>JADLZN010003236.1:0-339822 GCA_018155175.1 Sinocyclocheilus anophthalmus
CTTAATGTGAGTAAAACTGTGGGAATGTTCTTTTCGATCAAGAAAGGTGATGAGCGTTGTCCAGATATTTTAGTTAAATGAGAGGTAATAAATATTGTTGAGCATTTTAAACATTTGGGTATGATCATGGATTCTAATTTAAATTTAAAAAGTCTTATTAAAAATATCTCTAAATGTGCTAGAGCGAGCTTGATGATCTTCAGGAATATTAGGCACCAATTACCTATGGCTGCTGCTAAACTCTTTATGCATACAATGATCCTCCCTCATTTATCTTACTGTGCTACAAGTTGGTCTCATACAAGTATAACCACGTTAAAACCATTATATACTATTTATAAACAAACTGTGAAAATCTTAGCTAAAAAGCCAAGGAGTTATCATCACTGCAATATTATTAAGAATTATAAATTATTGACGTTTGACAATTTTTTATTATTTGCTGATGTGTGCTTGATGTACAAACTATTTCATGATCTTGCACCACCACCTCTTAAAAAAAAGACAAGGGCAGAGCGGTCGAATTGGAGCAAAGCATGTGACTTTCTGTAAGAACAATGTCAGGCAGACTAGGTCATTAGTTAGAGGTGACTAAATTTAAGAAAACTGTTTTTGGACAATCAGCTTTTTCAGTTAGAGCAGCAGAAAGATGGAATTTAATACCTGTTAATATTAGAGAGTGTACAACATTTAGTATTTTTAAAACTACGCTTAAAGTATGGCTTAAGGAAAATCAAATATGTGATCATTGACTTGGTTTTGTAATTTAATGGAGTATGATGTGATATTGTATTGTATATTGTATGTGTTGTGTGTACTGTATTATGTGTGACTTAATATTGTAATTTTGTAACAACATCCTGCCCAGGGACTGCAGATGCAAATTAGCTTTATAGCTAACTCTGGCACAACACTGTTGTTGTGCGTTGTCCCTGTACAAATAAATTGAAAAAAAAATAATAATGTCAATGTTGCAAAGTTCATCAATTATGAAACAAATTCAATTTAACATCAGCTAATTGTTAAATCAGTCAAAACAGGTTAATGTTGCAAAATGAGTTATTAGTCATTATCCAGCTCAATTCTCATCCAATACTATCAGTGCAGTTAAATCAATAATATTACTCATTGTCTTTTAAATATGTATATGGATGCAATTAAAAAGGTTTGAATGGTATTGCATTAGGTATCAGTGAGTTTTAGGTGATCTGTTGGTCTGAGCAACATGCTGATGGAGGTAGGTCATTATTTCTGCAATTCTGTTTGGTGTCGCTTGTGGCGTAAAAATTACATCACCGTTCAATGACAATTTGGAGACAGAAATAGACTGAACTAATTGAGAGCAGTATGCTGTTGTACATCAGTGTAGGTGCCTCTAGCACAGACTCTGCAGACTATGCAGAGACTGATGAACTATGACTGAACCTCCTGTGAATAGATCAGATGGCATTTGGCGATGAGATAAAAGTGATGCCTTAAAAGCCCCATTAGTGACTAAGCTTGACTTGGTCAGTAGTCAATTACATTTTCATATAACGCAGAAGAAACTAACCTACAGCAGTTATAAATATAAAAATGCTACCCCTGTGGGCACAATAATATAAACAATCTGACTGATTTGAATAAATATTCATGCACTCTTCAGTCTAATGAGAAATGACAGAAAAGATCAGGTCAGGTTCTTCCACCAGTCCTGGAGATTTCAACTAAATAATAACAAAACAAAGTGATCTAGTAAAGTCTGGACACGTGCTTCTCTTGTTTTGCATGATTGAAACATAAAACTTTGCATGTAAATGATAAACATGCTGCGAGTCAGGTCTAAAGAATGTTCTGTTTACAACTAGATGCACAATGTCTATTGCTAGTTCAGGCAATGAGACAAAGTACATAAACATTCGAGTGAAATCACTCTTGAACTTCCAACAAACATCCCTTGCAGAGAGCCGGAACTGTCAAAGCGGAGCGGTCAGAGTTTTGCTGGAACAAAGGGAAACTCCACAGATCCGGATGCCCTTGGCGGTTCTTCGCGTGGAGCCGGACTCTCAGGAATGTCCCTTCTTCCACTTCATTGGATTAACTGCTTAATGTTCTACTTTGCATATTAATGACACGGCAGCTTGTCTCACTTTAATAATCACTTTGTAAGGAAGAATGATTAAGCAAGTGACCTTTAACTCGACTGTAACCTCAAAAACAAACATTCTTCACTTTTGCATTGTTTTTTTTAACTTAATATACGATATAAATTTGACTTTTTTGAATATCAATTTTATCATTTAATTCTTATTATACTAGTAACATGTTTTCTTTGTATTTATATTCTATTTATAATTTATATTTATACACGTATGAATGAATGTATATTTGAATTGAATAATAAGAATTAAAATATTACTATGTTATTGTCACGAATCCTGTCCCTGGACTTCCGGTCAGTCACCACCATAGTTCACCCTCCATTACAGTGACTCTCGCACTACACACTGTTGCATGTCATCCCGGACTACATATCCCATCATTCATTGCACTGATTGCACACAGCACTATTGCTCACAGCACTGATTGCACACAGCTGTAACCAATCACACATTCACTATATAACACTCACTCAAACAACCATTCACTGCCGAGTATTGTATGCGCATATCGCCAGCAGTGATAGCTACTCTACAGAGCCCTCTTTAGCTGCCTTAGCCTTAGCCTTAGCCTTAGCCTAGTTTTGCCTTGTCTGTTTTTCTCGGTTTCTGATCTTTGCCTGTTTTTCTGGATTTATCCCTCTAGTCTCGCCCTTTTGATTTTGTTCGCCGATCGTTGACCTACGCTAGCTCTAGGACTATTCTTGTTTCTTGCCTGCCATATACCTGTTTGCCACTGTTCGACCCTGCCTGTGTTTCTGACCTCCTCTGCTGTTAATAAAGCTTGCACATGGATCCGAACGTCTCACGTCTCACGTCTTGTCAGCGCCGTAACAGTTATCAAGGGTCAAAGAGTAGAAGACTAGACATTTCATTTTGGTGTCCGTATTAAATTAAATGGACAAAACATGATACAATGTCTACTTTAATGTTTTAAATAACTTTTGTGAAAATAAAAATGTTAAAATATAGGTGAATAATGTTCCATTGTCATTCAGTGTAACAATATTTATGTAAAAATTCAAACAATATGTTTATTCTGACGTGTATTTATTAAAATATATAAAAGAAAACATTGTATTATATTTTAAATGATTAAAAACTTCTTGCTGACAAATTTGTAAAACCTAGTGGTTTGAAGGATAGCGGCAAATATTAGACTTATAAATGACAATTAATCAGTTTTGGGGGCTCCATTGTGATCTTTAAATAGAGTCTTTTAATGTCAACTAATGAGTCTTGCTCTAAATAAAGATTTTTTGGCATTTCAACTATTGCTACACTAAATTACATTTTAGTGGGTAGCTTCTGTAGCATTTTAGCTTCTGTAAATCATGGTATGATATGATGTATAATAGTCATTGCTTTTTGCTCAGAAAAAAAAATGTAAACAGGACACATTCTAATGTATGGGCAGCAAATTAAACTTTTATTGTTTTGATTCTTGAAAACCCCTTTTCGTCTTTGACCGCATATATAGTGAATTTTAGAGACAGGACCTGCCAAAACCACCAAAATTACATGAACGAAGCCACGTATCCATTCTACATGACTGAATGACAGGAATCCAAAACATTCATATTGTAATGTATTGTTAATGAGCGAACCGCAGTTGAGCTATTGATAGCGCAGTCACCTGGATGTGAAAATGCAAATAGTTTCTGCTTCCAGGCTGAACAACAGGTACCAGAAACCTGTGATGTGTTTAAACTGATGGCTGCAGTGTAAGTGTGAAAAGTGAAAAGCGAAATCTACAGAGTATTATAAGAAACACTTCTCTCTAGGTTTGCTTAATTAACAACACCTTCAGAAAGTGTTAAAAAAATAAGCAAAACATAAGCAAACATTTTTTTAGCCACACTTGGCAATGACAGGTAAATTGATAATTGTAGATTTTTATAATAATTACTAGACTAAATTATATAATCATACTGTCAAAAAAAATATATATATATATTTTATATCTATAAACACCTAACAAAACATGAAGGGAGTTTTTGTAAAATTTATTTTTATAATAATTATAATAAATATATGCATTTAAAATAAAAACGCATTTAAATAAATTTTTTTTTTAGCAATTATTATTTGCAAAGCAAATAAATTGACACTTGGTTAGTGTTATATATATACATACAGTATATTCATTGAATATCCCTGGGTCTAGGTTATAAAGTTCAAAGTGAAATGCAAAGCATCGTCATACATAAAAAATGAGAAGCCGCGGTGCAAATTTTCTAATCAAATTAATTACTGTGAAAAGACTGGCTTAAAAACAGCATGCACTAATGAATCACTTTGCATATGTTAAGCACTTGAGCAATTAAAACAATTCAGTGGCTCTCACTAAACTGCCTGACTGATCCCCAAATAGAATCGGTGCATAAATAAATGTCTATTTATCTCGCAATAGCCAGCAGCGACTGTAGTTAATATGCAACATGTAGAACAGGATCCAGTTCCTTTGCAAAGAAATCGTACCACAGATAGAATACAATTTTTGAAAAGTTTTTTAAGGTAACCAAATTTAATTTTCTTCTTGTGTTGAAAAGTGATTGCAAGGGCGTTCAAGCTCTCTTGTGATGTGAAGGATCTATTATTGCTTTGTCAGGTGGTCGCTCAGCCAGTATCTCTTTCCAAACCTCTTGTAGCCTGAATGACAAGAGGAGGGGGGCAGGACCACTTCTAATAATTGCCTGTTCAGAAAGCATTCACACAGCGAACACAGGAGTCAGGACCAGCCAATTCCAGAAATAATTTGGGATCCCAGACAAGGCCAATAATGAACCTCACAATTTTGAAACACAGAACAAAGGCGCATGACGAATAAGCCCTGTGTTATGTGATGACTGGAGCTGTCACTTAAACAAAACCGTTTTCACAGCCTTCATAGCCAAGTTGTGATTTGTACTGATTTCCTGTTTGATGGACATTATGACTCCTGATGACTCTTAAACCCCATTTTCAAAGCGAATAAAGAAGGCATTTGCAATGATAATGAATTAAAGTGGAAAAAACAAGGCACATTTGGACACTTTTGGTCGGGTGTATGGACATTATTTCTGTAATGTGTTGCATTAAAAACCATTCTGAGAGCAAAAAGCTTTTTCTCCATTGATGGCAATTCAAAAGTTTGCGATCGGTATGATTTTAAAAGGTTTTTGAGAAGACTCTTATGCTCAGCAAGGCTGCATGTATTTGACCAAATAATACAGTAGAAACAGTAATATTCTGAAATATTATTACAATTTAAAATACCTGTTTTATATTTTAATATATTTTAGAATGTAATTTTACTTTCTGTGATTAAAGCTCGAATTTTCAGCATCATTACTTAGTTTCAGAAATCAATATGCTGATTTTGCTGCTCAGAAACATTTCTCAGTTATTCCAAATCATTCTGAAAACAATTTGTGCTGCTTAATGTTTTGTGAACATTATTTTTATATTTTTTTTAGGATTCTTAATAGAAATTTCAAAAAACAGCTTTATTTGAACTCTCAATATTTTGTAACATTATAATAATAATTTCTTTTTTTGTACGGTATTGTATACATTCCAGGTATTTCCATATATTATTAGTATAGTATTTCAAAATATAAATCTCTTTGAGTAGCAGATTTCAGCCTTAAATTCTCTTTGGTGAAGACAAGTAAAGAAATCATTGTGAAAGCAGCAATTATCAGTACTTGAAGGATATGCAATGAAAATGACCAAATGGTTGAAATATTTTTGCATGCAGTATTTATCTTTTTTTATAACGTGCATTTATCTTGTTGTACTAACAGCAGAAACTGCGCCGACACTGGCAAGCATCAATCTCAATGTCAATTCAGCATATAAAGAGCCATTTTAGCAGCATTTTTCCTCTTCCTTGCATCCCTCGGCACCATAAACATTAATCAGACGCAGTATAAGCTGGAGAATAGAATCCAACAGGTCAATTACAAACTATTCATGCTTTGCATGAGCAGACTCTGAAGACAGGGGAACAGATTCGCTAAGTATCAAACTTAGTCTTATGAATTGATACATTAAGTATCAGTTACACCTTTTACAAGGTGTGTTTGAACTAAGAACCTGACGTATCCCTCAGGTGTAGATCTGCTGAATATATGCAAAGTGTTCCATAAAATTAATTCTTTATGCCTCTTTCTATGCTGAATTAAACTTTACCCTTTCTATACCAACCTTTATGTTGTGTGTGTGTGTGTGGTATGTGTATGTTGACCAGCTTACTGTGTTTATGTAGTATGTTAGACTCTTTAAGTGGTTATGTAGTTAATAAAACCTTACTTGTATCACACATGACGTGTTCATTGTTTACTCATAACCGTAGTCAATAATCATGCAGATTTACGTTAAAAACTTATAGAATTGTACAGTAAGAATTATATTGTAGCGTCTTGACCAATCAGACACACCATTTTTCATTTGATTAACAAATCAATTATTCATTAGATTACCAAATCGTCACAGTCCCCTCACTCAATAAACTGGATGTGAGTTTTTCCGCGAACACCATCCCCCAACCTGGTCACCATGACAACTATCATGATATCACTGGTTTTATGGCCTAAAATGAATGCAGGGGATAAACTCCCTCATTTTACTCATGAGAAAAACACACAATGCCCAGAGAAATGGAAGCAAAAACATAGCAATGGACTTTCTCTAATTATTCTAGAAACTTCCTTGTGAATGAACACCCTTTTCTTCAGCCATTGTGTATATTATTTGCTGTTGTATTATCTGTTTATTATGACTATTTTTAATTCTGCTTACGATAAACCCTCATTCATTAAGTAACTATTTCATGTCTAGTAGCTATGATTCGCCTTCTTAATGAATCGAAACAAGTGTTTATTTTATAGGCGCTACCTATGCAACATTTGTGT
The DNA here is from genome assembly GCA_018155175.1 of Sinocyclocheilus anophthalmus. NCBI lineage: Eukaryota > Metazoa > Chordata > Actinopteri > Cypriniformes > Cyprinidae > Sinocyclocheilus > Sinocyclocheilus anophthalmus. The sequence continues at coordinate 7,037 of JADLZN010003236.1, forward strand.
CTAGAATCGGTCACTAATTTGGCCTCAACACCCAAGTGAATTACATATGCAAAATAACATGCTTACAGACAAAGAGTCATAAAAATCCCCAGTATTTCCTACCTCCCGCTTGGGATTTCAGCCTTCCTCATTGGACGACCCCATCTTGAGAGGCGTGAATCTCTGCAGGCTTTAAAAGCCACACTCCATGTGACCCGCCCCAGACGGTGGTTCAGGGAGATGCTAAAATGAAGATGTGAGAAACGCTCCAGGATACCATAGCTCGTGCCAGGCTCCGGCCTAGTCTTTTTCATTCATCAAGTGATTCTGACTCAAACGAGCTCTTTCTCATCAACCAACTTCAGAAAGATCTTGGGCCTTAAGATTGCATCAAGAATCTTTTTCAGACATACGCAAGTAACAAACTTAGTCGATTTAATTGATGCATTAATTATCAGTTACACCTTTTTACAAGGTTTTTTTGAACTAAGAATCTGACGTTTTCCTCAGGTTTTAGATCTGCTGAATATGCAAATGGTTCCATAACTTCATATTTTTATTTCTCTGCTCTTTACTGTTTAAGCTTTAACCCTTTCCTATACAACTGTATGTGTGTGTGTGTGTGTGTTTATGTAGTGTGTTAGACCAGTTTATTTGTTTATGTAGTATGTTAGACTAGTTTTTAAGTGTTTATGTAGTTAATAAAATTTTACTTGTATCACACTTGACGTGTTCTTTGTTTACTCATAACCGGAGTCAATAATCATGCAGATTTATGCTACAAGCTTTTGTAGATTTGTACAGTAAGGAAGTTATTTCCCTTTACCAGGAAATTAACGTTCTTAGAATTGACAAGACGGTTGACGCTGAGTGGTCAGCTAAATATCTACAGTAGATCTAAAATATTAATAATTAATCATAATTATTTATGGTTAATTATTCATATTTCCTGTTGTGAGCTAATTCGCTACAGATTTGGTGGGAATGCGGGCATGATAAAACGAAGTTATCAGTTTAAACACTGTCAACTTAAAAGTATGTGCGTGATAGTCCAGGTTAAAATAGGACGTGACTTCAGATGCCCTGTTGTGTCCCTATTTGCTTGCTTGTTGAGATGCAGATAAAGTGGGGTTTTGAATTGGTACTGCTATTATAATTGTGAGAGTCCTTATGTATTTCATGCTTAATGGCATCGGTGTAAGGGTTTTAATCTGATTAGCAAGAAACCCTAATTTCAGTATTAAAGCATAAATCTGTCTTGTCAAAGCGTAAGTCTGAATCTCAGCTCAGCGTCATGTCCAAACTGTACCATAATGTAATGTGCTTTAGTGAAGAAATCACAAATTGCAGTATTGTTTAAATTGTTTCTTTGAAGAAGAATTCTCAGTACAGTTATATCAAGGTAGATGTGTGCGCTGCTCCCCTTTCTACAGCATAAGGGCCTTATAGTTTATAATTAGATTGAAGCAATTCATCTACACTTTGGCTGTATATATATAAGCCGAGCAACCTGTGGTCATTACTGTGTTTCACTCGCTGAGTGAAATTAAAGGTGTACTACTGTAAACAAAAAAAAACTTTAGTACGCATATGTGCGGCAAACATAATCTATCATAATGGTTTTAAACCGGTTTTACCTTACCAGTTAAAAAAAAAAACAAAGTTTTTGTAATTCTTTAAAACAAGTGCAAGAAGTTTATTGTTGCCTTAGAGAAGCACTCACCGAAATGCTTAGGTAATGCAACAAGTCTTGAAGGCTGAAAGCACCACGTTTTAAAACTGTGACTGTTTAACATAGACAGACATCAAACTGCGTTAATTACACTGGCATGCATTTGTTACCGTGACAACAACTTGTCACAGGGAGTGCTAACGTCACATAGCACAACACTCCATGTTTGTAAACAAACCATTTGAAAAGTAAATAGAAAAAAACGACAAAAAAAAAAAAAAAAAAAAAGAAAGCAGCTAACTAACACGACTTTGCATAGTTTCATTTTAGGCTAAGCTACCACATAGCTTTAACAATTAGGGGTTAACACTCTTTATGTGAAGTTTTTAAATACAGATGTGTGTGTGCAGTGTGTAGCAATTTGAATTTAACCTAATCCCTGTTTTCTGATTTTTCCATTTCTCTTCCTTCTTTTTCTTCTTTTCTATGTTTCTCAATCTTCAATTCGTTTCAGCGAATTTAACTATCTTAGATGTTTCCTTCCTGAATGCTATTGCTTAGTTCCTAGTTAATTAAATCTAAATTTAATTAAAATGTAACTGTTTATCTAGAGAAGAATTATTAAGTTATTGGGTGCTTTTAGTAACACACTAAACACTAGTGCTGCTATTTGTTCCTAATACAAGAATGATTACCTTGTTTTTGTTAATAGCAGTCACTATTTTAATTCCATTTACTAGTTAGCCCCCTTGATGTTCTCTCTGACACTCAAAGGAACCAGAGACATTTCTTTTTTGCTTGTTTATGTGTCAAAAAAACAAAATAATAAATAATAATAATAACCTAATCTGATAGAAATCTCTCCTTTTCCTTCTGCCTTTTCCCTTTTCTCCTTCATACCTCTGAGATTAAGCTTGTTTGGGGAACCGTCCGCAAATTCTGAGTGATAATTTGACAATAATTTGACAGTAGTGTTAAGTCATCAATCAAAATCCTGTTTTTGCCTTTTTCAGCAAAACATATGCTGACCCAAACTATTTTAGCATTCACACTCTGTTTTGATATTGTAGTAGTCTCTAGCCCTTACTCTCAACACGAGTGTGTCAAAATGTTGCAGATGCTCAGAGTAACTGCCCAGAATGCAGATCAAACATGGCTGGCCAGGCGCTGTGAGGAACACCCCCTTGCCAGGGCCGACGACCACCTACTGAGCCGAAAGCAACTGGACACAGAGAGAAGTGTACCTCAGACTCCGGACTCAAGCGAGAGTTTGGCTACAAAAGCTCGCCAAGGTCATGGCCCACAACATCATGGGTCTGAAACAGGAGGTAAATGATCTCAAGCAACAGATCTCGGCGGTATCCCACAAGGACTCCAGCATAATGGAGTTACAGGAGGAAATCAATAAACTTCTAAAGGCTCTGACAGCTGCTGAACAGCTAGAGCACCTGGAAAAGGTAGCCAGAAGGGACCTGGAAAGGAAACTTTCCCACACATAATTACTATTAAAGCAGCAAATTCTGTGCTCTTAGACAAAGTTGCCAGAATTGTGACTCTGATCCAGCAGCTGAACAACATTCAAGACAAACTTGACATGGTCCAAAGAGAACTCAGGTCCTCTACAGGCGTCGAAAGGAGACGCAGTGGGAGAGACACCCTACTCCTGCATCCTCATTCAGCCGTGCAAACTTCCTCATATGCACCAAGCTACGGAGGGGAGAGCCAACACTTTCTGCTTATCAACTGACAGAACAGAACTGTAATACTTCCAAGCATCCCTGCAGCAGCTCATGATGTGACCCCCAGAAACTTTGACAAGCTAGCCAGAAAAATCCTAGCATTCACATGGCCAGGAAAATAATTGTTTCCTACTTTATGCAGTACGAGCAGTATTTTAGAACGGTGGAGTCGTTTTAAACAGTGCTTGCAAGCAGACCCAGTAATCAATCTTATGTGTCTGTTTCATAAGTTTTAGTAACTTCTTCTCCATGCGCATACCTGTTCCTGATCAAAACCAGATAAAATTTTAGTTTGAATGCGCCTTCCTACAAGCCAAAATAAGTTTTTCAGTGCTATAATGTGTTTAAATTGTATGATAAGAAACTAACCTGATTTTAGCGTAGAAATCCTAATTTCTGTGTTAGTAGGGCACAAGTCTATTTTCTGACGACGAAGTCTCGGGATTAGCAGCTCATATAAATGTTACCAGAATAAATCGGTCTGATTTTGGCGAAGAAATCCCCTTCTTCAGTCCTGTGTAGTTGATCTGAGCGCTGCTCCTCATTTCACTGATTTAAGGCCTAATTATGTGTTATGTATCATTGTATTCATATCGACCCACTCATGTGAAACATTACGTAACTCTTATACATGCGCGCACCAGGTTCTGAATATAATCAGTTAAAACTATAGCTTGAAGGTGCCTTCTTACAGGTATTAGAAAGTTTCAGTGCTTTAATGTTTTTAAATCGTACGATAAGATACTAACCTGATTTTAGCGAAGAAATCATAATCTCTGTTGTTAGTGGAGCATAAGTCTATTTTCTGACGACGCAATCTCAGTTTAGCAGCTCATATAAATGGTACCAGATTGAATCGGTCTGATCTTGGGCGAAGATATCCCCTTTTTCAGCACTGTGTAGGTTATCTGAGCTATACTCCTCATTTCATTTATTTAAGGCCTTATTATGTGTTACGTATCATTGTATTTCATTTTGACTCGCTCATGTGAAACATTTACGTAAAATTAATGGTGTTATTCTAGCGTAGCTAACTACGAATCCACCATTGCCTGTGAAGTGAATGTGCTGTTTTGAGTAATGAATGAATTTGTACGGGACATGCATGAGTTTTCCATGCATGCTCACAGCAGTGCAAGTCTGCTTCACATGCACCTGTTGTGAGCTTGCATTTGTCTCCTAGCAACACGTGACCCCGGATGTGTGAGCAGACTCTTCCGGTTAATCGGACAACAGCATTCACTTCACAGACCTGTGTGTCGACAAAGAATTGCGTGTAACTAACGCTAACTCTTAAGCTAAGCCCTTTACCTCAACTGCTAGCTGTTAGCATCTGACTAACGCTTAGATAGGCGTGTAAAGTGTAACTTTCTAACCACACCTCTCTCTCTCTCCCTCTCTCTCCCTCTCTCTCTCCGTCACTCCTGGTGTCACTTCCTGTTGATGCCATCACAGGTCCCTGTGGGACCCACCCACATACTGGGTTTTACTTGTGTTATTGTTTATTTTTGTTTTGACTTTATTCTACCTTTTTTTAATTTTATTGCATTTATTTACATTTGTTTAGCACAAATGTACCAATTCAGCTGAATTGATTTGTATTAAATTTGAGATTTAATTAAATCAATTTTATTATTTTTTTTTTATCATTTTTTGGTTTTTTATTTTGTTTATTTCCTTTCCCCTTTTAATTTCCTACAGCTCTTAGGACCCCTTTTTTTTATTTTATTTATTTAATTTTTTTTTTTTTTTGTTGTTGTGTTTTTACTTTTACCTTATTTTAGTTATTTCACCATCACCATCGTCGTTTTTGGATAGGATTACAGTAGTTCGAGCAACTGTTGTTTCCTTAGCGAGTTATACAGGTTATTAGTAGCCTAATCCCTTTTTCCTCTCTACTTCTCCTCACGCCTCAGTGCCAGGCCTAATACGTTGATGGGCAGCTACCATTGCAACACAATGTAGGCTAACATAAAACTAGAAACAATTCCCACTGTTTCTTTTTCTTTTGAAGAGGTATTTGATGGGTCCCTGCTAGTTTAGCTAACAGACTAACCCTAGGGTTATGAAGTCTATTGCAGCATCACACAAGTGAAACCTGCTTAGCCATATCTCTTAGAAAAAAACTAAAATGGTAACAATGTTCCTTTTTTTTGAGACTATCTGCCTCTCACCAGCTATTCATACCTTATACGGCCTACACAGCCGTTCCCCTTAGGGATAGTTTAACACCTCTGTACGTACCTGCATTTGCCTGGTGTCTCTCTCTCTCTGGTGTTCCCACCAGTGTGCCAGTATGTCGCAGCCATTCCACAGACATCCAGCCCTGGCAGCTCACCAGTACCACCTGGACACTCAGTAGAAGACAAAAAAAAGAGCACTGTAATGGACATCATTCAGCTCAAGGCAGCCAACGACCTGCCATGGCAAAGAAAGGAGCAGCGAGACTGCGACATAAGCGAACATTTGACCAGCATCATCCTCTCCTCGGCCCACCCCCTCAAGGGCCTCAGACAGGAGATAAATGAGCTGAAACTGCAAGTCACAAAATTCTGCAGAGAACTGACACCTGCTCAACTAGAGAAAGCACAGAACGGATGCAAAGAACCTCACAGAATGGTGTGACAGAAAGAAATCACCAGTCTTCACATAGGCTCTAACAGCTGCTCAACACCAAGCGCCGCTGGAAAAAGCCATCACACAGGACTTGAAAAGAGAACTGTTTCACACAAAGTCACTCTTAAAACAACATATGTGGAACTAAATGAGAAAGACACCACATCTTAGGCCTTACAAGGCCACCTGCATACAGACAGAGCTGAGGTCCAAACCCTGACTCAGCAATTAGAAAGGAGCTTGACTTGGTTCAGAAAGAATTTAAACAGTCCTACCGACTGCGCATAGACTTAAGCAAAAGACAGCCGGCTGAATATCGGTCGCCAGCAGTGCAAGCCCTCCAAGCCTGTGCACAGCTACGAAGGGGGGAAAGGGAGCCAAAGCCTTCTGCTTGACACTTCACAAGTCAGCTCTCTGAAAACCTCTGCAGCTGCAAAAAATAAATAAAAAATTTCAGGCGAACCGAAGCAACGCAACGAGGTGAATTCAGTGTCACAAATGAACTGAAATATGCTTGCAGACCACAAGGCGAACAGATAGGGAAAACACGAAACAGAACTTCCCCTGGCCAGCAGGCCCACCCCCTCAGCCAAGAGTTTGAACCTGCGAGGGGGGGGCGATAAAAAAAATAAAAAAACAAGGGTAAAAAAAAAAAAAAAAAACATAGCCACTGTTCACACGTCACCAATCAGCATCCACAAGGGGGTGGGGCAAGGACCTTTCCAGGGGATCACTGCAGACACACACCCCGTGTGACCCCACAGACCCCAACGAGCTGGCCAGAGACAACACATCTGGCAACCTAAATACTCTCAGACCCAGAGTCTGAACACGGACTGATCGCTGCCCCAGACACCAAGCAGGGCCGGCGTGAAACTCCCCATGCTTACTACCACAGACTTTGACAAACTTACTCCAAAGCTCACAATTACCCTGGGATGGCGGAGGACACCAGCTGCAAGAAGTCATCTAGGCATTAGGGCCTGCCGCACAATGCCTAATCAACAGCTGTGTAACCTGACACAGAAGGCCTTTAACAAGCACAAGGCCTCCACTAAAGGTGTTTGTCAAACCCCACTGAGTCTGAACTTCACAACTCAGAATCCAAAGCGGGCACCAGAAGGCACCCAGCATTGCCACAATGCAAAACCCTTCTACAGAAAGCCACTAGCCAGCGGAGGACAGAGCCGTCACCTTGGCAACAGACCCAAGTTCCAGACCAAACACTGGGAGAAGCCATGGAAAAGGGCAATCTTATCCTGCAAACACCACGGTATGTCCATCAGCAGTCCACCACAACATCCTCCTCCACACGGGTGCTGAACGGAGGCTACACAAGGACAGCTGGACACGCCTACCTCTGGGTTACAGGAGCTGCTGACACTCGCAAAAGAGCTCCTTGAACAAAACTCAACTAAGGAGTATTGAGAAGGACAAACCTCTGACTCCTTGCCTGCTGCAACACAGCATCAGGCCCCTCCAAGGGAGGAGCATCCCTTGAAACCGGTCGACACCCCTAGAAGCAGCCAGACAACGTTGGATTGAGCAGCGGGCCCACATGCCCAACAGCGAAAGCTCTACCAACACAACTCAGGCAAGCTCATGTCGGTGCCGCCACAAGAGCCAAGCGTCACCGCAAACATCAGATTTCTAGTGATGTTCGGGCAGAACAGAGAGCTAACAATCACCTGCTGCTCTCCTGCCATCATCACTAGGTCAGTCTGAAACTCTCTGCACACTACAAAATCTCCATAACAATTACCTGCAATCCCTGGAACCACCTGCATTCTCACCAGTGAGAGTCTAACCCGGCTGTTCCACATCGTGGGTACCACAGATAGCCTACTGGCTAACAGCATCAACAAAAACATCCTACCCGGACTAACTCACTTCAGGATGACAGGTGACACAGCCTCGCCACCTGCTGCATAAGCTCGAGTACCCACACCTTGCTACAGCCTACACCACCACAGCACACCACCAGACAGCATACAACACGGCACCAACAGCCAAAAACCACAACTGGCTCCCAGCCGTGAGTGCCAGGTTTGTGTTCGATTGTTCTGCACCTTGACAACGCTCGTTGTTGTCTATTCTACGGACAAAAACGCTCGAAAGGGGGGAAATATGTACCCCCCCCCCGCCCGCGCAGGCGCGACCATCTGACACACTAATTTTTCTTTTGTTTAACAATCAATTATCATTAGATAACAAATCGTCACAGTCCCCTCACTCAATATACCGGATGTTAGGTTTTCGGCTGAACACCATCCCCCAACTTGGTCACCATGACAACTAATCATGATATCACTGGTTTTATGGCCTAAAAGGAATGCAGGGGATAAACTCCCTGCATTTTCCTCATAAGAAAGACACACAATGCCCAGAGAAATGGACTGTTCTCTCATTAATTCATAGGGAAACCGTTATTTGAATGAACACACATTTTCTTCAGTCCATTGTGTATATTATTTCTGTGTTGTATTTAATCTGTTGTATTAAAGACTATTTTTATTCATGCTTACGATAAACCACTCTTTTCACTAAATGTAATCTTACCTTGTTTAGTATCTATGTATTTGCCTTCTTATGATCGAAACAAGTGTGTATTTTATATGCTGATACCTATGCAACATATTGATGTTCTAAGAATCTGTACTAATTTGTGCCTCAACACTCAAGCAAATTACATATGCAAAATACCATGCTTACAGACAAAGAGTCATAAAAATCCCAGTATTTCCAACCTCCCGCTTGGGATTTCATCCTTCCTCATTGGACGAACCCATCTTGAGAGGCGTGAATCTCTGCAGGCTTTAAAATGCCACACTCCATGTGACCCGCCCATGTCGGTGATTCGGTCATAAGCTAAGAAGATGTGAAAAAACGCTTCAGGATACCAAAGCATCGTGCCAGGCTCCGCCTAGTCCTTTTCATTCATCAATTGACTCTGACTCAAACTGGTTCTTTTCATTAACTAATTTCAGCAAGATCTTGGGCCGTAAGATTGCATCAGGAATCTTTGTTCATACAGACGGGCAAGTATCAAACTTAGTCGATTTAATTGATGTCATAAAAAAAAAAAAAAAAAAAAAAAAAAAAAAAAAAAAAAAAAAAAAAAAAAAAAAAAAAAAAAAAAAAAAAAAACAAAAAAAAAAAAAAAAAAAAAAAAAAAAAAAAAAAAAAAAAAGAAAAAAAAAAAAAAAAAAAAAAAAAAAAAAAAAAAAAAAAAAAAAAAAAAAAAAAAAAAAAAAAAAAAAAAAAAAAAAAAAAAAAAAAAAAAAAAAAAAAAAAAAAAAAAAAAAAAAAAAAAAAAAAAAAAAAAAAAAAAAAAAAAAAAAAAAAAAAAAAAAAAAAAAAAAAAAAAAAAAAAAAAAAAAAATAAAAAAAAAAAAAAAAAAAAAAAAAAACAAAAAAAAAAAAAAGAAAAAACAAAAAAAAAAAAAAAAAAAAAAAAAAAAAAAAAAAAAAAAAAAAAAAAAAAAAAAAGTATCAGTTTCCCTTTTTACAGGTTTTGTTTGAACTAAATCTACGTTTTCCCTCAGGTTTAGATCTCGGCTGAATATGCAATGGTCCATAACTGTCATTCCTGATGTCTCTTTCTTAGTGCTAACGTTAACCCTTTTCATACCAACTGTATGTGGTTGTGTGTGTATTTGTATGTTGACCCGGCCTTAATGGTTTTATGTGTTTATGTTAGACTAGTTTAAGTGTTTATTTAGTTAATAAAACCTTACTTGTATCACACTTGACGTGTTCATTGTTTACTCATAACCGGAGTCAATAATCATGCAGATTTACGTTACAAACTTATAGAATTGTACAGTAAGAAAGTTATTTCCTTTAACCAGGAAATTAACGTTCTTAGAATTGACAAGACGGTTGACCCTGAGTGGTCAGCTAAATATCTACAGTGGATCGAAAATATTCATAATTAATTAACTAGTTATGATTAATTATTCATATTTCCTGTTGTGAGCTAAATTCGCTACATATCCTTTAACCAGGAAATTAACGTTCTTAGAATTGACAAGACGGTTGACCCTGAGTGGTCAGCTAAATATCTACAGTGGATCTAAAATATGAATAGTTAATTATAACTAGTTATGGTTAATTATTCATATTTCCCATGAGCTGATTCGCTACAACACTTTCCGTTTTAACCCTGCGCATACCCCAATTTTTTCCGATTACAGATACAGTACACTGTATTCAATGGATTGTACTGTAGTTTAATAACATATCAATTGCCTTAACCAACGTCCTTCTAAAAAAACTTTTAGTAGACAAAAACACCATAAAACCGTTTTGAAAGTTGTGAGTTGTGAAAATCACATGATCTAGGACTTTTATACAGTGTGTGCCATGGTAAAGACTGTAAGTTCATCCCTCAGAACCTTGTTTTCATCCATCTTAAATTCAATATGGCATTTAACCTGATCAGGGTCTATAGATACATGTAACAGCTTCACTACTATTAGCTACTACAATGCACTGTATGTGCAGTGTTCTGTAGTGAGTTATGTATTTGTCTATCACTCTCATTCTTTCCATCAGTCTTGCAATGGAAGACCCGTTTTGTGGTGTGGTCTGGTGGTGTACCACAAAGCCATTTATTTACAGCCCTCTACTTGTGCTAGAGTAAATATTCTTCATGAGAGTAGACGCTGTCACCGAAGCACCACAGTTCATCAAAAAGAACCCTTTCCTGTCAAGGACTAATGTGTCGGTGTATATCACGGCTATGAAAACTGGGCTCGCCAAGGGACCAGATGTCCTCTTCAAAGCCTTCAAGTCATTTAAGTTTGTAAAGCAGGAAAAAAATATAGAAACAGATAATGGAATGGAAATCGAGCAAAAACATTGCTGTTGATTTCACTTCTCAACTAAATGCTGAAACTTGGAGCAAACTACTACGCTCTTCAGATCTCTGTCTAAACGAATAATCCCATTGTCTCCTATTATCTGTCTTACATTCTCTCTTGTCAGTGCCATGACTCATAAAGAGCTGTTATGAATCATTTGTGGCTGCATATTTAGCTGCCAGTCAGATACGGATAGTGCTACTGGAGACAGAGGAATCTAATTTGATGCCATTATATTACTATTGAGCTGTAATGAAGACTTTTTTGATATTGCAAATGCAGTTATGAATGGGTCGAGAGTGGATTTTAAAGCCTGTATTGATGTTGAGTGCTATCATTGTGAGGTCATGAGCCTTACAATACATTGTAAACCTTAACCTAATGAGCAGAATGAGAATGTATATTACACCCATCTGCCAGAGATTTCAGGAGGTTTTATTTGATCTGAAATATTCATTAGTCGTTCACAGAAAATGCTAGATGAGAAAAGTAGGGCAGTGAAAGCGGGAAGGATGAAACGCATTCGCTTCTGACCTTTGCCCCTTTCACACAGCGCTGGTTAGAAAGTAAGTAAACTGCTTTAATGAATCGTGGTTCTTTTGCATTTTGATCCGCAAGAACTGGAATTTTTCAAATGTACTGTGTTATTCTCTCACGCCTATTGTGCTCTTTGCCTTTTTATTTACTCCTTTTGTTTTCCTCAGATCATTTAAAAGGGAGTTATTCTATTGAACAAGTGAATATTCTTTGCTGTTAAATAAAAAGAAGTATGACTTTGGCCCCAGAGACCTCATGAAAAGTGGTATTATTAGGAAGGAAATGAAATGTGAAAACATTTTCTTCCTTAGCATGGCCAAGAAATGCATTATAATGGAAGGAAAAAGCACTAATAATGAGAAAACATCAAACATTTCAAGTAAGTACAGAAATGCTGGACATATTTAGTTGGTGGTAATTAGCTTAGCGTTTAATTTCTCTGTTTTTAAAGGTAATGAACAGCATATGCCAAAACATTAAATTGCTTTGATTATCTCTGATAATCGTGAAAACATTAAGTACAAGAGAAAAACAGGACAAGAAATGTTTCTTATTGCTCTTTTGTCGAGAGAGTGAGGAAAACTTGCTTGACACCTGATCATTTAGAGATACATTACTTCTCTCATTGCTAGATATTACCGCTGTGCATGCACTTACACACTAGCACCACTCTCACAGGTCCACCTCAAAGACAGAAGATAGAGTTGTAACCAGTTTGCTTGAGCAGATGCAATGAGACGCTAAGGTTCCTAGCGTATTTTCAGGGGAGTTGATCTTGACTGAAAAGGCTCGTCTGTGAGGGTAACCCACATAGCTGTCTCCTCTTAGCTACGAAATGAATCACAGACTTATTGTAATAGCCTTCCTCTGTCACAGAGCACTTGTACCTGTCAAAGCATTTAAATTGCAACACATTTCAGAGGGGAGTTGTGAGACAGACCCTGCCATGCTCTTCCGATGATAAGACCCTTGAGCAGTGTTGCAGTTTATTCCAAAATAAGTCTGTGATTCATCCCTTCAAAAATGGGCCAAGGATGAATTCCATGTCCCTGTTGACATGAAGAACATATAATTAAGGATTAGCAACAATGATGAGATCTAATGCATCCACTATGTCATATAAATGTTATTCTTCCCAACATGCATGAGTAAAACATTTGAGTGCTCGGGTAAGGAGATCATTCCTACTATGAAGTACATTTTCACATCATGCAGTCCACATAACTCATTATATTGGACAAAATATTCAAAAAAAAAAAAGGAAGTTTGGACATTTGGACATTCGGCATTCATGAATAAAGAATATGTCATTCAGAATTATAAAGTTTACAAAATTGTCAATAATGTTAATTAATCTGATGACATTAATGCCTTAATGTCATCATCTTCCAGGAAGCGACATCATAAGAAAACAACAAACATCAGTATTCACAATGAATGTGTTGAATTCTCTAATATTTTGTAGAATTACTAGTTCAATTCAATTCAATTCAAGTTTATTTGACCAGAGCATATTTTTCAAAGTCTTGTATATCCTTTTATAGAAATATTTCCTTCAATTAAAAAAACAAGCGAAGGTTTTCGAGTTCGAAAGTACTGCATAACTGGACTGACCCAGGACTTTTATCTGCTAGACATTAACTTTGTGTGTGGTTTGTGATGTGATATGATTCAATATCATGTCGTGATCTCATAAAAACAAGTTTATACGTTCCCTCTTCCACCTTCCATTGGGCTGTGACAGGCCTTCCCTTCATTTACGTATTTATCTGTCTCAAAGCCCCTGTCACCCTTGCAGTTAATAGATTCCTGTGAGAACATGACTGTTCATAAATCAGTAAGTCAGGCTCTGTCTCTATTATAAATGGAGTGATCCAGCTCGCTCACATCACTCATGAATCTTCAGGGTCAGGGAGGAGCAGAAAAAAAACACGAAAGAGGGAGAGAAGGCGGGGCTATTCATCTGGAGTCTGAGCTGGAGTCAACTCCATTTGGCACAGAAAGGCAAATTGAAAAGCAAGTTGTCGGGCCATTGAGATGACAAGACTAGGTTTTTCATCTTCAGACGCTACTCAGAGTAAAGAAGTGCTATAAGTTGTTCTCATTCTAATGAGGTACTTTGTTCTATCTTACGCTATTTTAAGCCTTTTCTGGGCAGCATCAATTTGAGAGCAGTAACTTTAATCGCTTAAAGCCAAAGTGTGGAATTTCAATGTTAACGTCCCAGAGAAAACTATAAGTAAGGTTGATTTCCCCAAAAACATGACTGCTAGTGTGATAATACTATAGTTCAATGAACAAGAAGACAATATTGTATAACTTACATTTTAGACAATATTTCCAGGTAGTTACAACAGGTGTTGGTTTTCTGAGCAACATAATTTGCATATCTGAAAGAATCAGTGTTTTTGAACAAATCATATTTGAGTGAATAATTCAGTGGAATGCTCATTAAGACAGTCACATGTTTCAGTCCTGAATGAATCAGTGTTTATGAACAAATGGCTTCAGGGAATGATTCTTTGATTTATTCATAAAGACTTTTTCGGTCCTGAATGAATCATATTTTAAACAAATTGATTGAACGACATAGTGGATCACCCATACAGTCAGGCATTTGTTCTGTCGCTGAATGAATCACTTAAAAAAAAAAAGTGGTTCAATGATTTAATGACTTGCTCATAAATACAGTCATTAGTATCGGTCCTGAATGAATCAGTGTTTCTGAATGAGCTGCTTCAGTGAATGATTCTTTGATTTTACTCATAAAGAAAGTCACTTGTTGCCAACTACAGTTGTAATGACAATACTTGCAGAAATAAAATAACTCATACTCATTCAAAATCAGATATTCATCTGTAAAGTCAAATTATTCAGAATCAGCCTTTGCTCATTAGTAAAAATTCAGCAGAAATTGTGTAGTCAGTTTTCATAGAACATACATAATCATATGTAGTTGTGCTTCTTGCCGAAAGTAGAAAAAAACAGTGTTGGCCTTGTGTTTGCATTTCCCTTTTCTCACTGTCCTGGATCTCTCAAAAGAACGCTGGGCACCTTAGGCATTATTTCCCAGGATAATGTCCAAATGTATTATTCATCAAGGCTTTCTGTCATTATCAATTCATTTCCAAGGGGGCTACATTCACTGATGTGCTTCTAATCTCCCCCTCCAGGAACGCTGAACTTTGTCATATCCAATTATATACTGTGAGTCAGCCGTGGTTAGATGTAGTTTCCTTCACCCTGTTACACACACGTGTTTACCTGTGCCGACCCTTTGATATTCATACTTTATGTAAAAGCATGTTCTGCCAGAGACACTGAGGTAATGTTTTTAGACAAAAGAATAATGAAATCATCATGGTTTCAAACAGTGGACAATTCACATCTGTCCTTCAGGGCTACAAACTGTATGTGTGTGTGTATATTTTAATATATAGAGTTATATATATATCTACATATATATATATATATATATATATATATATATATGAACATATACCATGTAAAATACCACCTATTAACAGTTGGGGCAGATATGTTTTATATCAGAGTTGTCTGATGTATTTGTCAGTGTCCACTCAGCGACTGTCAGAGGCTCAGCTGAACAGACACGATTCTTCTGTCAGATTGTAGCAGTAGAAAGGCTTACATTCCTCATACAGCATGTGAATTGATCACCTCTAAACCACACAGAAGCCAGCAGGAAATCTGTGCCAGCAGAACAGCAGGAACAATCTTTTCAATGTGAATTCCATATGGTTTCTCTGCTCATTTTACATAAAACATCCCAAAATTACCAGTTTTTGTATTTTGAGCTGAATGCCAAGAGTAATCAAGCAAAAGCCAACACAGATTGGTTGTGTGAAACAAAGCAAAATCAACGTAACTCACCTATCAAGAAGCCATTTTGATAGGCCATTTGCTCTTGCCATTTGTAGAAGACCAAAGAAAGGTTACAACACTCTATATTCTCTCTACATAGCCTGCTGTCCACCGTAGGTCAGTCTAAGGACCTTTCTGAGTTCTGTAGCCTTGGAAAAAAAAACTCAGGTTAATGCGACCACTGCATCTTTCATATCTGCACAACAATTATTTTCTGAAGTTATATATAATGTACAGTAACAGGTAGAGACTTATTGAGCCTGAAGGTTGTAATGATATAGAATATTGTACATTCAGAAAGAAAAACTAGTTATGATGGTACTTGAGCCTGTTTTTCTTAAAAGGTTGTACATATACAATGAAATTGGTAATGAGCGATAAAAATGATCACCATTGTTCTGTTAACAGAAAGCCCTGTTTTAACAAGGGCGATTAATTTTAACACTGTCATGCTCCTCGCAGGCTAGGAAAGAGCTTGTCAGAGTTCTGAGAGGGCTTTTGGGCAACATGAATAATGTACTTCCAGCTACAGGCCTGCTGGATGTGACTACATAAAATTCAAGAAGAGCACTGATAAAAAAGGCAGTGTTTTGACACTTCAGCTCCAGCAGATGACAAGTTCCCACCAGTGCCAGAAAGCTGGTGAAAAGGTGTCTAAGGAGAACAAGATCAGAGCAGATCCACTGAGTATCAAAGTCATTCTAATCAACTGCTCCAATTATGCAGCTAATGAAATGTCAAACAGTAAAATTCTTCACCTTAAACATGTCATCAAAGTGACAATTAGGTCAGAAAATAAGTTTGATATGCCTGAGAGGCGGTTTGAGACAGCATTGCCTAATTAACCTTCGATGATCGATTTGTGAGGGGAAGCTATAGTCACGCTAAGAGCTCTTCTTGGAATGAATGGGTCATATGGTAGATCTGTCATTTCATAGTAAGCTGGCGAGAAAAAAAAATCAAATCGAACAAAATGAGCTGCCCACCAAGGACATTTTGATCTGGAAAGCAGAGTTCCCTGCTTTCGTGTTCTCTTTCTCTGTCCACAGTTTGAAGCGAGATGACTCAGCACTAAGAAATGTTGGCACCGTGTTATTTTCCTTTGATTTGGATTCTCTGTGGGAAGAGCGAGTACACCCTCCACCTCGTCATTTTCCTCTCCTGCCATCTTCCTCCCAACAGACTGCTCTCTTATTCTCTTTTTAAATATCAAAACAAGTTAGTACACAGGAGTAAAATTGGTCCAAAGTGATCCAGTAGAGAATCACAGACCATATGTGACCTGAGTCATTTGTGCGTATGAAACATTTAAAAGACTGAATAAAAAGGTTGACAGAATCATGATTTACTCATTACACAATCATAAGACATCAAAGACCTGCATTTAACATATATTACATTTAACATGGACATTTAATTACTTTTTTTGAGAGATTAAATCACATGACACTTGTTCATACATGAAATAAATGATTTTCTTTAAAAAAAATTCTTGTTTTTAAGTACAATCTGAATATCCAAGATACATTTACTTGAGAAGCATAATTAAGATAATTAAGTCTTGTTTTTTGGGAAAAAAAGTCCAAATTAAATGAGTTAATGCTTGAAACATGCTTAAAACAAGAAAAAATATCTATCAGTGGGGACGTGGATGAAAACGAGGCTGAGAGAGATGAGATGCACTGTATAAATCTCATGCAATTTGCAAAAATCACAACTTTCAACACTTTTCCAAGCATTTTTATGGAGTTTATGTCTACTGAAAGTTTTTTGGAAAGACGTTTCATTACCTGAACAACTGACATGCTGTACAGTGCTCTACTAGCAGCTAGCACCTCATAACCTAGCCATACCAATCATAATGATGTAGATAATTTTCTGTGTACACTTGCATGCTTCAATATGAGTCCAAAAAATAGACGGGGTACAATTAACCGACTCCTTGGCTCCTCTTGATGAGCTCTTTTCATTAAAAGCCCGAAACAAATTATCTGCCTTCCGTATTAGCATACGGCGCAATTCACTTCCGTGACAGCAAACAAACCATTTGCCATTTAATAGTCCTAAAGAGCAATGCTATGAGCTGTGTTGTGTGCTCACTCGATATGTGCAGCTGAATTAATTAAACAAATCAATTAAATAGGAAAAGGTGACGCCGATTATTAATGAAGTCTTCCCATGGTCCCCTGCATTCCCTTCTGTCTCTGGCCCATGATTCTGTTGTACATTCATCTGATAATGACAAAGCTGCACTGATACCCTCAATAGGATTTGGCTCATTATTTGTGAGCTTGTGTTGTGAACGCTCTGTAATAGTAGGAATGCCTTGTAACGACCTTTCTGAGCCTGGCATTCCATTTTATATTTCTAATTAGTACTGTTGTGACTCATTTGTACTGTGTGATCAGGCACACTCTTGTAGGCCTTTGGATAAGCAGAGTGGAAAAACACAAAAACAAAGAAGTTTCAAGTCATGTTTGCTTTTATGCAGTGGTTTTCACAATCACAAATTCACACTTTATCTTATATCTTATATTTATTGTTATAAACGCATTTCTCCACAAACGACTAATTGGAACTGCTGAACGCATCACATACTGTATAGAACTATGGGTAGACGGCATATTGAAATTCACATGCAATTTGCAAAATCACAACTTTCAAAATCTTTCAAGTGCTTTTTTTATAGAGTTTTGTCTACTTTAAGGAAAGTAAAGTTCTTTGTTTTTTGGAAAGATGTTTGTTGTTACAGTACAATCCATTGCACATGCTGTTCTTTTGTCCTTCACAGCCTTGTTTTTTTATTCCTGTTAAAAATATGTGAGGTTTTATGCAGTGGTTTTCATCACTTTTGCTTTAGGTTCCAGGTTTTACATACAGGACATCAAGGTTTGGCTGGTCACCATGGTCCCATTAGCTTCCGCTGGTACTTCCCTATCAGAACAGATCTGTGATCCATTTTTGGGTTGCGGCCCTCCAAACATCCAGATTGAATTCATCTTTAATACATCTCATTTCAAATGCATTTCACATACGCAAATGAAATAGAAAGTGGGACTTCAGATTATGCCATCTGTGGTTTTATTACAAAGCCTCTGCACAGTCCCTTGATAATTACCTGGTCTGGAATCAATTGTGATCAATTTAGTTGATCGATTTTGAGGTTGAACTGGGAGCAGCTATTATATGAGATAGTAGTGCTTTTCTTTTCCTGTCAGAAGGGCATTATATTGTTTTCCAAAATATAGATAATATGAAGAGTTCATAATTCACAATGTCATCTACTCGATTACGATAATAATGATATACTTGCTACATTTTAAAACGTACTAAGGATCATACAGGCAAGAAATTAGAAATGTTAATGTATAATTTTATGTAATAGTACCATTCATATTCTAAATTACTAGAATTTACCCCAGATCGTCATAAATATGTGTATGAAAATATATGACTCAAGTTTTATGACATTTCCATCTGTATTAATGTACATTAAGATTTATGAAACATTATGTAATGTATAATGATTTTTTAATGTTGTTATTATTATGAAGTATAACCGCTAATGCCAACTCTTTCTGGGCTCTGATAAAAGTTAAAAGGCATCACAGTGAAATTCATTTTCTTTAAAAATCTGAACCGCAAAAGCCTTTTTAATGACCAAAGCTAATGTCTCTTGCTTTCCTGTCCATTTTTCCCAAAGATTTCCACACTGATGAAGACATATACGCTTATCAGTCAAAGGTCAAGGCCTGGGTGGTTGGCATGGTTCAGTTAGCCTCCACTAGCAGTTGCCCTAACGTTACCATTATGGGGCTAAAAGGATCTTTCTCCATTAACGACTAAACCATTTCTGACGAAGAGTCGTCGGGGGTCGGTGGGGAGAAAGCGCAAAGAAGCAAAGGCAACGGCGGTTCAGAATTGGTAGAGAACTCAGGGCCGGCAAAAGTAACCGGTCATGGCCACCAGTGTTATAAAGGACCAACTCCCAAGCGTTGATTTGGTAGACACACACTCATTGCACGGGGGAGAGTAGGCTACAGCCGCCTAGCTGATAATTCAGTAAAATATCTGGTGTGCGATATGATTTATCCATTAACAAATTCCCCAGGTGACTATAGGCTAGCCTACATATCAAAGTATTTTAAGAGAATTTCCATCCTGAAGTGGCCAGTGATTGAACTGAATGGGTACAATGAAAAAGAGAGATAACACTCCCCCTGGAAAGCATTTCTTCAGTGTTTTTAGATACTGGTATGCCAATGCGTTGTGAATTGATGTACATTGATAGACAGGCATGTTATACATCATGTTAAACAGAGGGTGTTTAATTTGGATCCATGTGCGGGGTTGTTGACACCTTCATATAGCTTTGGCATAAGAGCTGTCAAAATCTATGTAACTCCAAACCTTGTTCAAACAGTTTTAGTGAGAAAGCCAAGCTCTTTTATCCAGATTCACATTTTTCGATGGTTATAGAATAAAACTCTCTGCAGCCTTCTGAAATATTTTTTCCAAGTAAAAATATTCCCTGCAAAAAGTTTATAAAGAAAAGTCTCCAAACCAAAGCTTTGTGTGTGTGTGATTTCACTCTGGTTACTGCTAGATATCTCAGCATTGATTTTTTTTCTATTGTGTGGCTGCAAATTAATAATGCATGCTGTTTACACATGATCAATATAATGTCATAGTGGAGGGAGAGGTAAAAACCTTTCACCTAATGCAATTGATTGTTATAATTATCTGCCCATTGCAAGTTAAAACAGTGTTGGAAGAATTATCCTGTAAAAAGATAGCAGAACATTAGTTACACAAAGGAAGCGACAAAAATAAAAAGCAATAGAACACAATCCTTTATCGAACACGATAACATAGTCTAGTATTTGTCACAGTATGCCACCACAGCACAGCGCTGTTATGAACTGCTTTAACCTCTTACTGAATAGAATCTAGTTGTTTCAGATAATAAAGGCACAAAAAGTAGAACTGAGCAAATATAGAAGAAGCAAGAAAGGAAAACTTAAGCCATAAATGAAATTTCTGTCATTAGTTGTTCCTCATGTTGTTCCAGACCTATCCATGATATGACCACAGTTTCAAGAAGACACAAAATCGCCATAAAAGTGGTCTACAATTTGTGCACTATACAGTCTTCTGAAGTCATACGACAGCTTTTAAGTTGTTTTTTCTGTGATAATGTCCCTCTTCAGTGAGCTGTTACCCTCTGTGACCAGATAATTGAATCAATGTGTTGAACTCAAACCGAATCAGTCAGTTTGTGAATGAATCTTTCAGTCCTGTTTTGAGAATTAAAGAATTTGTTCTTGAATCTGACTACTTCTCTCAAATGTGCCAAAGGATAGCTCAGATGAATGTCATGATTTTCCATAAATAATGACTTTCAGACTGTTCCTCAAACAAAGTTGTCAAATGGCTTCAACAAAATAATTTGGATTGCTCTTAAAATAAAGGTTCTTTATTGGCATCTATGCTTCCATGAAAAACTTTACTCCATGAACCTTCCTTTGCCAAAAGGTATTCTAGTGGCATTTCTTCAACTAAAAAAAAAAAACTGAAAGGTTTTTTTTAGAGAACCCAAATGGTTCTTCAATTATATTGCTGTGAAAACCCCCTTTTGGAATCTTCATTTTAAAGAATGTACTATACTATTCTACACCAGCTCTTTTTTAAGAATAGCTTTATTAAGGTTATACTATAAAGTCACAACATAAGTTCAGACAGTGGTAAATAACAATAAAAGCAATTGAAACAATAGTAATTTTATAGCAAGTGGCAAAACTGGCACTAAACCTTTTGGACTACACAGTAACACATACACAAGACTTAATATTACAGTGAAATATAAATGTGCAACCAACTATCAATAGAGTAATCAAATAAAAACCCCATTGCGCTTTTGCGAACTTCATGAAGCTAGAAAGTTTCACTCTCCATTTAATGTAATCGAATTGCAAAGAACAACCAGTAAAAACGTTCACATTTTCTCCTTTGGTCTTCCACAGATGGAAGAAACTCGTGCAGGTTTCAGAAAAAACATAAGTTTGAGCAAATAATGACAGAATTTCATTTCTGAGTGAACTATCCCGTTAAGTCAGTGCAATGATAAAGATAAAGTAATAGACTCTCGTCCATGACTCCATACCTCTCTGCCTAGGGAAACATTTGCATGCTGTGCCTTTCTGGAACTAACAGCTGTCAGTTTGGCTTACTCGCATTCACTGTATCTTTCCTTTTCTCTACCTCTGTCTCTCTCATTTTCTCTCTTACACCTTCCCTACGACTTCTTTGCCTGTTTCTCTCACCAGAGAACTGATGAAGCACAGTGCACTGTAATCAGGGATTACACACTTTGTGTTACTTCTACCCTTACATGCCGTACTGCACTTACTAGAATAATCCCTGAGGCTCTGCTCTCCACAGATGCACATATTTATTCATGTGAGTGCACAACAGGCAAAAATTACATCTATCTATCTATCAGAAATAGCATTTTTTTAGGCAAAAATCTAGTTAGGTTTATGATTATAACAAGAAAAACTGTGCCAGTGGGGTAAGAAAATGCTTTAAAGGGTAGAATAATTTAAGTTTATGACAGTTGAATTCCATTTGCAGTTTAGCAGATTAAAATGCATCAAGAGACTTGTTTATATCAGAGTAGCCTCGTATTTTTCTGAGATGTTATTGAAGCTAAACTCTACAGCTAAAGTCAGGATCCAACAGGTCTGTATTTGTCCTCAATGCATACATTTCCATTTTCACATTGACAAAAACATATTTGCACAGTATTGCCTCTATGATATTTCTTTCCTCATTAAGCATTCATAAGCCATAGGAATAGAAACAATGCA
The DNA here is from genome assembly GCA_018155175.1 of Sinocyclocheilus anophthalmus. Taxonomy (NCBI): domain Eukaryota; kingdom Metazoa; phylum Chordata; class Actinopteri; order Cypriniformes; family Cyprinidae; genus Sinocyclocheilus; species Sinocyclocheilus anophthalmus. The sequence continues at coordinate 29,199 of JADLZN010003236.1, forward strand.
TTTTTAAAATAATTTTATTTTGGATTTTAATATTGTCATGTTCAGAGTTATTACAACATCATTTTTACCCAGGGGTTGGCCCTTCGTACAAGCAACCCAAAGCAACGTGCCTAATTACATGTAATTAAGCCCCAGCTTTTTGGAGAGAAATCGCATATTCCCTTTATTGTATTACAAATGGGACCATTGCCTCTTAACAAGGAAGGCTCATCTCTGCAAATCAGGTTAGAGAGATCCTTTCCAATTCACAGCCCTCTTGTTAAATGTGTCTAAAATGTCATTAGGACTCTTCAATCTCATTTGTGTTTGTTTTAGAACACCATATGATTATAGAAAATCCTCTGCTGCAATTGACTGCCGCTGCCATTTCACAGTGTGTGGCTGGATTTTCAAAGAGGATAATATGTTATATTTAAAATGATTTGAAGCGAACCGAGACATCCTCCATTTCCAAACGAGCGGAGAGACTGCAAGCATTCTTTGTGGCTACCTGCTGGAGCATCTGCTATGCGTCTCTCCGATATTAACAAATTAGAAATTAGAAAATGCGAGTAAGACCATAATTATTTGAAGTGAAAATCATCAGATAAACAAATGCAGTGGGAAATAAGGTCAGTGAATAAATTAGCTAAAGTTGGCAATAAACACAAATGAGGCGAGGAGACAAGTGCTCTCCCACTCAACGTATTTTGGGTCATTAGGGAGTTGAAAAGTAGCTGAGAACATACAGCATATATGTAATTATATAACCACCATAACCTCTGCGCTTTAATAGTCACGCAATTGTCCATTTGTTAATTTCTTCACATGGGCATGACACACCTTCCTACCTCATTAATTGTTTATAATCTAAATAAAGCTGTGAGTAAAATTCAAACTTACCAGTGATTTGCTGCACATTAGACTTCTTATAGGACTACACCACTGTTTAAAAGTTTGGGGTTGGTAAATTATTATTTCATGTTTTGAATATGTTTACCTGCTCTTCCGCCTTCATTTTTAGGTAGATCAGAAATACAGTTTTAAAAAAGTGATATTGGGAAATATTATTACAATTTAAAATAACTTTACAATTTTTATATACTTTGTTTTCCTTTTAAAATTTCCTCGTATGGCAAGCTGCCCATTTTCGTAGCCATTACTCCAGTCCTCAGTGTCAGAAATCATTCTAACATGCTGATTTACTGCTCAAGAAACATTTCAAACATTTTTCAACTTTCCAATTTATTTTCTTTCTTTTTTTATGAATAGAAAGTTCAAAAGAACATGTCCTTGTTGAGTAAAAGTATTAATTAATGTTTTCAAAACTCTTACTGACCCCAAACTTGTGAACAGTAATGTATATAAAGTCCCCTGAGACTCTGTACCGTTAATGGTGTTTTTTCCCCTGAGCACCTTTAAATGGCAGTTACCTACCCACAGAGCTTAATACAGCTGTTTGCCGAACATACCGACAGCTTTCAGCAGCAGCATATGCACTTAACCCAACTGTTTGAATAAGCAACCTCGTGGCAAAACTTACATGCTGTGCATTTAAGTAACAATGTTACTGATACACTAAATAACAACAAGCAGGTTGCTGACTTACAGCACCTTGGCAATAATAATCAGATTATCTTAAAGGGAAGCTACCAAAGTTTACTCTCTTGAACCGCATCGAACTGAACTAGAAGAAAGATTGTTGAATAAAGTAATTATTTTTGTTTGTTTTGGCGGCCCAAAAAGGTTCACAATATTCTTTATAAATTAGGTTGAACCAGATGTACCTTTGGACATATTTTGTGCAATGTCCTAACTACCCTTCTGGGCCTTGAACGTGGTAGTTGTGTTGCAGGGTGAGAAAGCTCTTGGAGTTTGTCAAAAATATCTTAATTTGTGTCCCGAAGGTGAACGAAGGTCTTACAGGTTTGGAACAACATGAGGATGAGTAATTAATGATAGAATTTTCATTTTTGGGTGAACTATCTCTTTAAAGAAATGAACATGTTTTCAATAACCAGATTAGCCTTAAGCAACAAGAATGTTTCCAATACAACCAAATAGCTTTAAAAACAAGCATCTTGCTAGTACCTGGATAAACTTACCACAGCATGTCGCATTATTAACCAAATCAACCAAAAACAGGCCTAGCAATAAGCATATTACTGAAAACTACATGAGCTTTAAGTAACAAGCATATAAACTGATATCTTTTAAGCAATGAGCATAAAAGTGGAAAACTTAGCTTAGCTTCATGAAGACATTCAGAGATGAATGGAGGGTGAAATATAGCCAGCTGTGGATCCCCTTCTTGATATCTTTCTCCTTTTTTTCATAAGGACAAAAAGGTTTGGATAATAGAATGGATAGATGGATGACTTCTGAAAAGTTTTATTTAAAGATACAGTTTACAACTCTGAAGGCATTTTTTAAAAATTTAACCATTTGTCAGAACAAACTACGTTGCAAATTTGAAGATAAAAAAAAAAAAAGATTGCAGTTGACCTTACAGAACTGGGCTAATAGTACTCAACATCCCACTTATAAATGTTGCAGGGCACAGTTTAATAAAACTGCAATGGCTAATTTTCATAAACACTCGTCCATTAAGTCCTCTAATAAAACAAGGACTCACATTTCACAGGTGTCTGGTGTATAATGTCAATTCATGTCATTTATCTGTGTGGTGTGAGTTGCTGCCTATTGTATCTTTAAGCGTAGAGGGAAGTGGAGTAAGATATGTCAGATAGATATTTCAGCTATTATTCTAATAAAAAAATAGGCCATTTTTGTTATATATATTTAGAAAGAGTGACTGAAAAGTGATGATCATTTTCTTAATGCATAAAACTGTTTTCCAAAGTAAATTTTCTACGTGACAAGCAAAATGACTTTTATGTCAAAGCAAATGTATACAGATCTAAAAATATATTTGCATGTTGGTGAACTGCCCATGTATAATTATGTGGCTAAAGATTAGCATGAATTATTAAATGAAGCATTTCCCCCCAAGCTGTGGGGGAAAGTGTGCCAGATGCCCAGTGGCTCAACAAACAGTGATATACCCCGCTTGACATTTGAAGGACCCTCTCCTTTACTCCTTTCTTTTAGGAACGACTTTTTGTTGAAAACTGCAATTTTGTGGGGAAAATATTTTCACTAAATAATTTCTGAGAAGCGCTGGCAAAGTTTTCCGAAAATTCCACTATTTGAGAAAACTGATAAAGCGAGTGCTTTTTTCCCCCCATAAAACTACGTACCAAGAAGCGAAAGAAAACTGGGGAACTGCATGGAGGGAGCAATTTCATATTTCTCTGCAACCTTGATGAAAATGGAAAGGTAGAATACAATATTTTAATTTGTTCAGTACCAAACAAAAAAGATTGTGTAACTTTTTCAAACTCAATCAAGAATTCCTGTTTTATAAAAATAAAATAAATAAATAGAAACTTCGAAAATGGTTTCACTACACATTCTAAATACGACACCTTTTCCAGTTTGGTTAATGGATGTAAATAAGTATGAATAATGTAAATCAAAAAAAAAACTCTGGTATAGGATAATGCATTATTAAATAATCTGTTAAAAAACCAAAAAACACTTATTGCTGTTAATGATTTGGGACAAGCGACTCCCCCCCCACCAACCCCCGGCGCCATTACACACCCAGCCTGACAAACGCTAAGGTACCCTGTACTGAATCCCCCCCCCCCCTCCAAGAAGTCACATTACTATGACTCTATGATACATATGTTTTAAAATGTCTGTTGAAATTCATGAATATAATTGTCATATTAGTTGTCTCTCTTTCCCTTATACCTATAGGGGCAACATAAGTAAAAAAAAAATGGCATAGCTTATGCCAATCTCCCTTGGATTTTCAATGCAAAAATAACAAAAAGGTGATCCTCTTTGCTCCTTATTTTAGCCTTAATGGATAACCTAGTTCTGGAGAACTATCAGAGGCCTGTTTCTCCTAAATGTACTGATTATTCTATTGGCTGCTTTAAATGGGAATGATGCCTTCATGAAAGATCAGCTTCATCATCATGAAAGCAAAGACAGCGCTTTAAACCAGGGAAGGGCATGTTTAACATGAGGGGCTGTTGTCTGATCAAACCCCTTTTGTGCTTTCTGTGAAAGGCATGACTTTAAAAGCACCCAGCAGGGCACTGCACAGCCAGACCGAAAATCAAGGGCTTGTTTGGTCACAAGGCAAAAACTTGTTACTTTGACACTGAAGGCCACATTCATTGACTTGTGACTGCTTAGCAATTACTACTGTATCATCTGCTTACTTAAAGATTTCTGACTAATGTCTTGTCAGTTATGATTGATGAGCTTGAAAGTATGCACTTCATTAGCAGCACTTTTGCAAGATATCCATAGAAACCTTGGGCTGTCACATCAACAGACATTTTCACATTTCCACGATTTAGCTTCAATACTAGGTAGAACATTTCCACTGAAACCCCAATTAGAAGTAATGTTTTCGGACAGACTGGTAGTTCGTTTAGATGATCCAGAAATAGTGTTTGTTCTCCCTCTGAAGCTAAAATGTGAAATTCACACACTGCTTTTTATCATAATTTCTCTTCTTTTTTTATCATAGAGGATTTAGGGGTTTATGTCCCATCTGTCATAGCACATTTGCTGGCCTGCATTATGTAACGGCCACTAGAGCATTTACGGTAGTTTTGTGGCAGATTGACATCTGCACATGGGAAAAGCGTGTGTCTGTACGAGTTGAAAAGGTGAAGAGATAACTTGCTCTACCGACATCTTTATTCCTTTCTGGTTGTGACCTGAGTTGGATGCTTGTGTACTTTTTTTTCCTCACTCGTTCCCCCATGTATGTGGACGAGTGTGTCGGTGCTTGAGGTGTTTTATTAAACTCGGGAAAATACGCCATCCTCTCGTCTCCCGTGCATTATTAGCCCCACACAGTTTCTCATCTGGGCTGTTTAACATTTCAACTCGGTGTTACAATTACAAACAAAATTACTCAGAGGGAACAGTGAACCTGATCCTGAAACTTAAGACGGGAGTCACGTTTCGAGTGAACAAAACAGGTGATTTTCTGAAATAATAGAGATCATTTAAACCCTATTTATATTCACTATAAAGTAATCTCTTAGGAATCCCTGGTAGGACAGAATGGCTCAACCCTCTTTGATTATAACGCATCTGTTTATGTGACAAGAAAACAAGACGGTATCATGTTGCGTAATGAGGGTTATTGATGATCCAGGATAAAAATAGACACAGCCTGTGCACTACTTTTAAGGTCCACCTGCTCTCATGCAGTTGCAATAGCGCTGCTAGATATTTTGCTGCTTAATAAAATTAAATATTTAATCCAGCTCATCTTACCTTTCTTGTTGTGAAAACCTTAAACTTATTTGCATTCAAACAGTGCAGTAACTTTGCACTATTTCTGTATAAAATACATACTTTTGTACATATGGGTCAATGAAATTACGCAACTATTCAAAAACACAAGAAATACATACAGTGACTTCCATGATCGCCATGTCTTTTATTTCTGAATTAAGTCTCATTTGATGATTTCAGGGAGTGTAAAATTGAAAAAGTCAGGGTGATGCAACTTCATGATATGAAGAAAAAGCCTCTGGATGTATTTTTGTTGATATGGTACTTATTTCTCATATTGAAATACTAATTTCTAGTACTCATTTTATTTACCACTACAGACAATGTCTCCCCTAAACATGCAGAACACCCCCTAAACTGTGTGTCGGTGCTTGAGGTGTTTTATTAAACTCTGGAAAATACGCCATCCTCTCGTCTCCCGTGCATTATTAGCCCCACATAGTTTCTCATCTGGGCTGTTTAACATTTCAACTCGGTGTTACAAAGTGGCGCCCGAACAGTGTGGATCTACCAAAGTTATCTCTTTTACTCGTTGACTATCGAGGATTGAATAGACTTACAGTGAAAGACTCGTACCCGCTTCCAAGGATAGACGAGTCCCTCGATTTTCTAGCAAGAGGAAATTTTGTGTCCACAATCGACTTGGCCAGGGTTTATTGACAGGTTGCCATGGAAGAATCGTCTAGGCCAAAGACCGATTTCGTTTCTCACCGTGGGCTGTACCAGTTCCGTGTTCTACCCTTTGGCCTGTGCAATGCCCCAGCCACTTTTCAGAGGCTCATGAACACGGTGCTGGCAGGCCTCATTTACAAGTCATGCGCAGTTTATCTCGACGATATTGTAGTCACCTCACCTACGTTCGAACAACACCTGAGAGATCTTGAGGAAGTCCTGGCTAGGCTGAGATCTGCTGGCCTGTCAATCAAGTTGGACAAGTGTCAGTTCTGTAGAAAGGAACTTACCTTCTTGGGCTATCGGGTCACCAAGGAGGGTATTCTACCAAATGAGGAGAAGGTGAAGGGCGTGGTAGATTTTGCTACTCCAGTAAACTCCAAGCAATTGAGACAGTTTTTAGGCATAACCAGCTACTACCGGCGCTTCATTCATGAATATGCCCGACATGCTGAACCTCTTTTTGCTCTTACAAGAGCCGATGTTCCTTTTGGGTGGACACAAGACTGTCAGAATGCTATGGTTTTCCTTAAAAATAAACTGACGTCTGCGCCTATCTTGAGGTTTCCGCAGTTTTCACTTCCATTTTTTATTCACGTGGATGCGTGTGATGTTGGTCTGGGTGCTGCTTTAATGCAGAGGGATGAGCAAGGCAGGGACTGTGCAGTTGCCTATGCTAGCCGTACTTTGCACAAGTCCGAACGCCCTTACTCTACTCCTGAGAAGGAGTGCCTAGCGGTAATTTGGGCACTTGAGTATTTCAGACCATACATTGAAGGTTTGCACGTCACAGTTTTTTCTGACCACAGCAGTTTGAAGTGGTTGATGTCACGACCTAATCCCACTGGAAGACTGGCTAGGTTGTCACTTCGGTTGCAAGACTTTGATTTTGAGATAATACATAAACCAGGAGTGTCCAATAGCGTTCCTGACAGTTTGTCAAGGAACCCTCTACCTTCTTGTGGTCAGCCGTTTGACATTCTCCCTGATCGTGCTGTTCTTGGAAGTCTGGACTTGAGCTCATTGCTGTCTGTGTTGTTTACAGACAGTGATCAGTTGAGAAGTCTGCAGCTGAATGATCCCGACATTGGGAAGTTGTTCAGGGAGTTGGAGGATGGTGAAAGGGTGTCTTCCGAGGAAGATCTTCTATATGCTGTTCTTGATGGTCTTCTGTATCACAAGGATCCAAAATCTTCTTGTACATTACACCCCATGAAACAGTTCAAGCTTTATGCACCCCAGACTGTCAGAAGGTCTCTGTTGGAGTATTATTATGACCATCCCACCGCAGGTCACTTGGGTGTGACAAAAACGGTGACAAGACTTAAGCAGAGATTTTTCTGGCCCAACATGCTGTCAGATGTGAAGAAGTATGTGGGTTCATGTGCCATCTGCCAATTCACTAAGCCATCCCAGAGAAAGCCTGGTGGTTTCATGGTTCCAATCTGCCCCCAATATCCTTGGGAATATGCTGGGGTGGACTTTGTGGGCCCTTTGCCCCGAACGCCGAGTGGAAATGCATACATCCTTGTGTTTGTAGATTACTTTTCTAAGTGGATTGAGGTGTGCGCGGTGAGGGAAGCTACAGCTTTGGTTGCTGACAGTAAGCTTCTCAGTGAAGTGTTTGCTAGGCACAGCGCTCCCAAGTACTTGATATCTGACAGGGGTTCTGTGTTTATAAGTGATCTCTTCAAACACACGGTTTCTGCTTTGGGTACGGAGCACAGGCTTACAACAGCTTACCACCCGCAGACAAATGCTACGGAAAGAGTAAATCGAACACTGAAAACGGCCATTAGGGCATATGTTGGAACCAAGCACACTTCCTGGGATCGTTTTCTCCCCCACATTTGTTCTGCCTTGCGGACAGCTCAACATGACAGTACGGGACTGAGTCCATCGATGGTGTTGTATGGCCGTGAACTGGACACGCCTTTGGATCTGCTTTCTCAGCCGGATGTTTTTGGTGTGGAAGATCCAGGGGTGACTTCTTTGGATGCCCTGAAGCATTTGCTCCAGGAGGCATCTGATAATGTCAGGAGTTTTCTAGAGGCGAGTCACTCTAAGAAAAAGCACTACTATGACAAAAGGCATCGGCTAGTTTCTTTCTCCATAAATGATCTTGGTGCGGGTCAAAACTCATCCGAGGTCTGACTCCTCTACGGACTTTGCTGCCAAGCTCGCGCCTCTATACACAGGTCCTTACCGTGTTGCTCAGAAGTTGTCTGATGTGAATTATAGACTTGCTGATGTGACTACGGGAAAGGATATGGGAGTGTTTCACGTGGTGAACATGGAACCTTTTCGTACATGGGATTCTGGGAATGTATCAAAAAGGGTGCCTGTGAATCCACCTCCGGAATTTGAGGACGATACTTTGTTGGGTGGCGAAAGCTCCTGTCATACAAGTCCTGGTGAGCCATCCAGTGACTGTCCAACTGATAATGTCAGTGATCTCTTGGAATCTGACGCCAGAGTTTCTTTGTCGGATTTATTTGGTGATGTCACTGATAAGGGTGCGAGTGAATGTGGTGATCCTGCCATTCTCTCTGATTTGACAGAGCATCATGGTGATTGCGTTGATCAAAGGTATAATCTGCGACCTAGACTTGCACCCAGGATTACCTCAGGTTGGGTGACCAATAAGTGGACCAATCCATTCCACACAGACCGGTTGGATTTAAAATGAGTCTGTTAATGGAGTGTGGGGTGTACGTATTTCTCTAAGTCTCCATAATGTTTTAACAATATATTGTACCGTTATTGTTTTTGTTGACTGTTTTTAGGTTAACCAACACTGTTGTGTTTTGTTCTTATAAAAGTTAAATCTATCCTGTAAACAGATACACTCCGTTGCCACTGGTTTTGAAAATGCTATGTGTTTTATTCGGTGGCTTTAGGATTCTACGCGCCCGCACCACAAAGTGGTTTGGTGAGTTAAAAACTGTCATGTATGTCGGTATTTCTCATCATGTACCCCTGGTTTTCTTTTTGAGGAGAGTATTTACAACTATTCATGTATGGAGTTGTTTATGTCCTGTATTTTCACAGTGCTGTTGGCTGAGGACAGCCAATTTGTTCCGGGGGGACTCTGTAACGGCCACTAGAGCATTGTAGCGTCTGCGTAGGATCATGCATGAACGTCGCGCCCGACTGGATTATGGTTAAGAGACACATTTTAGCTTTGAATTAGTGCATATTAAATTACAGTTCTGGAAGCGACTTACGTCGATCGGTTTTAAATGCCACAGATGGTTTCTTCGCCGCTCAACGAAGATTCGAACCCAGCCCCCCATATCAAATCCCCAAACCTGTTAAACAAATCACCAAAGAGCTGTAATGGCCCAACTAAACACAACACCCACACACAAACTAACACACCACACCCACATAAAGGACATTCTTTTGTTCTCAGATATAATTAACAGGTATAATCGCGCTATCGTCGGTATATGCATGTGTCTGTGTGTATGTTCCCCCGATTAGATTAGCTGAGTTCGTACCACTCGTTATTTGTAAGTTTAAAGCCATACCAAACAACTGATATTCGGGTATCGTATGTATCTTTGGTGTAATGCTATTCCAAATGGTTGTTTCTTTGGTTATACACAATGTTACCGCTTTTTAATTCCTCGGACAAGGCAGACAGTAGGGGATTGTGAAAAGAATCATCGTGTGTCGATATTTTGGGTAAAATACAGAAGTTCCAGACCTGCATAAAACATGCAAATGAGCCATTAAACAAGAGACAAAGAAAGTTTCTCCCGCTCAAAATTCATGACTCTTATTGGCCAGTCCACACAGAATAGAAATTCTCAAAAGCGATCAGCCCAAAATAAACTTCGCTCAGAAAACTTCTTCTTCGTTTGAGACAACACCTCTCAAGACTCTCAAGATCTTCCTCTTGAGTTTTATTTTTCCGGCAGTTTTTACTTTCAAGTAATGTTAGTCGCTGTGGACTTCTTCTTCAAAAGAACCAGAAGTAAAAACTTCCAGCCGACTCCTCACGAACTCATCAAAAGACCCCCGTTATCTACCGCATCCGGACTCCTCTTCAGCAATCAAAACCAATGCAAGTAAACGTTTACAATTATTTAGATGCGTGTTTAAAATTTACCGGATTTTCAGTGATTTTGGGATTCGCTGAGATTTTCAAAGGTTCGTGGTTAAGTGATGGTGCAATACTCGCCAAGTCTTTCTCCTCCTCCTCTCTTTTCCCTTCACTTTGCTTCACTTCTGCTGGTATATATTTGTGTTTAGTTATAGTATATGCTCAGATATAGTTTCATTATAATCCACCCTTATATTCACCAGGCATTGTCTTGTTTGCTCCCGCTCTCACAGTTCGTAAGTCACCCAGATGTCTGTTTGAACCTTTGCTACATGTTTGCTAAATTACTGCTAGCATCGCACAAAGAAGGACAGTTTATTGTTCAGTGGCCAGAAAATAAATATTCCTTGACTTGATAAATGATTATATTGTCTGCTCAATGGACGGACAGATGAAATAATTGTAATTTGTTTTTGCTGACCGTATTCAATTGAATGATACTCAATCTAAATATTGATTATGGCTCCATAACCAGCTATAATTCATCATAAATATTCCCCTTTTTAGACCCCACCCATACCTAATACAAAACATGCCCTTTTACAGCAGTCCTTCACCGGTCGTTTGGTGGCAGACTCCCGGCACCTCTGCGACAATGGGCCCAAAAAAAGCACGCTGTGTCTGTACGAGTTGAAAAGGTGAAGAGATAACTTGCTCTACCGACATCTCTATTTTATTTTATTCCTTTCTGGTTGTGACCTGAGTTGGATGCTTGTGTACTTTTTTTTCCTCACTCGATCCCCCATGTATGTGGATGAGTGTGTCGGTGCTTGAGGTGTTTTATTAAACTCGGGAAAATACGCCATCCTCTCGTCTACCGTGCATTATTAGCCCCACACAGTTTCTCATCTGGGCTGTTTAACATTTCAACTCGGTGTTACAATTACAAACAAAATTACTCAGAGGGAACAGTGAACCTGATCCTGAAACTTAAGACGGGAGTCACGTTTCGAGTGAACAAAACAGGTGATTTTCTGAAATAATAGAGATAATTTAAACCCTATTTATATTCACTATAAAGTAATCTCTTAGGAATCCCTGGTAGGACAGAATGGCTCAACCCTCTTTGATTATAACGCATCTGTTTATGTGACAAGAAAACAAGACGGTATCATGTTGCGTAATGAGGGTTATTGATGATCCAGGATTAAAATAGACACAGTCTGTGCACTACTTTTAAGGTCCACCTGCTCTCAGGCAGTTGCAATAGCGCTGCTAGATATTTTGCTGCTTAATAAAATTGAATATTTAATCCAGCTCATCTTACCTTTCTTGTTGTGAAAACCTTAAACTTATTTGCATTCAAACAGTGCAGTAACTTTGCACTATTTCTGTATAAAATACATACTTTTGTACATATGGGTCAATGAAATTATGCAACTATTCAAAAACACAAGAAATTCATACAGTGACTTCCATGATCGCCATGTCTTTTATTTCTGAATTAAGTCTCATTTGATGATTTCAGGGAGTGTAAAATTGAAAAAGTCAGGGTGATGCAACTTCATGATATGAAGAAAAAGCCTCTGGATGTATTTTTGTTGATATGGTACTTATTTCTCATATTGAAATACTAATTTCTAGTACTCATTTTATTTACCACTACAGACAATGTCTCCCCTAAACATGCAGAAAACCATCTCACTGGTTTGTACACTAAAATATTGATAGGAGAATTGGGAATTGCTCCCCTAACTGTGTGCCAGCTCGTATCCCTGGTGACAGCTGCTTCCCCCTCAGGCAAACACTTTTGTTTTCTTGCTTAAGAAAACAACTGTCGGTACGAGAGCGCAGGGGCTTACTTAGCACACTGGGATGTCCTCAGGATATTGCTAGCAAATGCAAAGCAAACAAGCTGCAATTCTTTCAAGCATTCCTCATTTATGTCATTACCCACCTATTTCTCCTCTGGCTTGACTACGTTAAGTAAGGTAGTATGTACAGTCAGCTGGTCATTACTGCAAAATAAACTCGGACAGGGAGATCAGGCCATTGGTTGTGATAATGTATGGTACATTATATCACTTATTAAAAGGCCATGTACCAAATAAATATAAAAACCAAATCAATAAAAACATTTTTTTGAACAGATTGTGGAGAGATGCTAAACCTTGTAGGAGCTTGGTCAGAATGACAGCACTATTGTGTGGTATTTATTTTATATCAGGAAGCTCCTCTGAGTCCCTTCCCTTTTCGAGCCCAGTGCCCTGTCGTTTTTTTGGACCCAACTGACACCTTGGTTCCAACCGCAAACCCCCCCCGATTCTGTTTTTCCCTTACCACTACACTAATCGCGCTGTCCGATATTAATCGCGTTTTTGACACAAATCTGCGCGTCGATTGAAAGGAGTCACTGACGCGCATTTGTGCGACAACAGTGGCCCGGCATTGATAGAAGTCCTGTGTGTATACGCACACGCTAGCTGGGTGCAATATTCCACCGGCTTAGCATATCTCGCAGAGGCATTCTTCAGATTTTCCCGCCCTTCATGCATTCAACTGTTTTTCACCACACATTACCCAGATTTCGTGAACTGGCTTTTGTTTTGTTTGTGACCCCTAATTGTTTGAGTGACCACGATCATGCACATTTCGTCACAACCCAGGTTCGCTTGTGTGTTCTGACCTACACAGTGTTGGTGAACACCTTGTTGGAGACGGCACATGCCCACTTCCGTGATTCCTCAGCACATGCCTTGCTGCACCCTATGCGTGTATTGATGTCCCCCCCGAAATCCTTGCCGAAACCAACACCACACTATCACCAAAGCACGGGCACTAACGTTCTGCTATATTGCGACGTAGAGGTGACCTATTCGATTACCCATTTGTCATAGCAAGCCAAAACCGCTTTGCCTCTCGTTCTTCTACCCACTTGATCAGCTCCTCTCCTTCTACCCCACGGAGGCGACCTTTTTTGGCTATTGTTGTATAGTCGCTACGTGCTTTGCTGATTCGGCTGGTTACTACGCACCCCGCTTACTGGTGGGTTCCTATCTTTTCGACTCACGCTAGCAACGTGTGCCCACCGAGTAATGTTCTGTCCCATTCCCATCTATATGGCAAGGCGCCATTTCGTTTCTTCGGGGTTGCTCCGGTCCCCACACACCTACACGAGTTTCGTGCCAACCACTATCTTATTGCCATGGTCCATTTCTACTTGTAGTATGCGCCGTGGGGCCTGATCGCGCCGATCAAGCAAGTCCCGTGAACAACGCCTGTCCGCAGCATCCCAGGGGCTCTCGTCCGATTGTTGGTCCCGTTCTTGTTTTCGGCGCCTAGTTTTTTTGTTGCGGACTCTGTTTAGCCTGACTGTCGCTAAGCGATTGTTCCTGTCCGGCTTGACTCCTCCGGTCGGGCCTCGGCCCCCTCCAGGTTGCTGTCCCTTTGCTTGCCCCCATGGTCCCCACCACCACTACGGGTGCCGGTTTTTTGCGGTAGATGTGTTTCCCTGAGTGCGGTGCAGGTCACATGTTTGTCCGTACCCACTTGGACTCCGGCTAGATACAACGTGGTGTCTTGCAGTTCCCGGCAAGAAGGCTTTCCTGCCTGGCCAATGGAGGACTGCCTAGACGCTTCCCACAATGTGGCGTCTTTTGGATTTTTATGCAATTTATATTGGTGTTGACCTAACGCACGCCGACCCTTTACACTATCATCCAGCCCGCTGCTTCACCACGCACCATTGCAGTACACCACCGACACCACAGGCCAGAAGTTCGCTTTTAACTGCAGAATCTGTTTAGACTCATGTCAGATAAGACGATTGTTACTCGTCCACGGATTGAATCCAAATACCCCTGGTAGGGAATCCCAGGGAAAAACTAAAGGTCTTGAATGTTAAATTTCCTAGCTTGCAAAACACTGGCTAACAAAACAAACATCTACTTGAAGCAGGTCTACTTGAGGTAGCTGAAGAGTTGAGGTGAAGGCCTAAACATTTTTTAGCAGTAAACCACTTTGAAGGTGATAAAATGCTGAGTTTATGTTTTTTAAGGAAAGAAGAGATTTTCGAAATGACTGGATGATGCACAGTGGTACCACAGGTTTTTGGATTTTTAAGACACTCAATTTTTGCATTACAACACAAAAGATCGAACATTTTCAAAATATCATACCACAAGAAAGATAGCACAAGCACACTTTTTAAGTAAAACACAGGACCCACACAGAGAACTTTTTAAATTTTAACTGAGAAAAGAGAGCCATTTGTGCAAATACCACCAAGTCTTTAGACACCCGTGTGTCAAATGGTTAGTGAACAATTAATTTTTTAAAGAGTTAACGGTAGTTCAACAGACGTTCTTTGTTTGCAGATTCCGCTAGGTTTGATATTTGAAATCTAATCTAATGAAATTCAACCGTTTCACACAAGCTGTCCCACTACTTTTTGGGGCCATTGTATTATACATATGATGGATATGCCAACAAGTCTTCTCCTGGTGGGTGTATAACGCAGTGTGGGATGATCAAATTGTCATTAATTTTGTAAATGTTTCATTGGTTCCAAATAAAACAATTTTTTTTCCCTCAACCATTGGAGCGATGGTCAGTGAGTTCAACAGAGGGAAATTAACAACTGATAGACCTGTGAATTAGAAAACGCCATCCAAATGCAGTGCCGTGTTTTCTTTCAAGCTGTCGGTTAACAATTCATGCTCGGAGCTGTCATCCTTCAATACAACGTTGTACGTTTCGCTTTCACACAGGTCTGATTGGCGTCAACATTATTTCATACTTTTCATCCAAACATCGCAAATACTAAATGTCTTGGTCACAAGCCACATGCCTCTTTAACACATCTTAATGGAAAAAGACAGATAGGGGCAGCAGAGAAGTCGTCTTTTGCATTCTCTGCACGAATCATTAACTCTGACGTACTTTGTTAACAGCACCTGTGACTTTTATCAAAAATAAAACAAGCTTTCAGCAGCAGAATAATCATCTGCATGTAAATAATTCCTAAGGCTGGAGAAGGAGCGTGCGGTTTGCTCACAGCTGTGTTGTATGATAGTCGAATCTCTCAGGGCAGGGTTAATTGACACCTTTAGTGCCACAAAACTCACATGTATCTGCTGTTTGCACTCTGTTTGTCAGCCAAAACGCTTGCACTGCAACCTGGCTCTCTTTGTTGACTCCAAGGCAAAAGTGTGGCTGGTAAACGGGCCGTTCTAGTGCTTTAAAATGCAATTCAGCACTGCTGTACAATCGCTGGCTTATATTGGGCGAATGAAGCATTCGCACCCATCCTGCGTTACAGACCGACTCAGCATGTGGCATCGTGTGATCTCAGTTTGTCTGTGCTGCGACTGTCCCCCTGGAATATTTTACAAGGGTTCACAGGAAATGAGCAAATGACTTATGCAAATCGAAAAGCAGTTGAAATAACCACTGCTGTGACTCGCTTTTTCTGCAAAGATGAATGTGTTTGTAATGATATGTGGCAAATTTCTAAAATTGCAGGTCACGCTTGGCCATTTCAGCAAAATGGACAGGCTCAAAACTGACAAGGTCAATGCCAAGTTATGTTCTGAGATAGAATTGTCTCATGTGATTATATTAGCACACTTTATTATGAAAATGAATGACTCCAAAGTGCCTTAGTTTTCTCAAAGTTGCCTAAAAATGCTGCATGAGATTTTTAGTACACTAGTCACACAACACTGAGTAAGTGCAAATAACATTGACCTTAAAAGTAAATATGTAGAGTATCAGAAGCTTGTTTGATGTTTTTCTCCTCAGCAAATAACATGCCTGGGTGATTTTCTTGTCTAACGAACAAAACTTGCAGCATGTAAGTGCAGCTGTTTCACAGAACTGCGATCTCCAATCATTTTGATCATAAATCACATTGTGCTCAGCACAACTGCAAACACCCTCCATGCTGTAAACTACACTAATGTGGGTTTAAGTTGGCTCTCAGTCATGTATCTGCCTAAGGCAGGAGTTCTGAAGCCAGCAGGACAAGGATGAAGAGATTGAGCAGGGGCTTTGGTATGTCCTCACAACCCAGAACCTCCATTCCACTCTCACAGCTGTGTTTATACCTCTCATGTACCATCTGAATACAACCAAGAGTCCTTGGGTAATAAGTTACTCTTTTTCCACCAAAGCGGTGATGGTGCTTGACAAGAGGAGTTGTGAACTTCGGTCATTTCCTCTGACTTGACAGCCGCGGACTGTGACATAACAAGCATAGCACAGTCTTACGTATGTTCATAATACACTCTCAGTAGAAAATGTACTAGGCTGGCATCTAAAGTTACATGTTTGTATCTTATTTACCCCTATATGGTACATATTAGTACCTTAAAGGTACATCTTAGTAGTTTAAATGTACATATTACTACCTAAAGTGAAGATATTAGTACATTTTTTTCGTAGCTTGCATAAAACTCTTACTATTAACGCAGTTTGCAAATTAGAACACTGAATAATTCAAATCTAGAACAAACTGCATTAAAACGCAGAGGTGCTGAACTCTGTTGCGCAAAAGTGATCATTTTGAAATCTAAGATATTCTGGCAGTGGCAATGGTCGAGTTTGTCACCATCCCAACATGCATACATTTATTCCGATCTGACCTTTTGGTACAGCTTCAGTGTTTTTCCAGTGTGTCATGTCATTTAATGCACCGTACTTATCCACCATCTCTGTGTAATTTGTCTGTAATCACAGGGATTTTTGCTTTTGTGAGGATCAACAAGTGATGGGGAAAAAAGTGTCACGGTGCGTGCGGGGAGATGAAGCGAGGACTCAATCGCTGGAGAAATGGTATTTTATTTTAGTCATAAAAAAATGAAACAAAAACAAACTCAAACCACCCCGAGGGTGAAAAACAGACAGGCAGGCTAGGAACTGCATTACATGCAGACATAACACACACAATGAGAAAACAACGGATCAGTACGGGATTACAGACACCAGGAGAATAAATGGGAACTAAACGAGGAGGCTAACGAGGGAGACACATGTGGAGCAACTTAAACAATAACGAGGTTACAAGATGGGAGGGGCCAGACAATAGACAGGGGAGCACATGGCAACAGACAAACACAAGCCATGTGCTCCCAGAACACAGTCATCTGGTGGCCCTCCTGGGCACACCGGCTGAAGACTGTGACAAAAAGCGCAGCCCTGCACACATTTGTCAGCTTAGCAGCAGCCAATGGTTTTCTAGGTTTGCTATCTTGTTTTACACAGTTCCTTCAGACTAATACATACACTCATAACAGCACTGCTGTTTATAAGAATCAAACGCAGAGGTGGATTTTATTGTTTTTATTCTATTAACAGTGAATTGACAAACATGAGACTACATTTTATTAGCATAAAAAATACTAAAAATTCAGTGCGTTTGGGGCACAAATGGAAACTTCAAGTGGTTAATTTATATGGATGGATAATGCACAATTTGTATTATTCATGCTCAATTTAATTCACTTTTAGTTACAAATTTCATATCCAAACAATGAATGACTATCGTAGCACTACAGTTATTATATTCAGTGGGATATTATGGCCTTCATAAATGTTTTATGTTATAATGCCAATAAAAAAACTATTTAAGTTTAGCCGTTTTAAAAAAAAATGTTTGCAGTACCAGGACATATACATTTCGTACATTTATAAAGTTGCATGGCATGAAAAATGCATGATGACAAATTGGTGAGGGGTGGAAAAATAAACAATTTAACTACATTATTCAGCAGCTATTTCTGAGGAATTTTAGTTTAATACAGTTTGTTTGCTGTCTTCAAAAAAGATTAAATCAGACTAGGGTGATTCGCTGGTATATGCTGGCTCAGCAGGGCTCCAAGTTTGGCCGAGCTGCTGCTTAAACAGAGCTTTTTAGAGTTTTATTCATTAATGAATTTATTATTTATTTACTTGTTCATTTGTACCAAAAACAACCTCAATCTATTCTGGCACAATTCCTAATGGAAGACTGGAAGACAACTGAATGTGTTAAATGTGGATCAAACAAGAACAAAGAATGAGGTTAACCAACTGTAGCTTGCAGATGGAACAGCAAGATGTAATATTATACAAAATATCAGTGGTGAATACCCTTCAACAAGATCAAAAAAAACATCAAAAGCTTCACAAGATCCACAACTTTCCCGCAATTAGTAGTGCTTGTATCTTTATACTACCAGCTGGTAATGAACTTGCTTGTTAAATAATGGTGATTTAAGCAGACGTTTCAAATGACTGCCATATGGTGAAAATGTTTTCAGGTTGTGTACATAAGAAAAAAATGTGTTGTAATTGTAATTAAGCTTTACCATTTACCACAGAAATTTAGGCCATCAAGTGTTTTGAAATCCATTTTCAACACTCGCATAGCAGTGACCTGCCCAGACTTGACTTCAACAGAGAATCATGCGTTCACATTATCAAGTGTCAAAGGGTGAGAGTATTCTTAGCGTGACTGCACAAAAGCATGGAAACCCCTTTCACTTTGCTTTTCACTTTCCACTGATATGATTTCTTCAGACACCAGGGAATAATACAAAAAAACCCTCAGCAGCTCTGTGCCATGGTGAATTCATGATTCACTAAAGGTTGACCAGACTGAGGCCTCAAGGAAATGTTCCATTTGAATAGTTTAGGTCCTGTTAATTAGATTAGATTAAATACATGGATCAAAATTCTCTACTGGTTAGGATAGATCACAAGGTCATTTAATAAAGGAGACATTCTTTTTCTGGGAACAGTAGAGTCCAAGAGCATCACATTTGTAACCCTGCACCACAAAATCAGTCATAAGGGTCAATTTTTTTTTTTTATTGAGATTTATACATCATCTGAAAGCTGAATAAATAAGCTTTAGGATAGCTTGTTAGGATAGGATAATATTTGGCCGAGATACAACTATTTGAAAATCTGGAATCTGAGGGTGCAAAAAAATCTAAATATTAAGAAAATCGCCTTTAAAGTTGTCCAAATGATGTCCTTGGCGATGCATATTACTAATGATAATACATTTTTGATATATTTATGGTAGGAAATGTACAAAATATCTAAATGGAACATGATCTTTACTAATCCTAATGATTTCTGGCATAAAAGAAAAATCGATAATTTTGACCCATTCAGTGTATTTTTGGCTATTGCTACAAATTTACCTGTGCTACTTATGACTGGTTTTGTGGTCCAGTGTCACATTTTATACCACACATTCCCAGTGAAAAGGGATAGTTCACTCTAAAATTAAAATTCTGTAATTTACTTGTCCTCATGTTATTCCAAACCCATATTACTGGACAGGAGCTGTCAGGTTTCAAAATGGCAAAAAAAAACGCCATAGTGCACTGATAGCTTTGTGTGAAGAAAAATATCAAAATATATATCATTATTCACCGTTATAACCCTAGTGATGTCTGGTTTGTAAACGACTCATTCGTTTGAGTCAGATCTTTTCAATGAATCAGTTGAGCTTGTTTACAACATTGGTCTGGATGATTCGTTCACAAATCGGTCAAGTTCAACTCACTGACTGAATGATCCAAGTCCAGAGAGGAAAATTATCAGTGAATTAACCCCTTAAATTTTAAATGGACTGTTCGTCACACAAAACCTTTGTACGACTTAGAAAACTTGAGAGGATGAGTCGTATGGCCAGTTTTGTGACACTTTTGTTCACATTTTCATTCCACTACTCTTTAAACACAATTTCAGCTCAAACTGTGAGAGGAAGCTGCCAGATCATAAGTGTGCTTTCTGCGGTGGTCGCCACTGAACCCTCCCTCAGTCGACGGAAGCCCTTTCCACCCGAGATGACTGCTACCGAGGTAACCCTGTCCCTCCTCACCCCCTTCCTATCGCAGGGTCGACCCCTGACCCACATGTCTGGGTCATCACTGAGCTCATATATAGAACCATCTTCCATGCTGTGTTCCAAAGATTCTAAAGACGAATCTGAGGCTTCTTCCCCTCTCACGGTTAACGGTCGCCCGGGCAAACCTGAGGTTGAGCGGAGGCGGTACTGTAGCAACACGCCCCGTCCCTTTCTTTTGCCATCTATCTGGGCGGAAATACTGGCCTGCTGGAGAGATTCCTGAGAGGAAGAGTCGCTGCGGTCCTCCACTCCACAGGCCGAATCATGCCCTTCCACCACAGAATCCCGCTTCAGAAGATCAGGAGACAAAGTGCTGGAAAGGGCAACTAAGAAATCCACAGGCCCGCAGTGTGCATTAAGAGACGTCATCCCCTTACCTGTACAACAGTGAAACAGAGCTCAGAATGCTTTAATCAGTAAAAAGCAGCAATGCCCAAGGGTCAGAGAAACCTTAACATTTGGTATCTGATTTCCATTATTACACATTTAAATGAATATTACTGACTGAAATTACTTTGAATTGAAGGAATAGTTTAGAAAATTGGTCATTATTTTGTCATCATCTGTTCCAGTATTTTTTTTCTCATATAAAGAAAAGCTCCAGCTCAGGGGGAAAAACACCATAAAAAGGTTGTTCATATGACTTTAAAAGGATAACCAGCAACAATGTGTCTTTAACTTTTCTATTCATCACAAAATCTTGAAAAAAAATGCACCAGGGTTTCCCAAAATACTTGCAGCACGACTTTTTTTTTTTTTTTTTACATTGATAATAGTAAGGAATGTTTCTTTGATTAGCAAATCAGCATATTAGAATGATTTCTGAAGGATCATGTGACACTAAAGACTGGAGGCTGCTGCTGCATCACATGAATACATTTAATTTTAAATATTAAGATAGAAAACATGTATTTTGTTTTGTAATAATATTTTACAATATTACTGTTTTTACTGTATTTTTCATCAAATAAATGCTGTCTTAGTGAGAACAAGAGACTTTTTATTCAAAAACATTAAAATCATAATAAAAAAAATCTAACCAACCCCACACCTTTGAATGGTAGTGTTTGTTCCAAGTCTTCTGAACCCATTCACTAACTATGCGTGACCAAAATCAATTAAATTATGTATGACCCTGATATGCATGTCATGTAAGGTTGAATATCAAATATTTGGTTACAAGACATGTTAAACACCTTTATGGCACTTTTATGATGTTTTGTTATTTCAGGAGCTTTGCAAAAAATTGGCATATTGGGTGTAGGATCTGTCTCACAACAGACCCACCTACATGATGGAGACACACACATCAAACCAGCACATTCCATGGAAGGTCGTTGAGGTTCGTTTCTCCAGCCATCTGTAGTCGTAAAACTCATGCCCTATCAAGTAAGGTGAAGCATTCCCTGGACTGTTTGGCTATATCTCAAGACATGCCAAAGAAGACAGTACTTTCACAATGCTTAAAAGCGTTTTACGGGCTTGCAAAGAGCAGATAAAAATACCCTCATGACCAGTGGACGCATAAATTACTAAACTCCGATCAACAAAAAGGACAATTTTATAGCTCCCTGTCCACAGGACTTTCAGGAAATGTCCCAGAGCTGACCTGTGTGCCCGGTCAGACTCGACACTTTTCCCCCGCTTCCAAGGAAAGAGCAGAGTCGTTGCCAATCGTTTCCTAATAAGTGAAAGTAAAAATGATCAGAGCTAGAATTTACACAAGTAGGTTGTTTGTTTAATATATATGCTGACCGTGTTTCTGTATCGGTGCAACTTTAACCCGTGTTTCACTTACCCTTTGTAGTGAATAAGGATTTAAACTGTGTACTTATGTGAAGTTGTTTAATCTTGAACGATGAAACCCAAATGGCAGCAGGTCAAGGAAGTCAGACTTTATAGTAATGTCCACTATTTTGCATCTATAGACTTTATAGACGTGTCAATATATTTAGTGGCCTCATATAACCTGAAGAGTCCCTTGTTAATGTTGCACCCCCTCCCTTAAGAATCGATTGGCAGCCAGCGTCAAGGGACGGCCTTAGCCACAGAGCCCAAAACCCGAATGCAGCACAGATCCATGGTTTTTTGGTTAGCTACTCTTGCACTTCTCCGCTCCGCTGGTCGCTTGTGTTACGGCACCTGCACCGTGCTCACATTTAACCATCAAGCGACCAGCAACTAAACTCACACTTTCGTGATACCCTCGTTGGAAATCGTCACAAACTTGAAAGTCTAGACTCTCAGCAGATTTGCTTGCGGCCTCTGGGCGTCACTCACAACCGCCGATGTTTCCCAAGACGTCATCCTGACGGCACCGACGCGTCAGTGACGGGGTTTCCCTCAAAGACCTCCAGGAAGCCCGCAGCAACCGCGGAGTCAACTCAGCTGTCAACCAGCGGAACGCAAGTAAACAACATTTCTATGGTCTGATGAACTGGTGAATTTTAGATGCGTTGCTCTGTGAATTCTTAAGGTGAATTCCCATCCCTCGTGAAAACGAGAGAGAACTATGAAACTCAGAACTCCGTTAACAGACTTTCCTTCCTCTGAACTGTATGTTTGTGCGTTTTAGCTTAAGTTTGTGATCTAGAATAGCCAATAAATTTAATGTTTCATTTATAAGAAAGCAATTGTTCTGGTGTCAGATAATTTTGTGTCAACTCTATTGCCAAAAGATACTTGCTTGTTACCTTAGCTCGTAGCTCACGCATAATAATTACCTCTGTTAAGAGCTCACAAATAATCATAACTGTATTTCACCCGTGGCCAGTGAGAATACTAAATTTACATATTCAATTGGTAATATACACTGACATCAACTTCTCGCTGGTCGAGTAGATGATAAAAGTATAAACTATTGAAAGTCAAAGTCAGTTTTGATCAGGTGGACCTCGAATTCTCAGATCGAGTTCTTTTAAAACCTGAGCTAGAAATAAACCTGAATGAATTAATAATGATTAATTCCCTTACAACTAAGTAAAATTATTAATGGTGGAGAATGCGGCACCGATTGACTGAAAAATTAAGATCCCAAGATCATATTAAATGTTGTCTGTTTTTATCCGAAAATAGATAAAAGATAGAGAAACTGAATTTGTTGTGTTATTTGGTTATGTTATGTTAGCACGGAAGACGTGCTGTTTGAATATAAAACTCGAGTTGTTCTTTAGAAAGAATTGAACTGCAGAAAAACGTTTTTAGTTGTCCAACGAGACAAAATAAGTCGCGTCAGAGCGCACGAGAAAGAAACGGGCGTTTTTCCCCGTTTACTTTCTGTAAAAGGCCTTCAGAGTTTGATTTGTGTAGTGTGTGTTCCACTTTCAAATGCAGCTCTGCGATTGTCTCCCGGTCTTAGGAAATCAGAGTAGCTAGCTGACAACCCTCGACATTTAATTAACTAGAAACTAGTGGACTTGAAACGCGGTGCTCAGAAAGAGTGTCCAGACGATATTCACTTTGGGAGAATTAGGAAACTTGATCAAGTGAAAGGTGGTTAAATCCACGTGTGTTTTGTCTGTAATAAGACATGTGCTGATATCCGCCGAAGATATCGTTGACAGTTATTGTATTAATTGCAATAAATCGATACGTTAATTCACCTCACTCTGACGAGTTGAGTGCTAGATAGGAACATAAATGGTTTTTTTTTTGTGGTGGTGTAAAGTGCAAGACGCGCCGACGTCTCACTGTGACAGCCACAGCTAGGAAGCTCATGCTGTGGCCGTTGACATAGTAACAAGTCGTAACCCGGAAGTTGAAGGAAACCTTTTCCGGAGGGAACTTCCAGCGCCATATTGAGCTGTTTGTAAACAAATAGCCAAACTAAGCTATTAGCATTGAAGGTAGTGGTTAGCACGTAGCATTTTGTGGTCAAAGGCAAAGAGTTTTGCAGTGTTTGAAGTGACTCGATCAGTCACATCTGATTTCTTTCGCTATTTCACACTGACGTCATCCTACCTTTCTCATCTCTCTCTCTCCTCTTCTCCTCCCATTGAAAAGAACAAACAGATGCAAACTGTATAAACCTTATTGCAACGTGATTTTAACCAAAAACGTCAGATGAGCGATCTCACAAGTACTTATAATCACGTTGGTTAAAAAGGTTGGCTTCTCCCCTTCAGCGTGTTACTATCTCAAGTAAACTGCTACCGTTGTGGTGTTATTAACAATTAATCCTGGCCAGCCTAGGCCGTTTTACTGTAATGCTACGTTGTTTAATTCAGCTATAACGCCCTTATAATTTTATGGACATCGGTAAATATCAATTTGCTATCCGTACGTATCTGAAATTGTGAGTACATTTATAATTAATTAACAAATTTGATTACATTCCATTTCCGAAATAATTACAATTGGAATTTACATTTCAGTTCTAAATTATAACATATGTGAAATTGAATGTCATGGTCAATTAATTGCATCCTGCTCCACATGGCACAGTGTTTTACTGATAAATTTTGATTATAGCGCTATTAGGTTTAAGACACGCATTAGAAGTTTAACTTGGCTGACAGTTACTAATACTGATGTCACGATTAATTCCTATTTGGAATTTTAATTTCATTTAATAATTACGGGTCCTGTGTCCATATTGCCACGATATTTGCTGATCAGTTCAACTATAATTGCTTTGCTAATTTTAATGACAAACATCATCAAGATTTTAATCCTTAACTGTCAATAATGCAATGAAATTTTTATTTCATGGTTAGCTCATTAGGGTTTTGGTTATCCTGCTTCAAGATATTGATTGATTAATAGTAATTTTTAATTACTCTCATCAATTTTAATGATAACATCATTAAATTTTAACCAGGAAATACCATTTCTAACCCTAAATTCTAATTTAATTAGCAATTGGCTTTCTTTCCCTCTCCCTTTCAGTTATTTCATTCATTTTGAGAGCGAAACTTTTCTCTCTCTTCTGCTTCTCTCTCTCAGCCGTTTCCTTTTGAGGTGACGACTGTGGTTGCTTTGCTGGGAGGTTGCCTATGGAAATCACAGAGCAAAGAATTTTGAGAAATTGAACAGGTATTTTGTGAAACTTGAGAACGCCGTTTCAAAATTGTCTTCCATTTACCTGTCACTTGCTTTAGAAACCCTACCTAGCTAAGAAGACTGACCCGCCAAAATTTGAACAAGCATCCAGGAACGAAAAATTGGTGAACGGTGTCAATCTTAACAGCTAAAAAACCCAATACTGTCATTTTTATTGTTTTTCCTTCACAAGGAGGAATTTTAATAACAATCACAGTCCTGGTTTTTAGAAATCCCCATTTCCAAACGCCGGTTTAGAAGCATCCTTTTAAATCAAACTTAAACAAAAGGAAAAGAGGAAAATTCAATTATCCTCATTTTCTGCTACCAGAAAGGGTATTTTGTTTTGTCTTTCACTCTCATCTTACCATTAACTTTCTTTACTTACAAAAAAACATTTATCTTACAGGAAAATTGGAAGCAGCCAATTAATATCCTGTCCACTGCTCAGTTTTGTTCTTTTCTTTTCCTTTCATCCCTCCGTTCTCTACCTGTGCCCTGTGTGCTTACTACTTTTCCCCACAGAGACTACAAATTAGGAGCATGCCCACCAGAGGATCACAGTCGCCGAGAACTACACTAACCTGTCCATTACACACTCACTGTCAAACCACACGTGACACTGCACACTGACATCTCTGTTTTGCCTTGTTTGTTTTGTTTGGTTTGTCTCCTCTTCTTCAAGATCTGTGTCAGTCTAGATTCTAAGATCTCCCTCACCAAACTGTCCTCGCAACGACAACCCTGTTTGCCACGGGAGACCTCGAACCTGGCTAGTGTTTACAACTACAGCCTTCCTCCTAAGGCTGCTTAAACCCTGATGCATCAGACACACGACCAGCTGGATTACCGACTAGCACACCTCATAACACCCCAGTCAGAGCTACAGTCACCAGATTACAAGTCACCTGCTTCTTAAGCCACACCCTCATCGCCCCCTCAAAGCTGAGGCGCAGCACTTCCCCACTCCGCCATCTCCAGCAGGAGCTCACAACGCCACAACGACGCGTTTCGAGCAGCTCAACTGAGGCTCAGGTAACGCGAAGGCATTATTAGTAAAAAACACGGCTCCGAGGAGGAGATCACTAGGCTAAAAGAAACCCTAGCAGCCGCTATCCAAGAAATGGAATGAGGCAAGGCTGACCATGCTGATCTCTCCAGCAAGCTGCAATATGCCGAACAGCTCCTGGAAAAGGCAAAGGCCGACTTCAGAGAACGGCCGAATTAAAGCCCTTGAAACTCTGTTGGATGAGTCAAGAAACGAGATCAGTCGCCTAATGCTACAGCTGGACTACATCAAAGAGAAGTTCGACAGCATCAGAGAGGAACTCAGACTTGCCTACGAGCTGCGCCCTGAGCCTAGAAGGACCCGACGAGCACCAGTCTCACCCTTGCCTATCAGGACCGGGTCACCTGTTCCTCTACTGACACGTGAGCAAAAGGGGGAGGGGGCAGTGCTGAAACATTCACCGACTCCCTCTGAAGAACCTTACCTCACGACAAAGCTAAGAGAACTTGCTCCAGCCAGCCACAGAGCATTGCATGGCTTGGACCTCAAAGACCTCGATAAGCTTGCCAGAAACATTGGCAAATTCACCCCGAGTGTGCCAGGTAGCCAGGATGTCCAATCTTATCTGCAAGACATCGATTTCCACCTGGAAATGGGGCTCAATGTCACGGACAAAGATAGAATCTATTTGCTCCGAACAACAGCCAGCCTTGACGTACGCAGTTTCCTGGACAGGCAACTTGCTCACACAAAGGCTGACTACCACCTCCGCCGAGAGGCCCTCATTAAAGAATTCGCCAACCCTGAGTCAGAACAAGGACTAGTGGCCCCCCTGGAACGAGACAAGACGTCAGGAATCTCCTCAAGCCTCTACAGCCGACTCCGACGAGCTACTTCGGAACTCGCAACGAACCCGAACAGAAGAGAATCTAAACTTCAAACTCATCTTCCTGGAACCCTCCATCCCGAGTAAGCACCATCTGGGCCGGTCTCGATGGCCCCATCCGCGAACAATGAGTGCTCAACAGTTGCGAGACTTGGCGCAGAAAGCCTATGGCAAACAGAAGATGGCCTCAGAAAAGGGCGCCAAAACCCCAACAGTTCTTGACTTCAACACTCAAAGTCAAGGTCTGGCTCTAGAGGGCGCCCAACATCAAGACCATGCCAAGCCGCCACACAAAGAGTGGAACACCCTCGTCCAACAGAGAACGAGACTCCCATGTTGGTACCCGACCTAAACAGAGGAACAACCATTGGGATGGACCGCGTGGACGACAATACTCACCTGGACGTCACTGGGAAAAATTTTGGGACCAATCCAGACCTCGTGAGACTCACTGGGACAGATGTTGGAATCAGCCAAACTCGTTTGGAAACTCGAGAGGAAAAGGCTCATGGGAATCCAACTGAATCTCCAAGGGAAAACGACAAACACACCCTGTAGCACTCAGTCCAAGGAATCAACGAAGAAACTCGCAAAGATTCCAAGCTGACAATCTCATACTCTACACCACACCGATATAACTTCTGTCATTTTAGGAAGACATACAGCTATCTTGCCGTAACCACACACCTACCTACCTCCTCCACCGCACTGCTAAACCAACCTCTAGTAGACGGAGGTACTCCGCACCGCCGGACCTCTTTTTTGGCTCACCTCCTTCGGTGTCCGTGTTTCTTTTTTTTTTTTATTCTCTCTCTTTGTGTTTTCTTATAGCTAATATATAAAAAAGGGAAAACATTTTCTCATCTCTATCTCACTACAAGTCCTTTCCCTTCTAGTCCCTCCTCAGGACCGCCCTAGCTCAACTTTAAATCAGGTCCCGAAACTATGATTGACTCCTTTCACCAACTTTTTGTGTTGTCGTAAATTGTTGAAACCGATGGCTAGTCAACACCCCAGAGCGTATGGCTACCCTCACCTACGATCAGCACGACACCGCCACGCGCATTATCCTGCCCAATCAGACTTTATGGATCAATGTCCCTAAGGGCTAGATCCTTCCTACTGATGATTTGGCGTTGTATCACCTTACCGACGATGAGTATAAGGCCGAACTCGAAATCTCGCCCCCCTTCAAACAGCATTCCTTCGTCCTCGATCCAGAACTGGAAGAAAGGATCAAGGAGGAAGGAACGCAACTTATTGAGTTGACTCCTGTTGATACAGCTTTAGAAGCTATCGCTTGCCTTCCGCCCGCTGGCGCGCCAATCATTCGGTCTTGGTCTGCTGCTGACACAGCGCTTTGCATTTCTACTATCGTAGGACATGTTGTGACTCTGACACTTGCCTTCCTCCTCCACAAGCGAGTGAACGCCGTCCAAGAATCTTTCAACAAATGCACGTCCGGCGTACCGCGCATGTTCCGACGTGATAAAACAGACCAAGAACCTGAACCTAAACCTGAGAACTCAACAGACCTGATTGAGATTACGCCTATACCGCCTCGTCAAACCTCTGACAATTAGAGCAATCTAAATGACACCCATATGAGACACAGTAATCTAATGCACCCCTACGTCATCTCAAGTGTTCCTTAACCAATCATCCCAAATTACTTAAGCCTTGCACCAGGATTCAGTTAGTGATGGAGATGTTGTTTGTATCTTGTGTGTGTCTGTTCTCCCTCTCTGCCTCTTGTTCCAGTGCCCGCTGACATTCGCAATAGGAACGTCACCGCGCAAAAGGGGGATGTGTAGGATCTATGTCTCACAACAGACCCACCTACATGATGGAGACACACACATCAAACCAGCACATTCCATGGAAGGTTGTTGAGGTTCGTTTCTCCAGCCATCTGTAGTCGTAAAACTCATGCTCTATCGAGTAAGGTGAAAGCATTCCCTGGACTGTTTGGCTATATCTCAAGATAAGCTAAAAGGACAGTACTTTAACGGTGCTTAAAGTTGTTTTACGGGCTTGCAAAGAGCAGATAGAAATACCCTCATGACCAGTGGACGCATAAATTACTAAACTCCGATCAACAAAAAGGACAATTTTATAGCTCCCTGTCCCGCAGCAGATTCTCCAGCAGACGCTCAGGTCTGACCTGAGAGTGACCGAAGGACTCGCCCCTTTTCCCCCCGCATTCCAAGGAAAGAGACAAGATGTCATTTGACAATCGTTTTGCTAATCATTGAAAGTATAAAATGATCGGAGCATAGAATCACAAATAGTAGGTTGTATGTTGTATTTATATGCTTGACGTGTTTCATGTAATCTGTGCAAATTTAATCAGTGTTTTTTATTACCCTTTTTAGGAAATAAGGATATTAAAAATGTGTAATATGTGAAGTTTAATCTTGAAAGAATGAAAACCAGAAATGCAGAAGGTTGAAATGAAGTAAACTATAATAGTATGTACAATATTTGCATTTAAGAGACTTTATAGACGTATCAATATATTATTATAGGTGGCTTCATATAAATGAGAGTCTCTGGTTAATGTATGCATGCTCCGCCTTGCAAGAAGCCGATTGGAAGGCAGCGTCAGGGTACGGACTTATGCCACAGAGCAAAACCCAAATGCAGAACAGAATCCATGGGTTTTTTTTGGTTAGCTAGCTGGCTTGCAACTTATCCTGCTCTCGCTGGTCGCTGTGTTAGAGCACCTGCAAGCGTGCTCACATTTACCATCAAAAGCAACCAGCAAACTAAAACTCAACACTTCAGTGATACCTCGTTGAAATCGTCAACAAACTTGAAAATCTTGCACACTAAGACTCTCAGCAGATTGCTTGCGCCTCTGCGTCATCACAAACCGACGAGGGTTTCCCAAAAGACGTCATCCTGACGTCACCGACGCGTCAGTGACGGGGTTTCCCTCAAAGACCTCCAGGAAGCCCGCAGCAACCGCGGAGTCAACTCAGCTGTCAACCAGCGGAAAGCAAGTAAACAACATTTCTATGGTCTGCTGAACGGGTGAATTTAGATGCGTTGCTTTGTGAATTCTTAAGGTGAATTTACATCACTTGTGAAAACGAGGTAGAGCTATGAAACTCAGAACTCCGTTAACAGCCTTTCCTTCATCTGAACTGTATGTTTGTGTGTTTTAGCTTAAGTTTATGTGATCTAGAATAGCCAATAAATTTCATGTTTCATTTATAAGAAAGCAATTGTCTGGTGTCAGATAATTTTGTGTCAACTCTATTGCCAAAAGATCCTTGCTTGTTACCTTAGCTCGTAGCTTACGCATAATAATTACCTCTCTTAAGAGCTGACTAATTATCATAATTGTATTTCACCCGTGGCCAGTGAGAATACAAAATTTACATATTAAATTGGTAAGATACACTGACATCAACTTCTCGCTGGTCGAGTAGCTGATAAAAGGATAAACTATTGAAAGTCAAAGTCAGTTTTGATCAGGTGGACCTCGAATTCTCAGATCGAGTTCTTTTAAAACCTGAGCTAGAAATAAACCTGAATGAATTAATAATGATTAATTCCCTTACAACTAAGTAAATTATTACATGGGGAAAAAATTTAAATCTTTGAAGTCTGGAAACCATTGAAGTCCATTAAATGGAGAAAACTCCTAGAATGTTTTCCTCAAAAACCTTAATATCTTTGCCTAAGAAGAGGACTGAACATCTTGCATAACACGGGGGTAGATAAATTATCAGGAAATTTTTATTTTGGATGTGAACTAATCCTTTAACAAAGCTCTTTAAATCATTATGTAATTGTTCTATCATTGTAGAAGAGACTTTCCAAAAGGACTAAAGGCACTTATGTATCATGAAGAGCCATCATCTGATCTGTGTACCTGTAATTTTGGGGATGCCCTCCAGCTTGGGCACAGGCAGGGTGATGATAATGCCCTGGGCAGTTCCCACCCACAGCAGTCCCTGGCAAATCAGCAGGCTGGTAACTCTCACGCTCTTTTGACCTTCAAAAAAAACAAAAAAACATCAACACTGAGTAACCTGTTTTTATCTATGCAGTATGATAGTATTTTTACTCTATACTTTGAAAGAACAAACTGTGCTATAAAACTATGAAAACCACTCTCCTGCTTGTATATCAACAATTATTCAATTATTGTTTCTGTAGAGACTCAGATTAAAACCCAGCATACTGCTGACTTTAGGTTGCTACAGTACTTGGGGAGACTTTGCAAATTAAGCATTTTCAGTATGGTAGTTATTCACCACGAAATCAGTGAAGGTCATGAAAAAAACATTAGCGAATGCACTGCATTTGGCAGAATTCCTTCTTAGAAATGTCAGCTGTCCAGTTCTGCAGAGCATTCACCTATTATACATTCTTTTTCTGTGCAAGAGGGATCACCTTAATAATAGATTGCCAAATAAATCTGCAGTTCTGCAGTAATGCATATGAATTCATGAATGCTGAAAACATAAGATGCTGAGGTTTGGGGGGAAAAAATGCATCTTGCATATTTTATTAGATCTCCTTGTAGTTGACACACCAGGGTGCAAACTACGGGGGAGCTCGGCTCCCCTTAATAAGGCATGGGCTTCTCTGAAAACGTGATTTGTGAAATTTTCGGGGGTCTCAAAAAATATTGACAATGTGTTATTTTGACGTGCAATTTCAGTTTTGTGTAATGTGATCATCGTGGATTATTATGTGTAAAATTGCAAAAATATCATTCATTCATGCATGACGGCGATTTAAACATAAGTCACTTCAATAAAGATAATAACTATACTAACTATACGCGCTGCGGTGCAAATTACTCTCATGTTTAGTACATGTTAACTCAAAGATTCGTAGAAAAAATATAAACGTTGGACTCTGTGGTCGATTCTGTGTTAAGGTAAGGCATGTTATTCGCAATTATGTGTTGTGGCTGGGTTGTTATAGGTCTGCGTGACTCTCGATGACTTAGGCCTAATTGAACAGAGGAATTATGGTATTCTTCTGTAGCCTGACGACGAGTAACTTTGTTAACCGTTGTTCATGTGAAATCAAAGACAGCCTGATGCTTTGTTTATAGACTATTTGTGGGTGGCTGTTAGTTGTTCCACCTATCAATTCGTGTTGATAAAGTATAACAGGGTAAATCCTGTATAGTGATTTATCCTATATAGTGCTTGCATAAAGCAAGTAGTGCATACACTTGTAGCTGTTATGTATCTTTGTAAGTCATTGTAAGCTCTCTTTTGAGACATGCGCAAGCGCACAACCCCCTCCCCCCCTTCTCTTTGATGTAATATCAACTTCCCCTATGGATCTGATGTCTGGCTTGCTTATCTTGTCTGAAGGTTCTAGTTGAGGAGAAACTGCAGAATAATCGGTTCACTTTAAGACAATGATTAATTCATCACCCATCACTTGGATGCAAACCTGTGGGATTAGCAGACCATTGATCTGTAATAACTATATCAGTCCTCCTATGTGTGATGTGTACAGATTAGCATATAGGCTTTGGCAGATGGGGAAGAAGGCATCTGCCAAAGCTTATTTTCACTTTTGTGCTCCGTTGACTGTAAACCCCCCGACATAACATAAAATCGCAGTGTTACCTCACCCAACATGAACTACATATTTAAACACAGCTAGCTGCGAAAGTTCGACAACAGCCTCGGGGTCGCAGGACCTTTCCAGACATCTTCGCCACAATGCTCTCCTTTTCTCCTTCATATGTCTTGTGAAATTCAGCTGTAACTTTGATCCAAAGGTTTGATGTTCTCGCTGTTTGACAAAAAAAAAACTAAGGTATATCTTTCTTCTCTTTGTTTTTAATGAGATCCAGTTGCAGCAACAGGCCAGTTGACATTAACTTGCTCTGGCCATTTCCTGAAGTTTGCTACACCACTTTGGGTTTATTTTTCTCCTTCTACTTTCTATTCCACTTGATCGCAATTTTCTGTGACAACTGGAAAATCGTAGGGGGTTTTTTAGCTAAAAGTGGACAATCGCATTCAAGTGAAATCAAACATTATTAGACAGTCTGAAAAGAGTGATTCTGCGAGCTACTGGAGCGATGCCGCCAAGATTTTCTCTTTATATGGTCTGATGTGTGGCGCTGAATTGCACTGAAGCGACAATTTGCTGTGTGGATACTTAAAGGGGTCATGGACTGAGAAATCAAAAATCCCTTGATATGTAAGAGGTCATTGTACCATAAAAACATCCTGTAAGTTTCTAAACTCAAAACTTTCTTGTTAGTCTAAAAACAGCTTATACTGAAGCCAGTCTGCCAAAACGTCAGATTGAGGAATGTGTCACTTTCCACAATCATTTTATGACGTAATAATGTGGCTAAACACCGCCTCCGCAGAAGAAGATCAACGCCTGCTCTACATCACTGCCTGTTTAGCCCCGCCCACCGATTCAAGCATGTAGTGTAAATAACGAGAGGCAAACGCAGGTCTGCACAGAAATCAAACAATAAAGATGGCTCCGAAGACAACAAGTTGTGGAAAAACACGGTCTTTACATCACCTTCCTTCTGCTCCCAACATTAGGAAAGAGTGGATGATTCTTATTTTTAATGAAGTTCAGACCGCGTCAGTAAGAACTTGGTCCTTTGTTCACTGCATTTTACCATTCATTTACAAACAAGGCAGAATCTTTCAGAAAGATTGAAACTAAAAGACAATGCTGTGCTGACTATATTGGATACGACGAGTAATGTCGCACCACACATGTGTGAGTAACTGTTTTTATTATGTGGTCACTATTACTTTGTTATTACAGATCGTTTGATTTGTTTGAGTATTTATGCGTTTTCAACCTAAATCACAGCAGCGTCCATCTGTGAAAAACTGCAAAAAAAACACTGTTAGCCAATCATAGCAGTGGGCACTTACTTCCGGTTCTACAATCCGCCACACTTATTCAAACAGACCGTTCCGATGAGGAGCAACCGACAGAATTACATAAGTACTTCTAATTATGCGCTTTGATGTAAAAATCTTGATAACATTATAAGTGGACCTCAGAGAACAGTCCAAAATAAAAAACAAAGGCAGTTCATGACCCCGTTAAGTCAAGTCAAAGCAAGTCTGCTTTATTGTCAATTCTTCCACATGTACAGCACATACACACAGAGAATTGAAATTGCGTTACTCTCAGACCCTTGGTGCATACAGATAACATAAATACAGATAGGTACAGATTAAACTTTATTTTCAATGTCCTTGCTTATATAATGAATGTTTACACGCGCTCCCTTCTGCAAAAATGTAGCGACAACCATGGCTTTAGCTTATATTTATTTAATCTAAAAGGAGTGATATAACACAAAGAATTTGACAAATCTGATATTTAAGAGGACCCATGGGAAATAAAGATGGCTAAAGGTGAGTGTAGAGAGGTAAAAAAAAAAGAGAAAACAGATGAATTAAAGACCAGCTGCACTAAGAAAAGGCACAATGGCCAAACGTGGGCACATTACCAACATGCCACGGCTGCTGAAGTCATGACAAGAGTGTTGCCATGGCAACATTTCGAACCGAAAGCTTTGTCTGTGCCATTGTGCCTTTTCCTGCCTGTAACCCCGCAGCTCCATTACTGCTCTGCGGGGTCTTAAGTTAGCTACTTATTCACAGTCGTTCCCTGGAGAGCCAGCCTACAGGAATCATTCCAACAAGAACTTCTCCGTCATTACCTTTTTATCACGAGAAGTGCAGTTCAAAGAAATGACGGAAACAAGCACTGATCAAGCACGTGTGAAGGCATAAAGAATTTTGGTATTCAAAAGGCTCCTTTCACAGGGTCAAAGGAGAGATACTCACTGGGGTTGTAAAATGATGAGGGTGTAGATATGTTGATCTCCTGCAGGTGCTCCAGTGTTTCCGTATGGAACAAGCGTATAGAGGAACCTTCTGAAAAGGCCATCCATGCGCCCCCGCCAGCTCGCACCATGTGGGCCACGCTCACCATCGGGTCTTGATGGACCTCAAACCTCTAAGACAGAACAGAGGACAATAGGATTACATTAGAGAGATAGGAGTTAGCTAGCTTCATATCAATACAAGTCAAGTGGGACATTTTCTGATAGTTTGAAATGGAGTTGTTTTTAAGATATGACGCCAAATTTCTCACATAAAACCATTTCAAATAGCTGAAGATCTACTTAACCCTCATGTTGTTCCAAACCTGTAAAACTTTCTTTTAGTCCATAGTAAACAAATGTGGGTTGCCCATATAAACCAAACTACACTGAATCCCACAGCATTTCATTTGGAAAAAGCATTTTTTTTTTTTTTAACTCATTTTTTGTGTTCCTCACACAAAATCATACTGGTTTGGAACAACATGAGGGTGGGTAAATGACAGAATTTCCATTTTTGAGAATAAACTCGAGTGTCCCACTTTACTTGTTGATTTAGACAGAGACATAATTGTGATAATGCAAAACCTGATAAGATGCCAAATAATACAGCATTTTAAGATTCTTAAAAACTAAACACGAGTCACTGAAATTGCATGTTTACATATAAAACGGTCATTATTTTGATCGTCGGAAGTGTCATTTGAGATACATTTATTCAGCAGGAATCCAGCAAATACTCATTCCAATGGGATGTTGCATGCCATGTTATCGTCAACATAAAATTCACAGTAAAACAGTATCAAATTCTGTGCACAGCAAGAAGAAACTATAATAACGCTATGTAACAGAAAGGTGCAATCTAAGTTGCATTTGAAATGTTTGACCTACATTTTTAACTGGGAAGTAGAATGTTAAGTAGAAACATGACATTAACATGCCCTTCATGATGATGCTAATTCATTTCAGTCACATAGCTTTATAATGGGTAAGGTGGACTGGAAAACCAGAGACCAGTGAGAATAAACAAGCAGAATAGATTGGAAAACATTCTGGTACAGAACTCAATAAGGCATGACAAAAACAAGCAGTTACAAAACTCCATCTCCTTTTTCCTCTCATTTGCTTTCTCTTCTCCATTAGCTCACAATCTGAATATTGAACTATAACGACAACATGTCCATCGCAAATGTATGTAGCTTTTATTTTCCTCTCTTTTATTCTCAGTGCAGTACATATACAAGGAACATACAAAAGCAACTACTGAGATGGAAGAGGGAATTCATATCTTAACATTTCTTTTTTCTTTGGTTGCTGCAAAACACCACAGGGCTCCATTAAAGACAAAACCAGAGTATTTGGATTGCTCTGCTCCTGGGAAACCGTGGATTTTAGCCTGTGGCAAAACAGATAAGAAGCAGATAATATTCTGGTCACCTTCTATCAAAAGATCTCCAGCTGAGCTTCAGATACATCATCCAAAGATTAAGCTGGAGGTCCATTTCTGGTCAAGGCCAGTTTACTTTTGTCACTAAAACAGAAACATAAGATATAGCTAGTTCACCAGAATATGAACATTCTGTCATTATTTACACACCCATAAGTTGTTTAAAACCTGTATGACTTACTTCTGTGGAACACAAAAGAAGATATTTTGCAGAATCTCTCAGTGTTTTTTTTTTTGACATCCAATGTTGTTTTAGTTGAAACATTCTTCAAAATATACACTTTTACATCAGTCGGTCCAAAATATCGCATCAGTTTTATTTCACACAAAAAATTATAAACTACAAAGTCAAATGAAGAGATATAATGACACATTTTGATATATAAAGTAGCAAATCACATTTTAAAGTCACAACTTTGAGTTATAAAGTCACAATTATGACAAATTCAAAATCTGAGATATAACGAAGATGAAACAGGCTTCCATAGTGTCAGTGGCAGACTACAGACACTGTACACAGTACTGTTCTGTGTCATCTTCCATAAAAATAATAAATATAAAAAGTTCTTGCTAGACTAAAAATGTTTTCAAACAGCAGCATGGGTGCTAATTAACACCTGAAAGAGAACATGCATTATGGCCTTATTGGCTTCTTAAAACTTTAGAATTGACTGCAAAATGCCATAATCCTTCACGGGGCTTATTCTAAATAGTCTCCTAACACTGGGATACTTGTTTTAAGGGGATCCAGCGTTCAGTGTCAGTGGTTTTCAAGCAGAAGAGCCTTCCAGAAGATCTAATACTGTTGCAACCATTACACCATATCTAAATACATATTTTAGCTTAGTATTAAGCAAATTTAAATTGTGACATTGAACATGTAAACTACTTTGCACACTTGTTTCCGCTGAAGTACAAGATGCTCTATGGATTGTTCTTAAATCAAACTGGAGAACATCATCAGGTTTTACACACACAGACAAAAAAAATAAAAATTACAAAATGCAAAAAAGCAGTTTCACTGGTGGATTTACTCATAATCTTCACTTTGAATATGCTTATAATCTGCATTTCTGCTTACCATTTTATTTGTTATAAAAGGATATTCAGTTGTACAAACACAAAAGCAAAAACCAATGCAAATGAACACCTTCCTTCCTTTATCTATTCCTGCAATGCACTGAATTATTGTGCCTTCAAAATCACCATGCGAACAGTAGGTTCAAGGGCCACACATCATGAAGGTTTCAATGACTCAGGATCCAGTTTCTTTGATTTCAAAGTGATTCACAGCGGCGCCGTGCTCCACTGTCTCAGAAAACAATACACCCCCTCCCAAACACCTTTTTAAAAGTCCACAGGGAAAGAGGAGCCATTTCATGCCTGATCCTCTAATGAGGCATGAGGGAGCCGCGCTCCTTATCGAGGGTTTGCACGCAGCCCCCTGAGGTCTGTGGTGCTACTGAGGAGCCCTGAGAACTCTTACAAACAGCTAGTTCTCCAGTCTGGGGTTGAGGCAGATTAGTTGGAGGGAGTGAGGTGGGTGCGAGAGACCGTTCTCTCCTCTGCACACTAGCGGACAGGGATTAGCACCTGTTTGCGTACCCTTGCCAAAAGGAGCTTGTTTTGTTTGAGAGCAAGGGAGAAGACTGAAACTGCCTTTGATGTGTTTTCGCTTTTAATTGACTTGTTGGCAGTGCTTGCCTTTGCTCTCTTGTTTTCTCTATGTTTTCATTTTATTTTGCTTGGACTATTTCTTCAGAGACAAGACACCAGAAGAATACTTCTATCAACTGGTTATTTCCATCTGTTCACTCATGCTGTTGTTAATGTGTATTACTATTTTACATGTGAAATAGCAGATTTCTGATTGCATTTTAAGATTTCTATTTCAAATAAATGTTGTTCTTTTAAAACTTTGTATTCATCAAAGTATTCTGAAAAAAAATCTATTACGGTTTTTAACAAAAATATTAAATGTATATGTGTGTGTATAAATTGGGACTCAGCCAGGTGTAAACAGCGATCTGAGTCACTGACACAGAGACAGAGGTTGCCTCCACTGCTTCACCCTAAGATACTACATCACTATAGGGGTGGGCGATATGGCAAAAATATAATATCACCATTTTATTCAGGAAAATCAAGATTCACGATTTTATCACGATTCTTTGTCAAGTTGGTTTTACTATTTTGCAAGTTGTCAGACTAGTACAGCCCAACTAATTTCCCTATTTTAAAAACAAAGCCTTACAAGGTAACAAAATAAAAAATATGACAGACATTTACGCCAAAGTAGGCAAAGATAAAAATCTTTATCATTATTTTAACTTTCTTATTAAAAATTAAAAACAAAGATACACATTCCAAATACATATAATATACAAATAAAACAAAGAGTGCTTTGTTTTTCAGGTACAGTAAATGTATTTAGCAGTAGCATTCGAGAAATTGAATTAACAGATATAAAAATAAAACAAAACTAGATACTTATAAATTATACTTTTTTTAACAATAAAGGGATAGTTCACCCAAAATGTAAATTCTATTATCATTCACTCACTCTCAAGTTGGTTTAAACTTGAATGAGTTTCTTTCTTCTGTTGAACATAAAAGTTATGTTGAAGAATGTGTGTAACCAAACAGTTGCTGGTCACCAGTGACTTCCATAGTATTTTTTTTTCCATACTATGGAAGTCAGTGGGGACCAGCAACTGTTTGGTTACCCACATCAAATGCGAAAGATAATTTAGTCCTTTACTACCAGGTGTAAAGATGGCCTACATATTAATGAGCCAAACTTGGTAATCAAGTTGGTTGCGGACCCAAAAATTTGTGCAAGGTTTTATTATTATTAAGTGTTTTCTCTGCATAGTGCATACACACTCGACCATCACTGTTTGTTTTCTCTGCAGTACTGGGGTTGAAATGCTTTCAGTATTCTACATGAATAGCGATCCAGCGGCCTCAATCGTTTCGGGTCATTGGAACAAGGTGGCACACTGCAGAGTGTGGAATTCTTATCTAAAAACCGGTGACGAGAGAGACAAATTCGCACAGGCTCTGTTACTTATCCCATCAACACACATCATTGCACGTCACTTTGCCATGAGTCCCAAGGAGGCAGATTTACAGCTGTAGAGGAGATGCTTCCCCCTCCAGCTGCTGGGCCTGCATGGCTCCGCAGGGAAAGGGATACAATGTAATCAGTCGAACAAAACAGAGCACTGGCCTGAACCGTGGAGGATCAACCGAAAAGCAGCAGGGGCCCACTCACCTACCAGTAGCTCAAATCTCCTCTCTGATGGGCGCATCCAGATAAACCTCAAAGGATAAAAGAGATGTTTGATTCCAGAGATAAAACCCAAGAAGGCAGAACTAAAGGAAGGCTCAGGGTTATGGAGGACCATGGGGTACATCCCCAGGGTACAGCTTCTCCATATTTGAGACAGCCAGAGAAGATTATGAG
Source organism: Sinocyclocheilus anophthalmus (assembly GCA_018155175.1). NCBI lineage: Eukaryota > Metazoa > Chordata > Actinopteri > Cypriniformes > Cyprinidae > Sinocyclocheilus > Sinocyclocheilus anophthalmus. The sequence goes on from JADLZN010003236.1 coordinate 68,914, forward strand.
CACGTCAGAATTATTTACTCATCCTGGGAGGTTTAAAAGTAAAAGGGGAAAAAAAAGACCCCAGAGGAGACAACCTGGCCATATGGATTGCAGCTCCTCGGTAGCTTTATTATTGATCCTCACACACAAGCTAATTTGTCAGTAAGTGTTGGCCAAGCGCCCGTGAAACTCTTCCATTTGCTAAAGTTTGGTGTGAAAGCATATCAGCATGAGTAGAGCTTTGAAATGATGAGTCTACCTGAGTGGACAAACTGGAGACGTCAAGTACAGTTACTGTGTTAGCACAGCTAGCCCAGACCGAGCCCTCCAAGGCAAGAAGTGTCCTGATGGGATCTGAACCAACTGTTACTTTTCTACAGGTGTCTTGGTTCCACAGTTCCCCTACAAGACAGAAACACAAAAACACACAGTAAGTTCACCGTAAGAAGACTATCAAGATTCTTGGACTTCAACTATGGGCACCCTTAGGCTCTTAAAGCAAACTTTTTATCCTTTTTACCCAGGAATTGGGTATTTTTTTAGTAGGGCTGAAATGATTAGTCGACATTATCAACAATGTTGGCAATAAAAAAATTGTCTATCAACAAATATTTTTGTTGTCAAATAGTCATTTGATCTCATATTACCTATTGTAAGGACTTGCAATAACGCGGTTTGACCAGTGTGGCGCTGTAGAGCAAGACTGTAATTCGGGTCTCTCGTACGCAATTCAAGAGAAGACGACACACACTGGGCTTATGATAGTCGGAGTGTGAATGCAGCTGAGCCAGATGGTACGGAGAGAGGCGTTTAGATGAATATGTAAATATGTGCTGCATGCTTTCCTCTCAATAACAAAATAAACACACAACAAAAATGACAGCAGTGAGAAAACAGCAGTTAAGTAAGCATCTGATCATAGCGATGTGGATATGTTTGAACAAACTCTGCAATTCGGCACTCCAGTCACGTCGTTTATTTATATAGGGCTTTATACAATAGATTGATTTAAAGTGAGCAGCTTTACAGTATTTAACAGGGAAAAAAAACAGTGTCAGTGTCACATTCATTTAGAATAACAACTTGATTTTCTGCTATAAAGCAGCTTTCCAGTGTGAAGTATATATGTTTGTATTGTAAAAAAATAATTGTATAATAATTGTAATTGTACAATAGTCATATAATTGTTTGACATTAACGTTGACACTACCAAGTGATTTACCTTGTTTATTTATAGTTTGATAGACTTACTAGTTTAACTAATTGTAAAAGCTGAATCATCGATCAAAGCCTAATGATTAATCGTTCTAATAATCGTTAGATTAATCGATTTATCAAAATAATCTTTTGTTGCAGCCCTATTATTTAATTATTTCTACCACAGTGTGATTTCCACAACATATCAAATTATGTATTATGTTTACCAGAAGTTTGTGGAAATGACAGAAGGAAATAAGTGGTGGAGTTCAGCATTACACTTATATTTGCACTTTGCAACATTGATCATTATAACAATTATAACAATCACACACATTTCTGTTTTTCGCTCCCTTTCTGTATCATTTATTCCCAGTTTGAAGAAACAGCTTTAGTTTTCATGCTAGGAAAGCAAGTTTATTTATATAGCACAGTTCATACACAATGGTAATTCAAAGTGGTTTACATAAAAGAAAGTAAAATAATCATAAAAAATAATAATCACAAAAATAAAACAAGGAATATAAAAACTTTTAAAAGGATTTAAAAATTGATTTAAAATTAATTAAAAAAAAATAGAAAATTATTATACATAAAATATAGTGCAATCAGTTCGGACATTGCACAGTTCTCATTCAGTAAATGCACAGATAAACAGATGAGTTTTGAGACTGCATTTAAATGTGACTAATGTTTTAGCACATCTGATTTCTTCTGGAAGCTGGTTCCAACTGCGAGGGGCGTAATAGCTAAAAGTGGACTTCCCTTGTTTTGAGTGAACCCTTGGAATTTCAAATTGACTTGATCATAATGATCTGAGTGGTTTGTTAGGTTTATATTCAGTGAGCATATTTGCTATGTATTTAGGTCCTAGGCCATGGAGTGATTTATAAACGAGTAAAAGTACTTAAAAAATAATCCTAAATATAACTGGAAGCCAGTGTAAGGACCTGTGGACTGGTGTGATATGCTCAGATTTTCTGGTTCTAGTCAGAATTCTGGCAGCAGCGTTCTGGATGAGCTGCAGCTGTCTAATGGTCTTCTTGGGAAGGCCACTAAAATACTAAAATAACCAATGTTAAGTCTTTTTTTCCAATTCATAAAAAGCAATAAACTAATTCACAAACTAATTAGGTTGTTTTGCCTGTGTAGCTAGAGATATATATATATTTTTTATGTATTCTATTAATTGATATTAATAATCATTAATGTAGCATCAAGTTGCATAGTCACAATAGGATTTTGTCCATAGAATTTCAGCCCAACCTGTTTTCTTCTTTTATAATTAAGAAAAACACATGGCTCCTTATAAGGAAAAGTTCTTTTTTGAACAAAAATGTTCAATGTAATTTTTTCCATTTTAAATTTTCCTAATCCATTTCAAGCTGACATTGCTGTGTCCTGTAAGAAGTATACTGAAACTTTTTAAATATTAATAAGATATAATATAATAATAATTCTCACAATAAATATAAAAATTATGTTTATTTTTGTTTTGATCATAATGAGCTTTATAAATGTAGTACCCAGAAAATACCCCAAACTATTTCATTTTATATACTCTTAAGTTTTATGACACAGAAAACAGAAAAGCAAGGAAAAGTACATGAGTAGCGAATACAATGAGGCCTGTGAAATACCTTGCTTGAAGGCAAATCTTTAATCCTATCTGGTGGAACACTTCAAATATGGCCAAAGATATTCAAAGCTAGTCAATTCATGTGTTATTTCCCTTATTAAAGAATGCTTCAAATAGCAGAGCTACAAAAATGTGCTGCATGCTAATTCCCCTGCTTTGCCCTGAGCAAGTCACTTAAAGTAAATTGGTTTCATTAATACTCAAGACTAAATCCTAGTGTTTGCAAGACAAATATGTATAACTGGTGGTGGAACTGTATAATTTCTGTCTACGTCTTAAAAACATACAGCTAAAGCAAGCACTGCAAAGCGTGTTTGTGGACTGCATATCTCCCTCAATAAAACTAGTGCTTTCTATGCGAATGCGCTAACAGTGCCATGTTAACAACTGCAGCGTGTTGTGTAATCCAATTTATAAGTTTCTCTCCAGTGTGCTCAGGACATGCCAGACTTTTTCTTGAGTTTTAATCACAGGGTTTGCACTGTAGCCACCATGGACACCATTATTGGATGCATTACATAAGCTTTTTTCTTCGTCTTTTTCACCCCCATCACAGTGTGTTAATCAAGCAAAATTAGAGAGGGAACCGCAGCGAGCCATTTAATTAACATTTCGAGTTGTTTATTTCTGCCTTTGAAACCAGGATAGCTTTACAATGACTTCCGACTTCCTTAGGTTAATTGCATGGCATATTCAAAATGTCAGTCTTCCCACTTTTTTCATGTATATGCTTTGAAAACATCCCCTCAGCCACTCGGTACACCCTCTTCCTCAAACTAAGGCAGCCTCAGATTTGCCTCTTTTGAAGCCGAGGACCTTCAGGGGCGGAGAGGACTTATATGGACACTCAAAGCATCTGCAGATGCAGTCTTTACTTTATTGCGCCAAAAGTAATAAAGTGGATGGAGGAGAGACGCTGTTTCATTCAAATGGGCGCTTATTGCTTCTGGGTATAATGTATTTACGTATTTTCTTCAGAAAGGTAGACACCTCATTATTATCCTTATAAATTCTGCATACTGTTGATTAAACACAACAAAATGATCTTGCCCTCTTAATGTACGTAGGGGAAAAAAAGGGAAGAAAATCTCAAAATCTCTCCCCCCCCCCACCCCCAAAGCAATTTTGGCTTGCTCATGCGTTTCAAAAAGCTTTCTGATTAATCTCATGTGAGACCCCATTGTTTATTACTATATTAACTATATTAACTGCTCCACAGAATAATTTGTTGAATATATTTGTTTACCCAAATAAATAAATAAACACATTTTTAAAAATCCAGCCTGTACTTCCCAGGGAATATATCTGTTAGTAATTTCTTTCTTTCCACTATATGAATAGTAATATTCAATCGCCACACTGCACATCAGCATAATTAATCTTACTTTCCACTTCACTGGAGGTAATTCCTTGTTGACAGCCAGGTAAGTAATGCATTGTGATAAACCCATTGTGCCAGGGTTGTCTGCCTTGCACCACCCCTAACATACACGTACACACACAGAGCGCAGTCCTTCGCTATCTATCATGTCTCCGATTGCAAGAGTTCTGCATACCCACCCGTCTTCTGTTGTCATTTGCCCACACCTACGTACCGCAAATGAATAAGGCACAAGCACGGGCAGAGGAAAGACTTGTGAAATCATAAATTGCTTTCAAGGTAATCCTAAATCTATTGGCTTTCTATCTAACTAATACATACCTAGAACAATCTTATCACCCCGTCTCATCTCTGAATGCATTCAGAATACATGACAGAACTAATATCTTTCACATACTCACTGAGGCATTCAGCTAACAGAGGAGGGACCGAAAAAACATCCTTGAATGTTTGAATGGAAGGTTGATGAAAGAGCAAATTGAACACGGGGACAATCAGATTCATTTGTACTATTAATTTGATTTGATTACCCTTTTACTCTATTGAGTCCCTTTCATTTGGTGACATACTAATAATTACCATTCTTAATTATCCCACCCATTTAGTGTTTAATCCCATTACTGAGAAAAAGGAAAGAGAAAACATACTGAATATAACTGTCCATCTCTGTGCTAATGTGATAAAGAGAAAAAACAAGCCTAATAGGATAGAAATAACATAGACGTTTAAATCCTAAGTGATTATCCACAATCTTAAACAAACGCAGGCAATGTATGGAGAATAAATAAGCTTTGTTTTGGATAATGCATAAAAGCCATACAGCCTGACACAAATTATGAGGCCTTGAATTAAATGCAGAAATATCGCAAATTACGAGTCTTGTTCACATAAAAGACAAAACAACTGAAAACAACTTTAAAAGTGATCCATTTTAATATTTTTGATTTACATTTCTAACTTGAATGCATGACAGCTGGAAACTAACTTAGAAATAAGAGCTTCTCAGCTGTACTTGCAGGCAGCACGAGTGTACAATATAATGAAACATCAAGCATTATGAAACTCGTACCTCCGGGATGTCTCTCGTACACCATCAGCATTCCGTCCCGTAGGCCAGCGAACAGGAAGTTCCCAGAATGTTTGAGACACAGAACTGGACAGCCCTCTGGGTTACGGAGAGTCACAAGGCATTGGGCGGCCGTGTCCATACTGCCATAGACCAGAATGCTTTGGGCGAAAAACATTGAAGGATATACAGTATAAGGACATCTTTGTGGGAAGAAGTATAAAGAACAACTAATGCCTTATTTCCAGAGGCGGACAGTAACTAAGTAAATTTACTTGAGTATTGTACTTAAGTACACTTTTTGAGTATCTGTACTTTACTTGAGTATTATTTTTTCTGGGAACTTATGACTTTAACTTCACTACATTTGAAAGACAAATATTGTACTTTTCACTCCACTACATTTCTATCAAAGTCCTCGAAGTCGAAAGTCGTTATTATATAGCAGCTTTGAAAGTCAGTGGGTGATTTTTTTCTTCTCTAAAACGTGACTTTCTTTTTTTCAGACAGTTTATCAGTAATCACTCTTGTAGGACTACATTAAATTATTTCCCAGCATTTTTTGAACACTGACCAGCTGCAAATGTGATATTTATTTACAGCAATTCAATAATAAGAAGTTAATATTGTGGTATATATTAGACACAATTTTGTCTGATTTTGCTGAATTGTGTACGTGAAAATATTACCTATAAAGCCACAGAAGAACTGTTGTGCATCTCCTAATAAAACACAAAAGGTGTTTGACTGAAGCAGCACTGCACGCCCATTCTGTGTGTGACATCCAAGTACTGCGAGAGCGATTAGACAGCATTTTTTGCTGTTTTGCTTTTTTGTTAAAGCAGTATTGCTGTTGTAAAGTTATACAGCTACAGTTGTGTTGCTGGGTTTGAAAGCAGGTTTGATTTTTTTATCTTTCTTATCACTCTGTATTTACAGAATTTCACTGTCCACTCTGTTCAAATGTGGATGAATGGCTACACATAGATGTGTGCAGAGCTGTGTGAGATCACTACCATCCTGCTTTTGTGGGGGTGGCTAGGGGTGTTAAATAATTATTTATTTATGTTTTGTTTTTTTTCCATAGTTTTAACATTCTAAAGCTCTGTATTATTAAAGTACATTTACATACATTACATTTAGTCATTTAGCAGATGATTTATCCAAAGCAACTTACAAATGAGGACAATAGAAGCAATCAAAACTAACAAAAGAGCCACAATATACAGTATAAGTGCAAATGACAAGTCTCGGTTAGCCTAACGCAGTACACGTAGCAAGGTGTATTTTTATATACAGTTAAATTAAGTATACTATGAAGTATTGCAAGTATGACATACAACAATTTTAAACAGGCATGGACATAAAAAAGGCATTTAATTTGGGTACTTAAGTACTTTACAAGAAGTACTCTGTACTTTACTTAATAAAAATTTGTCTTTACAACTTTTACTTGTAATGTAGTAATATTTGACCAGCAGTATCTGTACTTTCACTTAAGTAATGGAGTTGAGTACTTTGTCCACCTCTGCTTATTTCCACAGTGCATATGCCTTGATATTGTGAAATGATATTTTAAAAGGAAATAATCTGCTCTCTGTAGCTAATCAGTCCCTTTCATTTGCATAAAGAATATCCCAGAATACCTATTGTTCTTCTCAGCCTTCATAAATGATTTAACTTACTTAGAAAATCACTGTGATTTTAAGCGAGAAATTTATTTAATTTCTGCCAAAATGACTGCACCTCAAAAACTTCTCCACAAAGCACCACGAAAAGTACCCAAAAGTGTTAAACAAGGTAGTAAACTTTTGCTGTTTGAGCACTACAAAGACTGCATCTGAAGTTGCATATATACCACAAAAAGGTGCATTTACACTGACTGCTGCACACAGATGGTATAAATGCAATTGCACATATACAAAGTTAAGTCTTTAATCCTTTTTAATAATAAAATTGTTTAGATTATATATATATTTTTTTGATTCTGATGATAATTTTCACATTTTGGTTTCGTCATTCATAACAATAAATGACTTGGAATCACTAAAACTCATCCAAAACACTTTTTAGCCTAATGAAGATAGTCGTCACCTGTTTCTTATCACCACAATGTCTGTAATGGCACCTTAAATTTGATTAAAAGGCTTTTACCTTTCCCGATTCCCCTATAGCTAGACATGTGCTCAAAACAAACAGCCATTAGGCTATTAGACTTGGCTACCGCTTGGTTGTCACAGCCAAGTGAGCTGACAGGAAAATAAAGGAAGCATTGATGAGGCACTTCATTTACATAGAACCAAAGCAGCATCAATATCTTTGATAATAGTGTCTAGTTTCCTTAGAGCAACCTTAACTTGGCTGTGTATAGATGCCTTTAGATATTTAACAGGTACTTTAATATTTTTAATTGAAGAACACAATACATCTTTTTATATTTATATTTTCATATTATATTTTACCAGCCATCATCAAGTCCCACACAGATAGTATTTCCAACTCCCGTGGAGTTATGAGGGCCGGTTTCAGTATCCTCTGAAGGGGTGGGCTCAGGCACATACTCCAAACACCTCACTCGAGCTCCCATCTGGAGGGATTTTACAGGCCGAGGTGTGGGTCTGTTCAAGGAGAAGATGTCCACCTGGCCTTGAGTGGAATCGCCTGCACCGGCTACCTGCAAAAACAGAGCAAGGATACCGCTATTACAGGTAGTCATCCAACCAAAACTGCTCTCACATCCATGACTGTACAGGTAGAGACAGAAAATAATAGATGAAGGGAAGGGCTTTCTGTTTTTCTGCCACTTTAAACCACTCCCTCGCCATTGTGCTTTCACTTCCAGTGCCGAGAACCACATGGAGGAAATTTCAAACGGCAGAAAACTCTTTCACTTCCTGTATACTTTAATGCTTCCCAGCCCTGTTATTTTATTCCTGTCAATTTCAATATCAGGGTAACAGCAAAGTTAAAATCATATATCTCATAAAAATTGAACCTATAGTCGTTGGCTTGATAAAGTCTCTAAAATTCATAATCTATCACCCCGAATACATTCCCAGAATCAGCTCTATAACTTCAAACATCTTTTTTGAAACTCCAGGGATCTTTTCATCGCTGAACCAGAGGAAAAGGTGGGGTGGAGAGATGTCTTTTGAAAGCTGCTGAGCTGTTTGACAATGGAGGGTTTCCTTTGGGCTGATGATTGATCGCCTTCTTAAGACAGAGACTGCGATGACAAACTCGATCCTTGGTGAAATTACATATAGTTGACAGAATAAGACTTCAGCACAGTGCTGCTCATAAATCCATCCTCTGGTGCCTTGCCTCAACAACTGATCGAAGTTCCGCACCCATTCATTTTTCTACTGAGTTGCTTTAAAATGCAGACTCTTGTAACACATTTGGATTGCATTGCATCATAAATTAATAATCCCCCAGTTTGTGAAAAATAGTGTTTGTCTTCGCGCCCTGCACACCCGCTCTCATGGTTACTCTTTCATGCATAATGCAATGGAAGCAACCCACTCGCTATTAGAAATTAAACGAACTGATCAGCATCCCATCATTGCCTCATCTCTTCTTGTGCAGCACTAAACTGCTCCAATTACAAAATACATACAAAAAAAGCCTTTGAGAGGTGGTTTAACCGAGGGAGATAAAGGGGAAGTATTACAAAGTCTGCTGGCCTCAATATAAACACCACTTGTTTAGGGGCCATCATTTATGATTACCTCAAGATACTGAGCGACTGTGTTTGGTTGAGTGGAGTGTAATCTCAACCAAAGAACGGGAAAACAACGGCAGAGTGGGAGGGATGCTGCCAGACAACAGAGATTAATTCTCATTCTGAATCATGTTATGCAAGCAAAATGTCCAGGCTAAATATAGTCTTTAGCCGTACAGTTCCCCTCTAATTTGCAAGCAATCATTTGTCTGATTTGTAGCACAGCAAAGAACCTGGATGGCCAAGGTCTCATAGGCTAGGAAGAGCGAGTCAGAGCAAATAACGGCCTGTTGCGGAAGCGCAGTGGGAAATAGGGAGGGCTTAACTTTGTGCAAGAAGCTCAGAAATGAACTGATTCTCTCTGCGTTTTTGCTACTCAGCCGCAACCTCCAGCTGGCCCTTGTTCTCCCGTTTTTTTCACACAGGCGCAAATCCATGTGAGTGAACTCGACGATGATCTACCCCCTCCTCTTTCGATCCAATTCCTCCACAGACTAGGTGGAATTACAGTTCCCTGACAAACTCATCAGTACTTTTTTGGAGGAGTGGAGAACTGGAATCGTGCCCTGGACGCATCTCTGTTTTTTTGTCCAGAAAGCTGTGAAAAAAAACCTTAGAGCCAAAGCTCTGGACAACAAAGCATTAATTAGGCTAAAACTGACTAAGAGCCTAAAGGGAGTAAAGGTAAACTAGGGAGAAAGACTTAATCTGTTTATGTGTACACTAGCCACATTCAAACATTTGTCTCTGACATCCTTTATTAAAAGTTTTAGATTTGTTTGGATTTATAGCTGACAAATAGAGAACAGCAAATATGGAAAAAATAATGCTCTATCTAGATCTATCTATTTGTCTATCTATCTATCTACAAAAAGTAGTGTAATTTATTTTTGTAATTCCTCTGTCCTTAGCAGCACCTCAGTCTCTAATCCTGTAAACATTTTACAGGAAAACCTGCCCCAAAACCATGGCATTGGCAAGCAATGAAAAAAAGCAACTACTTATTTTTATCATTACTAACCAACTAAGTAAATAAAATCCCAGGAAGTAGACTGTGAACACAGGTAAAAAAAAAAAAAAAAATGAGCCTCAGCCTTAGAGGTGAGGAGGCTATGATGAGCGAATTTGGTGGATGACTGGCTGGCTTGGACTGATTAGAAACAATGTCATTATTTTGATCTAAGCCATGAGAAAAAACCCAGCAGCCCATCTTGGAGTGATCTGATTACTGTCACTGCTCATTTGGAACGCTAGCAGTGAAAACAGGCTGTTGTGATAAGATGATGTGCTATCACTGACTTATAAGTTGGGAAGTAGCAAACAACTGAATCATTTCCCCTCTTCTCACATCTCTCAGTCCAGCTGAGTTCACCGAGAAAATGACACCTGCTATAAGTGGAAGATGTGTTGATTGCTTTAGGGGTTTCTTTAACCCTGCTATAGTTTGTAAAACCAGACCTTTGGCTAGCAGGATAAAGTTTGGTCCACATCGCAGCTTATTATGGTCAAGATATTGCAACTTAAACAATCTAAAACTGTCGACTTGGGTTCACAATAATAGACCTGTGTGGAGAAAAAAGACCGTACAGAAAATAAGTAATAAATAAGTAATAACATAATAAATAATGATTTATTTCTTTTGGAAATACTAGCTTACTTGCTACTAAGTGCCTTAATCTTATAGGATGTAGCAGACCAAGCCTTCATTGCCTACCAAGCCTACACAGCTCCGAAGCACAGAAAATAAGTTTACAAATGCTGCATAATAGCACATTTTAACACATTTAATGAGAAACACTGGCAGCCCCACTGAGACTAAATGGACGCACTGAGATATATTAAAAAAGTGACCCCTACGATTTAAGCTGCAGAGTGAGATTTAGATTTAGAATCAGATGCCGGTGAAATAATATTTTGGATATGCAGAACTGAGTATTTTTGGCACCAGAAAGAGGTTCTAATCCAGTCAGATATAATTTCCCACTGAATGTCTCCTTGTATCTTTTAAATCCACCCAAGTCCAACCTCAATGCTCTTTAGAATACCCATAAAAACAATTAACTCAAAAACACAGGCAAGGGCGTCCTTTTGTGCCCAACCAAGGCTCGAATTGGATTTATCCCCCTGCTTTAGGGGATTATGTGATAAATTGCCCACTGCTCCAGAAGAGGGAGGAGAACAAGACTACTGTGTGAAACTTTTAAAGGTGATTTCACAGGGCTTGATATGAAAACCCATTTTATTTTGCAGAGAAAAGCTCATTGCATAATATAGGACACAACCACTGTCCAATACTGGTAAACGGATGGCACGATACTGAGCCTAATGTACTCATACTTGTACTCGTTAAAATGCCCCAATACCAAACGCCGATACCCACAGCATGTGATAAGTGCCATATTCAGACAAAGAAACACAGACAACAGACTGCAGAATGGAGTTATTAGAGATTAAGTATGTCTAAGTAGTATATGTATGCAATGAATATAACATTAAACATTCAGTATTAACGCCTGTATAGCTGATGTGCGCAAGCTGATAAAAAAAGCACGCTGAGTGGATTGAGCGCGTGGCGGCGCAGATGCACGAGCTTGACGAGTGAATATACCTTTCTCACAGACATCACTGGAAAGTTTGTAGCTCGGTCGGATATTTCAAAAACAAGTAATTAAAAACAATGCAAAGTTACTTACGGTTAAGGGGGGTAGAGAGAGAGAGACAGAGAGAGGAGACAGAGAGAGAGAGAGCGCGCGCAATTCTGTAGTGTGATCTTTGATGTTCACACACTTAGCACACACATCATTTTGATTAAAACTAAATCGTAAAAATAAAGACCATTTATAGGGGCATTCACTATAAACATCATTGATTTTCAACCTTAGGCATACACGACTCTTTCTGGCGAAAGTGAACTAGCAGCCTGTGTGAAATGCGCTATAGTCTGTACTATTCTGCATCAGTACAAATAACTGCACGCGTTGCGCATGTTTTGCTTGCATGAATGTTTCTGCATTATATGAGTGACTTTAGAAAATAAATCGCTGCACATTTCAGATGAAAAAAAAACGCGACTTCTATTTATGAAAATATCAAAGTTAGGAGATTTATAACGAGTGGTTACCTGCATTATTACAGCAAAGCGCGTGAATACAGTACTGAGCCGCTGCAATGGAACAGCTCTAATGCTATTAAATTAAAGATGATGTACCATAGAGCAAAAAAATGAACAGTGAAAGTAACAAAAACTTGTAAAATACATTTTAATGGGTATAATTAACTGTGAAAATAACTAAAGGATATACAGTCAAACCAAAAATTAATCAGAGACCAGATATATTTTTTTATATTTTTTTACTAGTGGGTGCAGGAAACTATATTTCATTTATGTAATTGAGGATAGTAAAATAAAGTAAACTGTGACATATTAAAACCCAAAAATTCTTCATACAGTGGACTACCATTAAAATTGATACAAATTTGGGACCAAAAATTATTCAGACCGAGTCTGGGAAAAAAACATTGAAGTTGAGGTTTGCATGAAGCTGGGTGACAGCATGCCCAGGAGACTACAGGCTGTCATTAAGGCTAAGGGCTGCCCGACAAAGTATTCATAGCTGTGTAAATACTGTCATACTCACAGCGGTCTAATTTTTGGTTGATTGTAATCTATTACATACCTTTCTATCAAAGTTATCTAACATTATCAAGCTGAATTTGTTCTGACTCAGTTTAACTCTGAGTTCTTGTCATATTTTATTACCATTTTCTAAACTATAGCAAATAAACTGTGATAATGAGAGAAATGTTGAAGGTGTCTGAATAAATTGTGGTTTGACTGTATATATAATTAAAAATGAGTAACCAAAACTAACATTCTACATACTCGTTTGTTTGTATCCAATATTTAAAAAATTTACAAATGCAATAAAAATATTGGTATCGGTACTCTGTATCGGCAAGTACCAAAAATAAAAGTATCGTATCGGGCGAGTACTGGAAAAAGTGGTATCGGTGCATCCCTAATAAATACAGTCTCTTCGATCTCTGACGTCACTATTGTGTATGATAATATGTATATATATATGTGCTTCTGCTTCTACTTACCCATAGGTAGCCTTGAGGAAGCGAAGTGCTCGCCGCTGAGAAACCAAGTAAAGCACATTGAACAGGATTATGAAGAGCAGCCTCCAGCTATGAAAAAATAAAAGAAAAAAACATTTAAATCTCACCTAATGAATAGACCTGAGAATTAAACATGTTAATTTAATGCAATTATTAATATAAAAAATAAACAGAGTCAGCATTTGTAAGACAATTTAGCAGTTTACATTTTTTATCATTCAAGTTTTGCTATAGCTCAAACATGATTCAAATAACACCAAGGTTATAGGATTCGACTCCTAGGGAATTCATAAACTGAAAAGTTATTTAGCTTGAATGCAGTGTAAGTCGCGTTGGATGTGTAAATGTAAAGACATAAATGAAAACTTTGAACAAATAAAATGTAATACTTACTTAAGGGAGGTTTAGATATTTTTACAGCAAAACAAGACAAAAATAGTGACTAAGAAAATTATTTTCTGATTACAATGAAGCAATGTGGCTCACTTCAAGTGGTGGGTGGCATATTTACAGCGACCATAATGTCGCGTAATATCACACCATGTTAACAGACCACAAACAGCCGCTGTTTGGGAATGTTTGTATTTAATGTGAGAATGAAGGCTGGGAGAGATGGCAGAAAGCATATCTAATTTAATTAGGTGTGAATATCTTTCATGTTGCCCCCAGTGGAAACTGGTCATCAATCGCTAACTATTTCCAGCAGTCATTTCCCATTTTCCCCACTTTTTCAAAGTGCAAACATAAAGAGGTCCAAACTAATACTGGAGAAATTACAAATTCAATCAGGGATTGGCTCTGCCTCTCCATTCTCCGAAACCTTCTTTTCCATGAGCATGCAGAGTTTCCTTTCCTCTTGCATATCTACAACTTATTCCATTTTTATATCATTCATCCATCTGCAGTGACAAAAAATGTCTAATTTGTAATTAAATGCCAGTCATGGCAGGAGCACATATGGCAGCCTGCGGGCAGCAGAGCTCGGCTGGTGGAGGGAAGGGACAGACTGTGGCTTTCTGAGTCACATGACAACACTGTTGCTCAGTGAGGAGCACAGGTAATCTTCACAGGTGGAGATTGCTTTGTCTTTGTCCATTCTCCGATGAATAGCAAGTGCATTTGCCTGAATATCTGCTTCAGCCGCAGTCCCTCGGGGTCTGAGACACATGCTACATGATTCCCCAGCAACACATTTATTCTGGGTTCTCAAACGGCACCTCACAGACTCCTGTCTGACTGCAGAGGTCTATACAAACTGCTGAAAATTGACTCAATCTAGTCCATCCTGAATGCTTCTTTTAATGTATGGAATTTCAGACGTGCTTTGTGACCTGTAGCACCTCATAATAACCTGTCAGAGTGAAGGGTTACTTTGATACCTATGCTTATTATACAAGTGTGGGTGAAATCAAATGAATAAGATGCTTAGAGTGTATTTAAGTACTGATCTTTACTTTAAAACACTCTAAAACATAAAATTACTAGTATATCGTCAACATCAACCTCAGTTTGCGCAAACCATTAAAGAGATTGACCAAAAACAAGGGAGAAATACATTTCATGTTTGTATTACTTCGCATCATGCTAAAAAAAAAAAGTAAAGTAATACAAGTAATAAAGTCTGATTCTTTTAGCAAGTTTAAAGAACAAATTGTTAAATAAATAAATAAATTCCAATCAGTTGATTATATAATTTACATAAACACATACATAATTATATAAATAATTATACGTGTGAATACAATTTATTATAATTTTTACATACAGCTACACAAACATAGACAACACTATACAGTATATATATATATTTTTTTTTTCTTTTCCCACTGCAAAAAATAAAAAGTGCAGCAAAATTAGCATGATTGTCAGGCAATGGCCAAAGTTTAAGGTTGCTCGAATGTGTGTACAGCATATTTTATAACGGTTTACCTCTGATATGTGAAGGAATACAGACATTCCACAATGCTTTGGTTTCTGGTTTTTGGTTTATATATATATATATATATAATATATATATTTTTTTTTTTTTTTTTTTTTTTTGGTAAGAAGTTAAAGGAATAGTTCACCGAAATTTTTTTTTAAATCAGTTATAATTTACTTCTAATGTTCCAAAACTGTAGGATTACACCAAAATAGTTTGGTTACCAATGATCTTCAAAGTATCTTTTTTCCACGTGAAACAACATGAGGGTGAATGTATGATGACAGAATTTTCATTTTTGGGTGAACTATCCCTTTAAGAGTTTAGGAATGAAACTCATCGCAGAATGACTAAATAATATGAAAGGCCATTTAATTAGCATCATGGTGCCTTATTCCACTAAACCTCTTGCTCAGATGCAGTTGCAATGCAGGAGATCCCAATGGGAGAAGGAGAGCGATCGCGGACAGATTTGACGGAAGACTTGTGTTTGGTTGCTCGTCTGGGGAAAGGGCACTAGGTGAGCTAATTAAAGAGAGATTTGTTGATTACGAAAAAGGGCGACCACACAGCTGCTGGCCCCAGTGACCCACTGCTCTACATGGTATCCACCCCACCCTTCTGGGTGATGGGCTTTATGCCAGCTCCAGGTGGTGAGTATCCTTTCCATAGGCCATGAACTCATCTGGAGGAAACCCATATTAGCTTCCCTTGCAAAGTCTATCCTGCGCGCAATATGTCTGCATTTAATCATGTAATCAAATGCACAACGATAGTCTGTCACAGCATCTAGACAAACATGAGAATATTTTTAAAATGCAGACATATGATGTAAACAAGAGAGATGTTGACTAAGTTTTCTATGTTTTCAACCAAAAATATAGACTAAAGACTTGTTCATTCGCCTTGATATGTGGAATATTAAAAGAAACCACATCATCCACCCAATCCACTCAATTATTATGAGTCATCAGGCTTGAGGAGGTTTGGGGACAGAATCCTTAGAGCAAAACAAATGGCACTTTGAGGTGCTTAAATGCTTTTAAGCATTTGTGTGATTTCTGTCACAGCAATCAAATCTCTATTCAACCTGTGCTTTGTTCAATGCATTTTAGATGTGATGAATGCTACACAAAAGAACATGTTTCCTCCCTTCCAGACTTAATAAGTAAGTGCACAATGGCGCCGACGCTGATGGCTGCCTCCGTGGCGTGCTCTGCAGTTGTTTTTATGTTTTTTGTTAGTTTGTCCTGTCTTTAGTTATATCCCTGCAATCAGTTTCACCAGAGACGAATTGCTGGACATTCGGAAGTACACACCACCCGATATTTCACCAGTTTTCGACTATTCGGATGTTTTGCTGGACATTGTTGTCGGGGGAGCTGTGGCGCTGATCAAGCGCTTCAGGACGCGCAGACGGGGGAAGCGAGCCGGCGCGCTCGTGAAGCTCAGACAGCGCGGATTCAGGACGCCGTTGCCTAGCATCCATCTGGCGAACCTCCACTCTTTACCCAACAAAACAGACGAACTCATTCTGCTCTCCCGGACAAATAAGGATTTTTCTAACTCTGCTGCTCTGTGTTTCACGGAAACCTGGCTGAAAGACGCCATTCCGGACAGCGCGTTGAGTCTCCCGGGCTTTCAGCTGTTCAGAGCAGATCGCGACGCAGAATCAACGCGAAAGTCACGCGGTGGCGGGACATGCTTTTACATCAATGAGAGGTGGTGTACAGATGTAACTGTGTTAACGAAGATGTGCTGTAAAGATCTAGAAGTGCTCTTCATTAACTGCAAGCCATTCTATCGACGAGGGGAGTTTTGCCCGTTCATTCTCGTGAGTGTTTACATTCCTCTGCAAGCGCACGTGAGCCTGGCTTTACAGAAACTTGCTGATCTGATCACAGAGACAGAACAACAACACCCGGGCTCGGTTTTAATCATTCTCGGGGACTTTAAAAAAGCAAATCTCTCCTGTGAACTGCCAAAATACAGACAGCACTTCACATGTCCCACCAGAGACAGTAATAAATTGATCATTGTTACACCACAATAAAGAATGCATATAACTCTGTCCCACGAGCAGCTTTGGGGCTCTCTGATCAATGCTTGGTTCATCTTATACCGACTACAGGCAGAAACTGAAATCGATAAATCCTGTTATTAAGGACTGTTAAAAGATGGACTGATGAAGCAGAGCAGGATTTAAAAGCTTGTTTTGACTTCACTGATTGGAGCGTCTTTGAATCTGCTGCCACCGATCTGGACGGGCTCGCAGAGATTGTAACATCTTATATCAGTTTCTGTGTAGATATGTGCATTCCTACCAGGACTCGTTTAACTTACAACAATGACAAACCATGGTCACTGCAAAACTCAGACAGCTCCGTAAGGCCAAAGAAGATGCTCACAGGAAGGGGATAATGTCTTGTATAAACATTCTAAATACACACTGGAAAAGGTGATCAGAGTGGCAAAGAGGAATTATTAAAAGGATTAAATTCTCTTCCAGTGACTAGGAATCAGTGTGGAAAAGTCTAAAAGAAAACACCAATTACAAGACACCATCCCCCAGCACTGCGGCGAATCAACAACTGGCAGACGATCTGAACGAGTTCTAATGCAGGTTTGAAAAGACACCCCACACCTGCCCTGAACACCTCTCCAAACAACCATTCACACCTCCAGCAACCCCCTCTCCCCCACACCCGCAATTCAGATCAGCGAAGAAGAGGTGAGCCAGGTCTTTTTTCCCTGGAAAGCAGGAAGAAAGCAAAGGAGAAAAGCACCAGGCCAAGACTGTGTTACACCAGCCTGTCTGAAAGCCTGTGCTGACCAGCTGGCCCCATCTTAATTTTTCCTTCTTTTTTTTACAGATCTTCAACAGATCACTGGAGCTGTGCGAAACCCCTTCATGCTTCAAACGCTCCACCAACATCCCCGTCCCAAAGAAACCCAAAAATACTGGACTTAATGACTACAGACCTGCGGCTCTAACATCTGTGGTCATGAAGTATTTTGAAAAACTGGTGCTGGCCCACCTGAAGGACATCACTGACCCTTGCTGGATCCTCTTCAGTTTGCCTATAGAGCAAACAGGTCTGTGGACGATGCCGTCAACATGATACTGCATTATGTTCTGCAATATCTAGACAGACCAGGGACTTATTTGAGGATCCTGTTTGTGGACTTCAGCTGGCCTTTAACACCATCATCCCAAATCTCCTCCTGCCCAAACTAACTCAGCTATCCGTGCCCACCTCCGTCTGTCAGTGGATCAACAGCTTCCTGACAGACAGGCAGCAGCTAGTGAGGATGGGAAAATACACATCCAGCACCCGTACGATCAGCACTGGAGCTCCTCAGGGCTGTGTCCTCTCCCACTGCTCTTCTCCCTGTACACCAACGACTGCACATCTAAAGACCACTCTGTCAAGCTCCTGAAGTTCGCAGACAACACCACAGTCATCGGCCTCATTCAGGACGGTGACGAGTCTGCTTACAGACAGGAGGTCGAGCAGCTGGCTGTCTGGTGCAGTCTCAACAACCTGGCGCTCAACACGCTAAAAACTGTGGAGATGACCGTGGACTTCAGGAGAAACCCCTCTGCACTCCCCCCACTCACCATCAGGAACAGCACTGTGGCTGCAGTTGAGTCATTCAGGTTCCTGGGCACCACAATCTCTCAGGACCTGAAGTGGGACACTAACATTGACTCCATTGTGAAAAAGGCCCAGCAGAGTTGTACTTCCTTCGCCAGCTGAGGAAGTTCAACATGCCACAGGAGCTGCTGAAACAGTACTACTCAGCCATCATCGAGTCTGTTCTGTGCACTTCAATAACTGTCTGGTTCAGCTCAGCTACCAAATCTGACCTCAGAAGACTTCAGAGGGTAGTCCGGACTGCTGAGCGAATCATTGGTACAACCCTCCCTTCTCTCCAAGAACTGTACTCGTCCAGAGTGAGCAAAAGGGCTGGCAGAATCACTCTGGACCCCTCACATCCAGGACACTCCCTCTTTGAACTGTTGCCATCTGGTCGACACTACAGAGCAATGAGCACCAGAACGACCAGACATAGGAACAGTTTCTTTCCTCAGGCAATTCATCTCATGAACACTTGACAATAACTGTGGAACACACACTATTTATTCACTCATACACTTATTTATCTAACACACACACTCAGTCTACATTTCAATTTGCACATAATATACCTGTACATACAACTGTCTATTGTTATATACCTGTACATACAATTGTCGATTTGTATATTTTTATTCCTTAGTTACTTGTTCTATTTTTAGTTTTATTATCTGTGTTTTTTGTTCTGTCACTGTCATTCTGTTACACTGTGGAGCTTCTGTCATGAAAACAAATTCCTCGTATGTGTAAACATACCTGGCAATAAAAACTCATTCTGATTCTGATTCTAAGTATGCAAGTTTTGGTCTCCCTTTATGACTCACATCTCAAATAGAAAAGAAAAAAAATGTATAGATGGTTAAATTAAATATTGTTTCTTCTAAGTATGATGCCTGAACACATTATAAAACATTTAGCTTTGAAATCGTAAAATATATTCTGCACTGATCACAACTATAAAAATCTTAATTCACAATTAAAAATTAAGTTTTTAAAAAAAGCCTCTCTTTTGCTAACAAGGCTGCATTATTTGATCAAAATACAGTAAAAACAGTAATATTGTATAATATTACTACAATTTAAAATGACTAGTTTCTATTTAACAGTTTCTGTAAGTAGTTGTGTCAGGGTTCCGGGTAGAGGGATGAGGCGAGGACTCAGTACTGCAGAAGAATGGGCTTTATTTTAAAATAAAACAAAACAAAACAACAGAAACTACCCCGTGGGGGAAAAAAAACAGGCTGGCAAGGCAAGGCAAAGCAGGATCTGGACACATCCAGGGATAGACGATGACGAACTGACGCACGACTGCAAACACAAGGAGAATAAATGGAGAGCAAATGAGGAGGGTAACGAGGGAGCACATGTGGGGCAAATAACTAATAATCAGGTAACAAGATGGAAGGGGTCAAGACAAATGACATGAGCACATGGCACACCGAATAAAAGACAAAAAGCCATGTGCTCACACAAAAAAAAACACAAGCACATGGCCAGCAAAAAAATAAATCACAAGCCATGTGCTTGAACAAAAAAAGACACGAACACGCAGCTAATGAGAAAACCCATAAGCCACGTGTTCACACAAGACAACAAGAAAAACACGCGGCTGAACACAAACCGCGTGCTTCACAAAACACAACACACGTGGACAGAAGAACGCACGGCCGAGCGAACTCGAGACCGCACGCTCCCACAACAGACAGAACATGGAGCGCGAGTGTCCGGACCCCGACACGAAACCGAAACTCAAGGACATGAGTGCGGGATCTGAACCCACGCTCCAAACATGAAACAGTACACGCAGACGAGAGCGCACGGTTCGAGCACACTCGAAGCCGCACGCTCACATGAAAACTATGACATGACGCGAGTGTCAGGGCTCTGTTACAAAACTATGAATTACACTAGACCGAAGAAACAGAACCATGACACTAGCCCCCCTCAAAAGGGACGCCACCTGGCGTCCCTAACGAGACACAACAAAAACAAGACAGGAACATGACAGAACAAACATGACAACACAAGACCGCTACATAACAGGCAACACAAGACAGAAAAACTCTAAACACTGGGACAAAGAGGGAAGGGAGGGAGGAAGGGGAACCAAGCCAGTGCCAGCAGTACAACCCAGAATGTCATTACAGGAACCAAGGAGGGGCGGGAGGGTTGAGCCAGGGAGGCTCAGGCAGACCAGGAATCCCGGGGAGCCAGGGCGGGACCGGGGGAACAGACCAGGGAGGCTCCGGCCTAACAAGAACCCCAGTAGGCCACCAGGGCGGAGCCGGAGGGAGCTTGGCAGGCAGGAAGGGTGGAGCCAGTATCAAGGAGGGAGCCGGCATCAGGGAAAGGTGCTTGGGCGGGGCCGGCAGGGCAAGGAGCCTGGGCGGGGCAAGGAGCCTGGGCGGGGCCGGCAGGGCAAGGAGGTTGGGCGGGGCCGGCAGGGCAAGGAGGTTGGGCGGGGCCGGCAGGGCAAGGAGCATGGGCGGGGCCGGCAGGGCAAGGAGCCTGGGCGGGGGCGGCAGGGCAAGGAGCTTGGGCGGGGCAAGGAGCTTGGGCGGGGCCGGCAGGGCCAGGAGCTTGGGCGGGGCCGGCAGGGCAAGGAGCTGGGGCGGGGCAAGGAGCTTGGGCGGGGCAAGGAGCCTGGGCGGGGCAAGGAGCCTGGGCGGGGCCGGCAGGGCAAGGAGGTTGGGCGGGGCCGGCAGGGCAAGGAGGTTGGGCGGGGCCGGCAGGGCAAGGAGGCTGGGCGGGGCCGGCAGGGCAAGGAGCATGGGCGGGGCAAGGAGCCTGGGCAGGGCAAGGAGCCTGGGCGGGGCCGGCAGAGCAAGGAGCTTGGGCGGAGCCGGCAGGGCAAGGAGCTTGGGAGGGGCCGGCAGGGCAAGGAGCCTGGGCTGGGCAAGGAGCCTGGGCGGGGCCGGCTGGGCAAGGAGCCTGGGAGGGTCTGGGCCGGCCTCCAGGCCCGCAACAGAGGAATCCTGGATGGCTCCACGGCATGGGGGCTGGAGGAAGCCCCTTCTCCTCTCCTCCGTCTCGAGAAGGGAAACTGCCACTTCAGCGGCCACCTTTTGTTTTTTTTTGTTTTGGGGCGCAGCCGCCTCCTCGGCCGTCACTGGGACCGCTGCAGCTTCTTCGGCCATCACTGGGGGCGCTGCAGCTTCTTCGGCCGCTTCCGGGGCCACTGCAGCCTCATCAGCCACCCTCGGGGGCACTGCGACCTCCTCGGCCGCCACACGGGGAGCTGCAGCCTCATCGGTCACCTCTAGGGGCACAGCAGCCTCTCCAGCTGCCTCTAGGGGTGGTGAGGCATACCCATTCCTCCTCCTCCGTCTCCGAGAGCGGGGCACTGCCACTTCGTCGGCCACCTCTTGGGGCGCAGCCGCCTCTTCGGCCGTCACTGGGACCGCTGCAGCCTCTCCGGCCATCACTGGGGGCGCTGCAGCTTCTTCGGCCGCTTCCGGGGCCGCTGCAGCTTCTCCGGCCATCACTGGGGGTGCTGCAGCTTCTTCGGCCGCTTCCGGGACGGCTGCAGCCTCATCAGCCACCTCTAGGGGTACAGCAGCCTCTCCAGCTGCCTCTAGGGGTGGCGAGGCGTACCCATTCCTCCTCCGTCTCCGAGAGCGGGGCACTGCCACCTCATCGGCCACCGCTGGGGGCGCTGCAGATTCCTCAGCAGACGCTGGGGGCGCTGCAGCCTCTTCGGCCGTCTCTGGGGGCGCTACAGCCTCTTCAGCCAGAGGATTCCCCTGTCGGGCTAGGAATTCGATGAACCCCTCAAACGACAGGTGGTCCAACCCTCTCATCATCCACCAGTTGAGGGGCTCATCCAGGCGTTTTCAGCAGAAGAGGTCCTTGAGGCAGCATCGGTAACCACAACCCCTCTGCCGCCCTGCTGCAACTCCAGGCAAACTTCCTCACGTCAGCCGGTTGACGGAGGGAGTAAAGGTCGGAATTGGAGGCTGCGCTGGTAGTGGGGTGGAGGAGAGAGGGGGCGGTGGATGGCGCAAACTTTATTCCGTGAGTCCTCATCTTGGTCAGTTCTACTTGGCAGGGGTAGGGTAGAGGAGGGAGCGAGGACTCAGTATTGCAGAAAAATGGGCTTATTTTAAAATAAAACAAAACAAACAACAGAAACTACCCCGTGGGGGAAAAACAGGCTGGCAAGGCAAGGCAAGGCTAGGATCTGGACACATCCAGGGATAGACGATGACGAACTGACGCACGACTGCAAACAACAAGGAGAATAAATGGAGAGCAAGTGAGGAGGGTAACGAGGGAGCACATGTGGGGCAAATTAACTAATAAACAGGTAACAAGATGGGAGGGGTCAAGACAATTGACATGAGCACATGGCACACCGAATCAAAGACAAAAGCCATGTGCTCACACAAAACAAAACACAAGCACATGGCCAGCAAAACAAATCACAAGCCATGTGCTAGAACAAAAGACACGAACACGCAGCTAATGAGAAAACTCATAAGCCGCGTGTTCACACAAGACAACAAGAAAAGCACGCGGCTGAACACAAACCGCGTGCTTCACAAAACACAACACACGTGGACAGAAGAGCGCACGGCCGGGCGAACTCGAGACCGCACGCTCCCACAACAGACAGAACATGGAGCGCGAGTGTCCGGACCCCGACACGAAACCGAAACTCAAGACATGAGTGCCGGGATCTGAACACCACGCTCCAACATGAAACAGTACACGCAGACGAGAGCGCACGGCTCGAGCACACTCGAAGCCGCACGCTCACATGAAAACAATGACATGACGCGAGTGTCAGGGCTCTGTCACAAAACCATGAATTACACTAGACCGAAGTGACAGAACCCTGACAAGTTGTGCTGCTTAATATTTTTATGGAAACCATGACACATATTTTCAGGATTCTTTGATGAACAGAAATGCCAAAAGAAAAGCATTTTAAAATGTTTATTTCAAAATTTGAAAAGTATTAATTTCTATCAAAACAATCCTACTAACCATGATGTGTAAATAAATGTATAATGCCATTTTAATCAAATTATTAAATATAGCTTTAACCAAGCACAATAACTACTTAACCAACAAGATATTTATAATCGAAAACAACTTTTTTTTTTTTTACAGACATTTGTTAACAATTCATATTAATAAATTAATTGTATGTAATTAGGTTGCATGCACTGCATTGTATGTAACTAAGCTGCATGCTTTGCACCTCTGAATTCAAAGCTCATCATGTTTTTGCTAATCCACATCTGCACATCTGTGACTCCACCACACATATTGCAACACTTGGCTGAGCTGGGACACTACAACACTATTAAATAAACTGTGGTTAGCATTTAATACACATAGCTTGCTTAACATGAAGCGTAACAAACCAAATAAAAAGTCTAGTCTGAGTCACTACAGCAAAGCGGCACTCCACTCCGATGAAAGAAACCTCCAGACAACAGCATCACAGGTGGCTCCCACACTAATAGAACTCTTCTGTCGGTTATTAACTGATAATTGCCAGGCTTCAGAGCCCTCTTTACCGCTTCTTCTTCACTTTTAGCCTCAAGGTAGAGGAAGTGAGGCAGGGAGAGCCAAGATAGCACAATAACAAAGCGCCAATGCAAACCTGATCACAGCTTGAGAAGAAAACTGCATTTGTATTTGTTCGACACAGGCTAAATCAGTGCTAGTCCAGGGCTCTTGCTGTATCATAGCGTTTTCGCTAATCCTCGTGATGTGGAGGAGAGTTGCAGATACCGGGAACCCAGAGAAAAGCTGCATAATGCAAGGCTGACATGACTACTTTTAGCATTCTGCTACATCGCAGGATTAGGAAGAGGGAAATGGGAGTGGATTAGCCTATAGGAATTCAATACACATGGGGAAAAGGACTGGTGACGGTGGTAGGACTGAAGCACTAGAGAGCTTGTGGCAGTTTAGCCCTCAATGTGACTAAATTAGTATAAATCTCCCAAGTCCCTCCATCTGAAACAATTGTGCCGTCTCAAAGGCAATGACATGCCCCTGTTTGCTAGTTGTTTTCCAATATTCCTTGGTGACTCTAAGGCAGATGGACGACAGGATCAAAGCTGAAATGAGCTGCAAGTGTTACGATTTCATGAGCTGGATGAAATCCAATCATTTAAATTTCACGGACCAAGATAAGTAAAGATCAAAGTGTCAACCTGCTGTGCTATCTGTTATGCATTTTGCATAAAATATTTAGAGCAATGTGAGCAGAAGTATAAGTTTTCAGTTGGACCTCTCAAATTTTAGCCCTCCAGTGACTTGGTGTTGGGTTCATGAGCTGGATTATGGCCTGTGGTCAAACATATGGCTGAGGTGTTGAGTAACATATGCAAATGGCAAGGAATAGTTCACCTCAGAAAGAAAATCCTGTTATCATTTTCTCTCCCTTGTGCCGTTCCAATCTGTATTTTCCCCCTCCGTCGACGATGATTTTTTTTTAATGAATAATCAGGACGCAATTTTTCATATAATGAAATTAATTAAGGACTTGGACTTTCAAGCTCCAAAAAAGACAAAAGCACTATAATTTTATCACATAAGTGATTCATACAACTCTTGCGGTATATTACCAGTCATTTCAAATCATACGTTAGGTTTGTGTGAAAAAAGACTGAAATTTGAGCCAATATTCCCTGAAAATCTTCATATCTTCCCTAACTCTCTTTGGCACATTCATGAGGGAAGTAGCGGTGTCAAATGAATCAGTTGAATCAGGTCTTTTCAATGACAAAACTGGTCTGAATAATGCTGGGAATAATAATACTGGGAAGAATAATGCCCTAAGATACAGTTGCTACAATATCATATGGCTTCAGAAGACTACAGAAGGCAATATGACTTTATAGTGCTTATTAGTTGTTTTGGAGCTTGACAGCCCCAGTTTCCAAACAATATTCATATTCATGTGGGCACTGATATTTCCTTCCTTATGTCCGACTGAGTCACACTGCACTTTGTGATGCATCCAGCTAATGCGATGAGAATCCAACACGTCTCTTCATCCCCCCCTGGCACAACTTCTCTTACACAGCGCGACAATCCCAGAACGGTTGAGATGAAAGCGATGGACTGTCCTGCAAATAATGGGTTTGAAAATACGAGAGGAAGCCAAGAGTTGTCTGGAGAATATAAAGCCTCTGAATCTTTCTGTCTTCGTGTCTATCTCTCGTCGTCTCTGCTTTTCTCTTTCTACCAAGCGGAACATGTACACGGGGAAAAGTGGTGAGCCATCACAATCTCCGCCAGCTCTCGGGATCTAATTGGAGGATGCCATTGCAAGGGGCCACAGAGGGGTGTGACGGTAGGGTATCTTTAATCCCCTTGATCAGATGACGTGGAACACAGAACAAAAGGTCCTCAAATCCCTACTGCGCTGAGTGGCAGGCACTGTCACCAAGCTGCCATGCTGGCTCAAGGAATGTATACCAGGCTTTAAGCTCCACTTTGAAACACCCCTTTATCCAGCACAGCTGTGCCCCTGGAAAAAAAACTTCTCGGAATGATCATAATAATTACAGGACACTGCTACTAATCAGGTGCTGACAAGGGAGTGGTAACGTAAGATAACCAAATCTCCTGCTTCACTTTCAATTCCAGTACACTTCACCTTATCAGCCTTGGGGGACAGGGTAAGGAGGAGACGAATCCACATTAATGGCGGTGGAATGCTAATGAACCACATTTAAGCAGAAGACACAATGATTCAGGTTGCTTCGTGTTCCCCGCGGAGGCCAAGTTTACACTGTGGCAAGCATGCAAAGCACTTTAATGTTGATGAGCGACCGCTGTTTAATTTGCAATGGCCCGTGTGGGGTGATCGGTTGAAGACTGACAGCATAATTGGCTGAGAAAAAGACAAACCAAGGCAATTCAACGAAATATGATAACCAGATTAACTCCAAGACGGAGGCTTTTTTGTTTCCTCTCGTTAAACTATTACTCTCAAATGTTCCTATACTCCACTGAAAGTATTTCACAGGAAGCGTTGACGTTTAAATTAGCACATTTTGTGCCCACTAAGCTTTGCTTCTTTGTGGTTATATTAGTCCTTGCCCTTGGTTTTCTCCATAAAAACAGAGGGGGTGTTAGGAAAAGAGGTGGAGTACAAGACAGTGACTGCTTGTTTTAAAGGCTCTGTTAGAGCACTGATTATTTCCAATAATTAGCACATAACTGTCAAAGCTACAGATCAACCCCTTTGCAGATGACCTCGCTTTCAGACTGTGCTGCAATGCCACCTCCAGCACGAGAAGAACAGATCCACACTGCCCTCTGCTGCTGGATAAAGTCAATATGGATGCCAAGTCAAACCTATGTGCTGCAAAACAGGAAAATCTGACAAATGGTTAAGTGAATACCTCATCCATCTGAGAGGGACTGCTATTATTATTCAGCTGAGAATTAAAGGGGTCATATGATGCAATTAAAATTTTTCCTTTCTCTTTGGAGTGTTACAAGATCTGGTGCATAAAGAAGAGCTGTAAAGTTGCAAACACTAAAGTCTAAAAACCAAAGAGATATTCTTTATAAAAAGTTAAGAGTCAGCCACGCCACCTAAAACGGCTCGTTCTAACACGCCCCCCACATGTCTACGTCCGATGTGGGAATATTGGCATAACGCCGCCCAAATGTTCACGTGTTTCACCATGGACGAAGCGGAGTCCAACCCGGGGCCGTCACATGTGGTTGCCGCAAGCACGCCAACCACGCTGCACTTTAGCCGCCGGCTCTCCGCGCCTCTAGCCCGTGTGGGTGCGCTGTTTCGTTGTGGAAACCGAAACTACTTTGTTGGAATTCCAAAAGAGGCACAAATAGAAATCAGTGGATAAGTTGTCTGTACAACATGTGTCCAGAACAGCATCTAAATATTACCATGTGCCAGCGCCATTTATGATGTTTCTGATCCTGGTACAGGTGAATATATGCCGGCTGTTCTGCCTCAACGACTGGAAAGGACTTTTATATTTAAAGAATTGCCACTGACGATTCAAACGCGAGTATTGAGCAGTGTAAAGTAGCGCTTGTTTTTTGTCATTTCTCCGAACACAAATGCAGACATGGTTTATGTTTATGCGGCGCGATGCGGCGCGATGCAACGCAACGCGTAAGAAGACAGTACAAGTCATTATAATCCGTTATTTCCCCACTGGATGCAACAAATGCTGTTTATAATGTTTTTTTTTTAATGTTTTTGTCTCGTCGCTCCGGACGGGACACAGCATCACAGTATGGTAAAAGTGTAACATTTCCGTCACACGGTTGAAGTATTCGGCCAATCAAAACACACTGGATAGCTGACCAATCACAGCAAACCTCGCTTTTCAGAACGATGAGCTTTGTAAAAATCGATGCGTTCAGAAAGGCGGGGCATAGAGGAGAACAAATAATGTACAATATGTGGAAAATAAACTTTAAACCGCATAAACACATTTCATTAAACCAAAATACACAAAATAATGTTCTTTTAACAACATCACATGACCCCTTTAAAGGTATAGCTAGTGAATGGATATAGTCTCCACTATTATCCATTCAATGAAAGGCAGTGGGGTCCAAAAGAGCATTGGGTGCTCTCATTGTATGGAAAAAAACAAAAAACAAAGGACAAGTAAAAGATCACTGAATTTTCATTTTGGGAGGTTAGCTATCCCTTTAAGAAGATAAAAGGAGCCTTTTCTGTCTGTTTCGTAATACCCTTCATACATTAGTGATAATTTTACTGTCAATGATTAAAAAAAGGCATTTTCGGTGTCACTTACAACACCACGTTTCTTTATCTCCTAATAAGCACTAAGCCCTCTATTTACACCATTTCTGATGGCCTTCCGACATCCCAAGTTCACCTAAGATATCATTACAATCTAATATCGCTCTCATGACTGGAGGGGAGAACAAATGGGCTATAGCACAAAGCCAGAAAGGCATCCGGGCTTATTACCGAATTGGCCTTTCGTAGAACAAGATCTCTACGCAGATGCTATGATAGCCTTGCTGCCATGGGCTATTCACATAGCATAATGTGGTAAATCCTGGTCACAACCCTGAGGCAAGCCCATAACAGATATGTCACTGTGCTAGTGGGCTGTTTGCTGACTACTGCAGTGCACTGAAAAACCCTGGCTTGCTCGCAAGAGTCTCTGAGCTGAACTGGATGGTTATGACCATAGGAAATATTGATAAGGTAAGTGTAAATTTATGGCCAGGCAGTCAAGGAGCTTCTGGCGATGGTAGCATGCGAACTGCCTGACTAGACTAGACTCAAGGTGTTACATAAAACATTAAAGGGACTGTTCATTTAAAATAATAATTTACTCACTCTCATGTTGTTCTTGAACTGTATGACTTCTGTGGAACATAAAAGGTTAACTCAAAAGAACTGTGCTCTTATCAAACACGGAACCATTATAAACACTGCAGTCACTGGTTCTTGCATGTCTTGTAACCAAACATATCTGATTCAATTCTGGCATGATACAATATAATGACATCACATTTCATTGGAATATTAAAAAATTACAATTAAATAATAATAATAAAAAAAATAACACATAAGGTATGTATAAAAGTAAATAATGACAGATTTTTTTAGGTGTTGTTCCAGAATTGTTTGACTTCTTTATGTGGATCATAAAGAAGATATTTTGAAAAATGTCTCTGTGTTTTTGTCCATACAACAAAAGTCACCTTGTTTCTTCTGCTAGAAATATTCTACTGCCTGTTCAAAATATCACTGCTGTCAAGAGCGACACTTTTTTGAAAGCTGCACTGTTCAACACCAGACATGACCAAAGTCACCCTTAGAACAAAATATTTTGAGACTTTTTGTAGCGTCCTTTCACCAAACTTCACAACGGAGAGTGACAAGCTCCGGTCGTATGTTGGGAGCTTCCACTGAGTGCAGTGATTCACAGCCTTGACCGCGACGGCAACTTTATATCATCATTGGCGACAGGCCCTCTGTGATCTTGACAGAGAAAAGGAAATCAGATTTACACTTTCTGTCCAACATAATCCAAATGTGTAGAGGGCCCAATGCTTTTGCCCTGCTTGAACTCTGCAGATGAACAAGTGACAGATTAGGACAAAGCTATTTTAGCTATTTTTTGGGGGGGGGGGGCAAAAATACAAAAGGGCTCTTAATTAATTACACTGATCCTTGGTGATGAAGGGGCAGATGAAGAGGAGGTTAAGCTATCTGCAATTAATAGCAAAGCCACAATGAAGACTCCTGGATTTAGCCGTAAATCGGGTTGGGGGTTTTAAAATGCAGCTCAACGTAATGTATACGTGTTTGTATTTGCTTGCAGGATATATTGCAGCTTAGGAGAGAAAGTGTCACAGCAGTCCAGCGGAGATGTGAAGGGAAAAGCTTTTAATCCATGCTGTGGCGTCTGTTCTTCACAGATGAGGAGGAAGATGAAATGCAGAACTCACAGAGGGCTCGAAAGGAAGGGGGAAAAAAACGCAAGCCTCATATATGCACAGAAAAGATTGCGGAAGGCATAACCTCGTCTTATTTTATGGGGAAAAAACCCATGCTGACAAAAAAACAAAGGAGAAAAAAGTAGAATCAACAGAGGGCTGCCATGTAAGGGGAAGGGCACCTTTCTCCAAGACATTTCTGATCTATATTTCTTGTACTTTCTGTCTTGGTCTCATGTGTTGAGCATCAGCTTGAGATGCAAGTTTTATCCTTTTTTTTCTTCCTCTTCCTGCTGTGACAGCTTCAAGTCATTGGTGTCATATATCAGTCCCTCTCCAAACGGTGCTATAAATAGACTCCATCAACACATTCACTATTGTAAGATATGTCATAGTGTCATCTCATCAGCAGTCAACAGTCAATCATTGAGTTCTGCAGCCATCATATTAGCTATGGACTACAAGCAGACCACTCTCAAGCAACAGTACACTAGCAGTACTGACTGAATGTAGACAGGAAACAAAACAAGTACATCCAGACCATGTCAGAACTTACAGTAAAACAAGTAAAACTCTATATACAGGATATCAACCCTCATCTGAAGGATGCAACCAAAGTGGGAAATTCACTTTTTGCCCACCAACCACATTGGAAGCTGAAAGACCAATTTTACCAGCCATGATTACATACAGTACATACATAAAAAAAAAATTACAAAAACACTAATAATAATAATTAATTAAATTTATAATTTAAAATAACTACTATTAATGTAATACATTTTACATTTTTAAATGAATTTATAATGGATATATATAGCTTGTAGTCTAGGCCTATAATAGGCATAATATAAATAATAATACATTTGCTGGTCAGTACAGAACAGTTTACTGTGGAAGAATGCATTCACTATTCTACACTTCACTGGCACAACACATGGCCAGCAAATTGGAAAAAAATCTGCATGCAAACAAGCTATGGTGGTTTGTGCTTAAGATCAGTGATGCAAAGCTTATTTCTTAAAGCCCGAAAGCTGCTTTTAATAACTTGAGTGGCTATTGACAATCAAAACACAACCATGAGTTACAAAAATAGCATTTAAACGGCAAAAAAACAAAAAAATAAGCAACCCTCTACAATACGAGTAAACCACTCACATATGCGACTAAATGTTCATGTTAGGCAATTATAATGTCTATCATTAGTCACTGGCTACTAAATAGTTAGATTTTACTCGCCAGTGTTTGAGTTAGAGTAAGTATAAGTTTTGCAGATATTTTTTCACCTGCCTTCACTCGTTTTGAACATGCATGAGAGTTTCGCTCGCCCGTCTTTAAAGCACATTATTCCAATTTATCTCAATGGATGACCAGAATAGTTGATGCACCCTAAACTAAAGCGTTTAGGTGCCCGATTCACCATTGCTTATCTGAGATTGCTCTGTGTTTCTCTTTCACACACAAAGAGAGAGAGAGCGAGAGAGTCTTACATACCACGTAGAACTGACGCAGTACTTGCAAAAAAATTTTTTTTGCTGTAAAAATAACGGAGCTCATTTGTAATTATTCAGCCTTTAAAAGGGACATGTCATATTATTTTGTACTGTTCTTTGAGGTCCACTTCTAAGTGTGGCGGATTGTAGACTCGGAAGTAAACGCCCACTGCTATGATTGGCTAACAGTTGTGTATGTTTGACAGACTACATCCTTAAAAGATGGACGCTGCTGTGATATAGGTTAAAAACGCATAAATACTCAGTACATATCAAACAATCTGTAATAACAGACAAAGCACACCACACTTGGCAAATAAAAGCTCATTCTGATTCTGAAATTGTGTGTTCCTTGGAGACGCACAACAGTTCTGCTGTGGCTTTAATAGGTAATATTTCTGTTAATTGCGTAAAAATTGCGTACATTTTTAACATGTTATTTTTTTTCCCATAACTAATTAATTAGATTAACATATTAAATTGACAGCTCTTTAAAGTGCACAGCATAAATGGGTACACCCCCTCTAAATAAATAAAGATGTATTTTCTTAATGATCACTAATACAACTGATGGAAAGATTGAAATGTACTAAACACTTCTCACTGTACTCCTCCTCTAGCAACACCATAACATTTTGGATGCTGTTAGATCCAAAATGATTTACTTGGTCTCATGAGACCAGAGTATGAATTCCCAGAGGTCTATATTTAGTAAATTTTGGCCTTGGAAAATGCTAAAGGAGTTTATTGTGCTTTGCCTACAGTAGGTAGTTCCAGTGTGGGCAACAACCATGCATGTCACTTCTGCAGGATGTATCTTACACATTGAGATAAACAGTCACTGTTTTCATAGCTTTTGCGCGTGTTCTGACGATTTGTGCGACCCTGTCAGATTTTGCTACCTCCCAAAAAATCAGTAGGGAAACCTAATTGAAAAACGAACAACAATGAGGAAGTCTTCTGACAGGTCTCTCCCATGGGGTTCCATTGTAGGTCATTAGTCTGAACGGATTCTGCGTTGCTTTAAAACAAGTTTTAAATTTAAGAAAATGGCTATCTATTAAATGTTTTCGTTCAGCCTTTACCTGTTGATCAAAAATGTGCCTGAAACTTACCAGAAACATTTTTCTTTAGTAAACTTTTAGGAACAACATGTATACCCGTTTTTTATCAATTGATAAGAAATCTGATTTTCCTGATTCAATTGTACATGGCATCTTAGAAATGGCAGGCAGACTTGCTGGAACATTATTCTCTTAAGAACATTAACAAAGAGTAATTGCTGGAATTTGTTAAGGTTCAGAGGGGGGCATAATTTATGCTGTGCATAATATCTAGTATCTATGATATATATATATATATATATATATATATATATATATATAATATCTATCAATATGGAATCCATAGAGGGAATTATACTCGCATATATCCACAACAATAAGCTAAAGGCCCTAGTTTTTAGTAAGTATGCTTCATTGGACAGAACCACGTCATGTGGTTAAAGTACTATGAAAGAGATTTAGAAAGCATTTCTCCTCCATTTTTTCCCCCTTGTGTTAATCCCGAAAAAGAAAACAGCCGAACCTGATACATCCAAAAAAAAAAAAAAAATCCTTTTTCCAGCTTGTCTTCCCACACTTCAAGGCACCCGGTATGGAATCTCCACGGTATTAAAAAACACTCTCAAATAAGAGCCATCTTCTCTCATCCTAATGCTTCATCGGGAAAAAAATTTTTTTCCTTCCCACGAGACATCTTTATACTTCTCAGCACTTCTAGCATTAAGCTTTTACAGCTGAAGTAGATTTTTAATGGAGGGTTTTTAGCATGTTAAGTCTTCTTTAACACGATAAAACCAAACTACAAATCTCCAGGAACACACAATCCTGCAAGTTACACTTTGCAAAGCAAAAAATCCAGCTTTAAAGTTAGAGAACATGCTAACCCACATGTAAGTTTGAATCTTGCTTGTGTTGTTTTTCAAACCCATTAACCCCTTTTCTTTACCTCGGTATCTCTCAACTATCCGCAAGGGGGAAAATAAATGTCTAAAGAGTCAACAAAATGAAACATGAAGATGGATATATAATCTGACTGGCCATAGTTCAAACTAGGAAAGTTTAACATATAATACAGATTAGGCCTCAACAAATGTAAGTATATGCATTTGAACAGCACTTGTCTTGACTCAGAGTTGCATTTCAGGAACAATGAGTGCCTGTTTGTGCGGTATTATAGGATTTTTGCAAGGCTAAGAAGTGGGTCAGATATTACCTGGTGGACTGGTTAGGGGTGGGACAGAGAGACCCCACTGATCCGCGTCAGAAGTGAAAGACCTGATAACAGTTATCTCCTCCGCCTAACAAGTCCACCCACCAGGCTTTTACAAAAATGGCAGAACTGTGCAGATCAGTTGTTCATGGTGCGATGCTACAGAACTTCTATTTTATTACTGGAGATGAGCAAGTCCCCCAACGGCTTTTCTCTTTTGATCTTGGTCTTTAAGTGCCCCCCGTTCCAATCCCTGCACCAATGACTGTTCTGCCAAGCGCATCACCTGCCAAAACCTAAAAGTAAGATGTTTTGGAGGCCTTGGCACTGGCCAACACATGCTGCCCAGCGGTAGTGGCAGTTGAGGAACAAGGCTGGATATATGCTGACAGTAAAACAGAAGATATCTCTGCCAGGAGAACTTAAAGTCATTCACTTTAAACCCATCTCACCTCTACAAGGAACTGCTGCTTTTCAACAAGATGGATACAAAAGCCATTTCTAAAGACACCCATGCATAACCAGACCAAATTCATACTACCATTAGATGGCATTATGATCTTATATATTTGGTGGCAGGATTGTGCTCAAATAACACAATTTCTATGATTGCCCATTACCCTTCCAGGACTTTTCCCCGAAAGCAGACAAGAAGTTTTTAAAAATAATTTTATAGAGATGTCACAAAAAGTGTTTATAGGTTAAAAAAAATGTAGAAAAGAAAAAAATATTTCTAGGTTTTCCAGGAACTTTGCTCATAGCCTTTGAGAGCACAAAGCAATTTGCCCCAACCCAGATAACAATTCTTGTTAAAGGTGACTGAAACACTGCAGCAGGTTTTCTCAAAGCAATGGCACCCTAGAGTTTGAGCCAAGAGAAAGCTTAGCACAATTTTAAAAAACTCCTGAGCAGCTGTGGAAAGCAATGATGTGGAAAAAGTATACCGTAGATCTGTTTGTCAGAGCTCCAAGCTGTTGCAGAAAATGATCGAGCCATTTCACCAACAGCCTTGACTTACCATCTATTGGGTTGCAATAAGCCTAATTTAATGCAGCCTTATTGATTTACTCTCAGGTGTCCCACAGTCATTACCATAATTGCATGATCACTTTATAACACCCTCACGTGGTGACTGTGGTAATTTGGCACCTAGATTCACCATTCAGGGGTAAGTCACCTAACTTCGTTAGGTCTTAAAATCTACAGTAAAATTGATTTCATTCCTTTTTGACTGACTCTGAAGCCATTTTAGTCTGTCTCTTACCCGAGTTCACCATTTGATATACGAGGAGCTTGCCGTTCTTAACAGCTCCTATTGATCCACAACCTCCCTCTCCTACTAGTGTGACTGGAAAGCTTCCATGTCACCTTGTAATTCCCACAATCCTGGCAATGTTCCTGTAAGATCATCCCATGGTCAGACTCTGTCTGTGGAGGTTGCTTCTGCGATACTTAATTTCCTAGCTAAAATAAAATGATTGCATGGTATACAACAGTTTCTAAAGTACTTTGTCTTCAGGAAAAGGACTATAAACTTTTTTTTTCTGCTTAAGGGAAGTTTCTGATTAGCCGTTCGACCTCAAAGCTGAAAAATTATGCTTTTTGTAACTGAAAGTCTCTCACCTTCCATTCCTGGGCTTTGGAGGTAAAGACAGGCATGCGACAGGCCAGCAGTGGACACCAAAACGGAGCTTTTGTCTTCCCATCATCCTCTGCAGAGAACCAACCCGGTGTGTTTTCGTCTCCTGCAAGAGATTAGGTTATATTTGGCTTAGTTTATTATTCATTCTTCTACCCTAGCAGATCATGCGGCATGACATCACATCTCATATGTGTATCTAATTATACAAACTGAAGTATGGCAGTAGTTAAGATGTTTGAGGCTCCTGGTGTGCACTTTTAGTTTTCAGTATAGCAAGCAGTATTCAGTATTTTCAGTATAGCAAACTAATGAGCCTTCAAAAGTCTCATTCCTGCAGCAGGTGTCTGTCTCAGCATGTGAAGTAGCAACCTCCAGGTTTCAATTAATGAAGTCTAAATTCTGGAGGTGTGGGCCACCTAGGTCTTCCCTCACAGCCACTTTGACAGGTGTTTACAATTGCCAAGCACAATACTTGCCTGCCAGCAACCGTTCTCTATTAAAGCAATTCAGTAATTACCTATCATGGCCATCTTGCGCTTGCATAAAAATGTTGTGTTTGTCTGGTCCCCTGCGTCTTTGCGAGCACATCAACTCAAAATTAGCCCCAGAAACCACAAAAACAGGCTACAAACAAATGCAGTCAGATTGGACCAGGCTCATTTGTTTTCACAGTGTGAAAGGTACATGGTGCGGATTGACGGCCGATGTACCATAGCTGTATCAACGCGCAAGTCAGAGCAGGAGACTTAAGGGCCAATTAGCTTGAGTTTAGTCTCAGTGTTTCTCAAGGGCTTCAGGAGGATTTCTTTCAGATTTCATTGAAGCTGTGCAAATGGCCAGAGTGTGACATCTCTGTATATCAGTGCTTTGTGGTCAACACACTCTTAAGAGGCGTTAATGCTTTGATTTTTGCTTCCATTCTCCCTCCACTTACCATGGAGCAGACTCTCTAAAATCAATGCAATCAATGGCATACTTCAAAAGGTCAGACTTCTAACACTTCTACTTCTACTAAACTTCTCAGAGGGACTTATTTGCCTGTAAGTACAGTAAGACTGTGGATAAGACCGCACAAATTCTTAAGAATAATCCCCTTTCAATACTTTAAGTCCAGAAATGAGAATTCTTAATCTAATCGTTTTATACAAAGTTGATCCTACTGCTATGGCAAATCTATGCATTATTTATAAAAGTATTCAAAAAAAAGTAATTACATTTTTTGAAGGACAATGGGAAAACAGAAGTTCATCAACTTTTGAAAGGAGAATTCATGAAGAAGATGAACTTTGCCGGTGAGAAATAGGATTTCTGGCTGCCCTTACAACACAGTGGTCACACTATTAAGATAAATTCTAAGGGAATATTTCTGTGTATCTGTCAAAATATTAGACTGATGTAGATAATAATGTTCAGTACCACATTCAATGGATTTGACTATGAGAGAGTTTTGGACAAAAGGTACATACAGTTTATTACTATTATTATGAATCAACAGAATAATTTTAGAAATACAAATACTCCAGGAAGGGACGGACGGACGGACGGATGGATGGATGGATAGATAGATAGATAGATCACACATACTGAGAGGAAAAACACTGTATAAAAACATTGTATCAAGAAGATTTGTCAAATTATATTTAAAACGCAGGCAGCACCCAAGACAGACTCAACCAAGTCTGGCCTTAGAGGACAACATGTTCTCATTGTTCACATTTATTTCTGCTTCAATAAACTGCACAGACTAGCAGGTCAAGGTTTGACTGGGTACCTTTAACAGTTAGTCCCACTGGACCATGCAATAACTGCACTAAGCTCTTTATCATTCTTTTGAAATATCATGTAAAACATCAGCCAAAGAGCACACTATGGTTTTTACATAAAAGTAAATAAAACCCTGTATATATATAATAAATGCAAGGCCTTGATGTCTTTCAGAGCCTTGACAGATACCCGTTTTTTTTTCTCTTGATGCAGTTGTTTATATTTTCACAGCACAGTGAAGAATTAAAGCGAATTTTACTAACTTACAAAAGCATCTAATCCTTCCACCCACCCGTCTCCTTTAGATTCGCAATCAGGACTGAATTCTCTACATCTTCTCATTAAATAAAAGTTCTGCTATGATCTCACAAGTTTGCCCTTTGGAGAGATGATCGAGGAGCGTAGTTCTCTTCTAAATCACTGTAATTGAATTCTAGCTGTCAGTCAGCCCTACTTATGGGTCATCGGGTTTCATTGTTTACCTGCCTTGGACTGTGACACTTAAGCAATCTATTAAATTTAGCTAATAGTTCTGCACGAAATGTGCTCTTTTAGTCAAAAAAGGTCAATATCCCCGTTTCAAACATTTTTAGGCATTAGTAAATACTTGAGTTTGTCCAAACATACATGCTCAAACTCTCAGGAGAAGAGTAAGTAGCTTTCGCTGGTTCACTAAGAGGCACGGTACACCATTGACATTCAGGCCTTTGAAATATATTAATAATGTACAATAATTGATGTTTCGCTCTCAATAAATGCTGCGGTGGCAAGTGAGATGAGGCATTAGCGTTGTCGAGGCTTGTCTTATGCCCCTGCATAGCAAGGGCTAGCGCTGCTAATGACTTAGGCATAATGCATTCAGTCCGCGTAAGCTCCCAATACCCTGGCTAACACAATGTGAGGAACATGCCAAAACTCAGCGGCCAAACACTCTCTGCTCACTCCCTCATTAACAATGCAGCAACCATTGTTCTATTCATGTTGTGTCCTAAAACTCAAGCCGCTTAGCAAAGGATAAGCAAACAAGTGTGCACCTCCATCAGGGAGGCTGGGGTTTAACCAGGGGTTGCTCATTGATAGCCGCTGTCAGAGCGTGAGAGAAAGAGAGACAATGGAGAAGCAGAAAGTGAGAATGAAGGTGAGAGAATGATGGACAGGACAGAGGATTTAGGCTCTAGGCTAAACAGGTATCTCTACCAGACAGACACTGGATGAGAAACTGGGATAAAATAAAAGTTAAATGTATTTGGAATGCATCTGCATATAGGCAAAAGCACACACACACACACACACACACACACACAAAACTGTCAGATAAAAGTAAATGAATGATACGAATTTGGGCTGTCAATTTATTTCAGACGAACTGTATTAGAACTATTCTACACTTTGGTAGCCTATTAAAGGGGTCCTATTATGCTATTTTACAAAGTCTTAATTTTGTTTTGTTGGTGTACTAGAACAGGTACTCACACGAGGTTGTTCGAAAAACACATAATATTTCACATATTTTACATTATTACAACACCTCTCTCACAATTGTGCCTTTATAAGTGTGTTGTTGCTTTTTTGCCTCATGAGCACTGAAGAAAGAATGGGCTGAAACGTCTGCTCTTTGATCTGTTTTTTAATACACTTTGCACCTTTGTCACTTTTTTCACTTTTGCATATGGAAAATAAAAACCTTTTTTTTTAAATAAAGACCTTTTTTGGTCAGATTGGAAAATATTTTCTGTGTGGACAAATTCAGCGACTTGTTCAACACCTTTCTCCCCAGTCTGGCATGAACGGCTCGAATGGTTCCTGTGTCAAATGAAGGCCCGCCTTTTGAAATACGAAATATGCTGTGATTGGTTAGCTGGGCCAGTGTGTGTTGTGATGGCAGCACTCGGTGCCTGGTCGGGAAATATCACGCCTCTTACCATAGCCACCTGCAAGCTTCAGAGTAAATATTGCATCAAAATAAAATCAATTTGAGCGTGATTTAAACCCAAATGATTGTAACCACTCTAAATTCATCTGCCTTGGGAAAACTAGCGCGTCTCCGACATAGTGATAACACCTGTTGCCTTCTCTAGTGCAGCTCAACAAGGCCCGTCTTCGTACGTCGCTAACTCGTTAGTGGATTTGAGTGTTGACGGATTGGCATGATCTTGGTTGTTTGGTTCTTTGAAGCCATCCCGGAGTTGCTGTCATAGCAAAACAGCGTACGTAGCTTAAACGCTCGGGAGCAGGTAATTTCATTGTAAACAGGATAGATTGCATCTTTACGCCGAATTGCTATTAAAATCTGTTCACTACCACCGCTAATTATTACAAGAGTACACCCATGAATCCGGGACAATAATTAAAAGAGAATAATTAAAAAGAATTAAAGATAAATAATAATGTTGTGTGTCTTTAATACTATAGTACACAGCCCGTGTTACTCACTGAAAGATTTATTATCATACAATTATTACTTCATAATGTATTCGAGTCTACACACTGCTATAAAGCTACTGTAGAGTGTGATTCATTGAGTGGTGACAGCTATTATGGGAGTGGCTTAATGGAGTGCAGGAGATAACTTGATCTTGACCCTTAAGAAACTTTCATTAATGCTGTCATCTGTTCAAATATAAAATTAAATGAATTGCTAATTACTACATTGCAATAAAAATGTAAAGCCTGTACAAATATTAGAAATCGTGAATATAAATAATTGGGAATCATGTAAAGAATTAATAAAATAAAATAAAAACAGTGCACATTTCATTTATCTATTATAACATTTATGTAGTTTTTTTCGCTTGGCTGTTTCCTTATAAAAGTCCACAAATTTGTCAAGTTTTTCGTCAGGTGTCTTTTTAAATTATATAATGTCATTAAGTTGCTGTCTTGCCACCAGCCAATCGCTGCACTGCTGATCGTGGTTTCGAGTATCAATACATAGCCCCTTTTAAACCAACCTATGAACGCGCAATTATCTCAGATAACAATCCAGCCATACTAATCATCAGGGGTGTGGACTCGAGTCACACGACTCGATACTTGACTCGGACTCAAGTCCCAAATTTGATGACTTGCGACTCAACTCGACATAATTAAAGAAGACTTGAGACTCGACTTAGACTTTGACACCAAGGACTCGAGACTTGACTTGGACTCTGTGACTCGGAAAGACTTTATGATCAAATCAAAGTCGTTATAGAGGCGTCCCTGCAGCATGCTTGCGCTTGACTAGCAATAAGCCAGAGACTGCGTTCAGGGACCGCTGGATAGGCTAGTATAAATTAATGGAGTAATAACACAACTTACGACAAAAGAACCGAGATAAGAAAAAAAAAATTACATGATTCATCTAGTAGCGATCTCCACTCGTGAAAAGCGCTGCCCTGTCCGTTTGAACGCCGCCCAGCAGACACACGGAGCGGGCATGGGAAACGAGATGCGCGGCCGCGATCACTTCACTGGTGCTCGCCTCATCATCAGTGTGACCGCTGCTGTTAAATATTCCTAAATTCTTTTTGTTTGTCCGACACCGAGGTGCATGAGTGATGGATCCGCATCCCGCCACGACCCTCGCATTCTGCCAACTCGATGTGCTTTCATTTTAATTTGAATTTGTAATAAACACCTCTCTATTACCTGTTTTTGTCAGATCTCCACAGTTTTTGTTGGATCAGTTACATATTTTAATTGAATGTGCTTTTTTTATTTATTTAAACCTCCATTAACCCCTAAATGCATGAATGTTTCGCCAATCACTATATTCGGGTCTGCGACCCGGACCTATATATACAGCATGGATGGATCTCTAACTGCTGCAATAGCAATATTTCACCTGGTATTGTAATTGCTCAGCATTAAAGCACACCCAGTTAAAACAAATCTCCTTTTGAGACTGATGATATCCGCTTTGAACTAGGACTGCCCCGGCTACTATCCTGCAGGGAACATATTTTATCAAGTCTCATTTTGTGTTTCAAACAGTGCCACCTTGAGGAAAAAAATTTGCATTGCACATATTGAGTCATCAGATACTGTATGTAAATATAGTTGCGCAGGAAAAAATACTTGCACATTTATATACTTTGGGTCTCTAGCAACCCTATACACTTTTTACAAAAAAAAATCAGAAAACAGACAATTTATTATATATATTTTTTCTTGTTATATTGTTTATAAATACTAGATTGAGGAACACTAAGAAAGTTGATGTCTAACTTAAAAAAAAAAAGAAGAAGGGAGAGTGTAGAGAATGAGGTCCCGGGTCGCTAAAGACCCGAGGTATACATTTAAGGGTTAAGTTTAAAGTTAATCCATAATTGAGATTTAAATCTGAGTTTAAAGTTATGGTGCAACAGGATTAAAGTTAATCTTAAATATAACTTAAATCCAATCAAAATGATAGGTTAAAAATGTAAAACTGCTTATTTTTAAAGGTTTAAAGTTCGGTGCTACAGAATTATTAGATAAACATTGATTTAAAATGAATTGCAAACCATTTAGCTATAATTTAATGACGAAAACATGCACATTAGGCCTAATGTCTGAAGTGAGCAAGCGGCAATAGGCCTAATGATAATTTGAAATATAATTCGAAGGGTTTCTTTCACAAAATGAGTATTGTATATATAACTATAAAATACAGGCTACTCAATTTTTCTCCCTCTTGCAGGCACTCATGTCACTTCCATTTCTTTCAGGGTAAATGAATGAATTCACGTGTTGTAAATCAGTCTGTGGGCCAATAGCGCACACAGCCCCTAAATTTAGCGATCAACTATGCATATTATAAACTTAACATACGTACAACAATTTTTTTCTATTAAATGATTTTGTCTTTGTTACTCTTAGTTATAAAGGATGGTAGCACAGCATTTTTGAATGATTGTCTTTATGAGTTTGTCTGCATCCATATTGCATGTTTTCCTCTCACTTGCAAAGTGTGAGTTATTTCTTCTAGTTCTTTCAAAGCAGTTCTTTCTGTGCTTCCGCTCACATATTATTAAATCTGTTTCATTGAGGTTCCAAATAATGTCTCATTGGCTTCGATATAACACCTAGAAGCATATAGCTATTCTTATGCACACATGCAAAGTATGTTGCAGCTGTTATTTCTATGAAATTAAGTTGTCTTTGCTATTCTGTTACTAATAAAATTGTTTTTTTCACTGCTTATCCTATTTTGGCACAATCCCTAAATTGAACTTGAGTAGTTTTACTAAGGGCACCCATCTCACATGAAATGTAACTATGTCAAACATATGCTACCTGCCTTCCTGATATAAATTACTATGAATTTGATATGGTAATTAATACTGAGACACTAATTTGGGCAAAAAGCACTAATGACTTGTTTAAGACTTGAATCTTAAAGCTGAGGACTTGCAACTCGACTTGGACTTGCCTGTCTTGACACAGGACTTGACTCGAGAATTGAATGGAAAGACTCGAGACTTACTTGTGACTTGCAAAACAATGACTTGGTCCCACCTCTGCTTGTCCATACCCCAAAACATTCTTTCAGCAGAATAAAGCATTTGAAGTATTTTTGACATCCCTCCCTGCTAAAGATATGTTGAGTATCTCTAAGTATTTTGCTACACAACTTCAATATATATTATGCTATTCTTAAGTTTCACATGACCACCTAATTGAAGCACCCAAAATATTAGTGCTCTAGTATTGCTTTTTCCTCAAACATTCAAATTGC
The DNA here is from genome assembly GCA_018155175.1 of Sinocyclocheilus anophthalmus. Classification (NCBI taxonomy): domain Eukaryota; kingdom Metazoa; phylum Chordata; class Actinopteri; order Cypriniformes; family Cyprinidae; genus Sinocyclocheilus; species Sinocyclocheilus anophthalmus. The sequence goes on from JADLZN010003236.1 coordinate 111,897, forward strand.
TAAAAACATTCATCAGAACAGGCCAGAAAACTGCCACACAGTGAGGCTGTGAATAGCTGAACCGCAGCCTTTCTGAGTACTATACTCAGACGCTTTCATCAGTGGTTTGCTGCCTTGACTCTGTGAAAGAAGCACAAGCCGTGAAAGCAAATGCAGGCACATCTATTTAGAAAATAAATGCGCATACACCATTTTTAATGAACAGCTATGTACTCCAAAAACAATACACTGAACTTTATCGAACTTGTTTGTCATTCACAATAATAGCTAATAACCACTTGTGGACCTTACAGTTTTTCCCAGAAGGAGCTTAGCAATTATACAGAAGCATCACATAATAGGGATTTAATTTTAATTATGCTTTGGCATTATCGACGAACAGCGGTGGGCTTTAAATCTTCTGTGATGATTAATTACAAAGAAGGCCAATCTATAAGCACTTTGACAAAATCAGCAAAGCTACAGGCGAATCAAAAGAGTGCACATGATGTTGCTCAACACTTCAGGGATCAATGCTGAGCAGCACAACTGTTTATTGAATTCCTATTAATATGTATAAATCATAAAAAATGCACACTTATTTTTCCTTTTGTGAATTAAAACAGCATATAATACAATATAATATAATATGCTTTATGATTTCTATATTATGTTGTTGCTTGAGTTTTGTAGTTTCAGTAGATGAAATCATACTGACAAACCAAAAATGTATTCAAACTTGTACTACACAAAGGAAGAAAAGTCACAATCCATTAATAAATAAGTCATTTGGAAGCATAAGGCTCAATGCAGTGTATAGTTACTTCAAAAGATTCTTTGTATGAAGTAAAAGCTTTAGAATACGCAGGAGTAAACAATGGCTTTCATATCATTTCTTTCACTTTAGCATGAGCATTTTCCATATGCTTTTTTCCTAGAAAGCATCAATGGGTTTCAAAAAGTGCTTTGATGAAGGAAAGCTCAGTAACTCGGTTCACATGTGAATGTGGGAGGAAAAAGGGTGGGGGGGGGGGGGTGGCTGGGGGGGGGGGGGGGAGGCACAGGCAAGAAATCCATAGATGCAATTCCTGCTTGCTAAGTTGCAAGCCTACAGTGATTGAAGAGACAGATAAAGGCCACTAGCACTTCACAGAATTGTTCTAAAAGTCCTCTTTTCTCTCATTATGTAGCCATGCCAGACAGACCGCAGCAGTGATCACTGATCAGGATGCCGAGTAGGAGAGGGCGTGTGTGTCACTCAGGTGGAGTGGGGAAAACTACCATGGCTTTCCTCCAGTGGACAACAGTGTTTACATCAACCATCCATCTCAACAATAGGGTTACAAATGATCCCCACTATTCGGCCATGCGCCTAATTTACAATGCTTTACTATCAGTCACATCCTCTACCACAAAGAACATTGAGTAGATACACACAAAAAGAATCTGCCTATCTGCCTTCCTTTGCGTTTGTACATGTACGTGCATATATTTACTGACAATATAAACATGCCACAAGCCCAGTGCTGAGGAAGCTACTTTGAACCTAGTTTACCAAGCTACAAACTATTCATAATTTAGTAGTTTGTTAGACTACAAGCAAAGAAAGAAAGAAAGAACAAGGACAATGACCTGCACTGGTTCTACATAACAATGTGAAAGATGTTTTTTATTATTATTTATCAAAGAATCACAAGTTCCAAAAAAAAACAATTAAGCAGCAAAACTTTTTCCAACATTGATAATTAATTGGCATATTAGAATGATTTCTGAAGGATCATGTGACACTGAAGACTGGAGTAATATCTGATGAAAATTCAGCTTTGACACCACGGGAATAAATTATATTTAATAGTATATTAAAATAGAAAATCATTATTTTAAATTGTAATAACATTTCACATCATTACAGTTATTACTGTATTTTTTATCAAATAAATGCAGCCTTGATGAGCATAAGAATCTTCTTTAAAAAACATTAAAAATGTTACTGATCCCAAACTTTTGAAAAGCAGTGTTTATAGATTATGTATTCCATATTTTTTCTTCCAAATTTAGCTATTCCACATTCAATTAATTACATTAATTTATAATTTGATTAAAGCTGTGTTTTTCTGGTACAAAAAAATAAATAAATAATGGTGATGGTATTTAAAGGTCATTTACGTAAGAAAATATAGCAGTGCACATCATCATTTAACTAACTATTCTGCTTTTAAAAAAATAAAAATAAATAAGACCTAAAATGCTTGAATATATGAATCAATTTTGAATCAGTTTGTTTACATGAACTGTCATAACAGAACTGATTCACTAGAATTGGGCATTTCTGTCAGGAACCCTTGAAGCCTGCATGTCAAACATATTAATTAAAAGTGCACCTGTGAACATGCATCAAGGGAGCATTTGGAAAAAGAATTGGGCCTTTTCTCAGCACCACATGTTGTGGTGGCAATCTCTGAACCAAATCTTCATAATTTATGGAACCCTCAGGACACACTCATCCACAGTCATGTTAAAGCTCTCGATCTCATGCCCCATGAGTTCCCAGCATGCTGCCACAATATCACAAACACTGTTTTCTGACAGCCTGTTTTATATAGATACAAGCATATGTTACTCATCGCGAAACCCTGTTAATGGCTCTCATAAGAGACAAAGCAGCTTCTGTGCATTTTATATTAGACAAAAGTTAAACCTTAAAGCAGGGTGTATAGCAGAAAACAGGTGGGGTGGAAGACTGCAGGATCTGTTAATAAGGATCAATACATGTCAAAGAGGACCTATGGGATGGAGGAATATAGGGATCGATAACACAAGGAAGTGGCTTGTGCTGTAATGCACTGCCAGATGGGAGGTGAAGGGTCTCAAATGACTACAATCAAAGGTTTTTTTCTGCCCACATCAGACCCACACATCCTCAAAGGACGTAAGAGAGTGCAGCAACAACAGGCCACCCATGAAATTGCACCAGCATTTCTGTTATTGTAAATGAGTAGGCAATGTGTGGGTGTAATGAAATTAGGGTGCAACTAACATCTTCAGCAGGTTGGATAACGACTGTCCCATCTGCACAAAATGCTTGGAATGTTTTGACGTACAGAAATAATGTGTATTTCAGAATCACATTCCAAATGAGACATGTTACGACTCTGCAAAGTGAAGTGTGAAAGTTACACTGCGAGTTGCGAATTTAAGCTCATTCTGGTCAACAAGTTTGGCTGAGATGGAACAAAGTCTGACGAGCCAAGAAAAAGCAGGAAAGCAAATGGGGAAATGCAGAGAAAGCCAAATGGCTTCTTACAAAAAATGCTCAGAAGGAGAGAAAGGAAATTGAGTGAAATGGAGTGAGTTTTTTGTGAAAAAGGCTCTCAGGAAGTTTGTCATTCTCTATTGTCGCTATCTAGCTGTGTTTATTTATTAAATTTTTTGGAGGGATGTTGCCACTTAGTGTCAACCGAGATTGCTATTTGCCTACTGCTGTAAAACTCTTTTCAACAACAGCTCACAAATAGCCATAGACAGCATCTGTAAGACCATTATTGTTGTGAAAACAAGATAATTTACAAAAAAAAAAAATTATAATAAATAAATAAACTTTGAAAAGCTTGGACACTTTAGAATGATTGGAAATCTGATATAAGAGGTAAAAACAGATTCCAGTAAAGACTCTTACAGCTCTTAGCTGTGTGGAAAAAGCTGCTGAAGCTGAAAAGTCAGACTCCATCAGTCACTAGTAGTTTTGATGATCTGCAGACTGACGGAGGCACTGTATTTTTAAGCAAGGCAACAATGAAACTATCCAAGCTACTAGATTTGATTTTCAGTTCAAGCACAGAAATTATATTCAGTGAGCTTTATCACAACTTACAACAATCTGGATGCCTCAATGTGGCAATTTCAATGAAGTATCTTTACTACCTCAATAGCTTAAAAAAGGCACATTGGCCCTGATAGCAGTATTTAACGCATTAATGTCCAGATGTTTGGAAATTCTTACATAGAATTATTTTCATACGAAAAAAATGTGCATTTGTTTTGCAGCAGAAACCAATGCAAAGATAATAGGGGCTTTTCCCACCAGCCACAAAAGTTGCCAGGAGCATTTCTTACTAAAGACTCCTATAGTATTAAAACATTATAAAATTGGACATTGGATATTTTATGATTAAATACTGTACTATTATGTCCAAATTATTAAAAAATAAGACAATAAAATCTTAAATCAATCATTTTAAAATGCTACAAGTGGCATAACAACAGTAAAAAGTCCTGTGGCTCAGTGGTAAAGCATTGCGTTAGCAGCGCAAAAGGTCGTGGGTTCAATTCCCAGGGAACACACAAACTGGTAATAGCCTGAATGCACTGTAAGTTGCTTTGGATAAAAGTGTCTGCTAAATGCATAAATTAAGGATGTGATGTCAGCTTTGTGCTTTACAATACAGAAAGTAAGAAACAGATATTATACCATTTGTGAAATTGGTAATCTTTTGTGAAATTAATTTCATCCAGAGCCACAAAAATTGCCAGTACTCCAATGCCAATACTATTCAATAAACCAGAGGCAGAGAGGCCATTTCTATTAGCCTGACATAGAAGGAATAGGCATTTCTTCAGAGAGTTATAGTTTATATGCATTGTCTGAATAGCTCCGTGCCCTGAGGTTAAAACGTATTAAAACTGTTTTATGCATTGATAAGTCCAAAATAAAACATGGCTGCACTCTGATTTATCACTGATGTGACAAACACAAAGGAAGCCAACAAGTCATAACCTTGTAAATGCAGAGACGAGATAACCAAGCTACAAGACTTTGAAATTGTATTTTATCGTCTGTTATTTTACTGCATGCAGCAAACATTTTCTGGCTTTTCTATTAGGATGAACTCTGAATAAACACAAAACACCCATCTGAAAATCAATCTTAAAATCATCTTTCTTAATAATTATTTAAATATTAATAATAAATAATAATATGACAATACATTTCGATAATAATGATGATGTGATATATTATTCTTATTATATATCTTAACTTTCTGGCATTCTCTGGACGAACTATGAAACCAAACACAACCACCCTTCTGGTTCTAAAATAATCTTTCTAAATATTTTTATATTAATAATAATAAACCAGTAGTAGTAATTTCAATACTTTTTTTTTTTTTTTAGATTTAACAAAGCATAGTCAATGATTCGGGAAATCATAACCTACAGTCTGAGTTAGTGGAGGATTTTTTTTTTAAATTCAAACTCACTCAGTGCTATTTTCGCTAAGTGGAACGGTGACCCAGGAGATCTTGATGACGGGGCTTGGTAGTGTTGAAGACAACCGTGAAGCTCAAAGGACGACCAGACCTACAGCACATGAGAAAAACATTGGACAGGTGGTGAGATACATTGATCTAACCAACATGGGAGCACTGCCATGGCCCTTTGAGTTCGATCATCTTGTAAAATTTCCATAAAAACACATCACAACATGGTGGTCCCTTAATTATCAGTATAATGATACAGTGAAATAGTTTTGCTGCATTGCACCAAGGAGCCCTGGGGAGAGCAGCTGACACGCTCCCCAATACAGCTTGATCTCAAGCTGAGTCTAAATCTGTGTGCCGAGTCTTACTTTTCATGAAGTCTGTGCTTATTGGAGAAAAAAGCAGACAGCAGAGATGAAGATGGTATGGAGATACATAACATTTGTCTTCCTTAATTTAATCAAAGAGACAGTATGAAGGTCAAAGAGACCATAAGCTCCATGGATGTGGTGGCATGTGGGGTTATGTGGAGAAGGAGGGAGAGGGTCAGGCCACAAGATGAGGTGAGCACGCTGAGCTGATCTGCATTCTAAGCCAAGATGTTTAGCCAGGTTAATGGACCAGAACTTTTCAGCAATGCCTTCTACAAGAGGGGAATGAGTAAGCATGACTGAGCACTGTGTGCTTCTGGACGGGATGAGGTTTTTAATATGAGTTATTAAAGGAGATTGGCCACAAGAAACCCACCTGGATTTGACTTTGAAGAATGACAGTTTAAAATTGAATATGTGATTAAATTTCTGGATTCGATCATTATAAATAGATCTATCTATCTGTCTGTCTGTCTGTCTATCTAATACACAGTAAACTAACTATATAAGGGAAGTACAAATAATAAACCAAATTTAATTTTTATGATTCCCCTTATTTAAAGGCACAATATGTAAGATTTTTTTATTAAAATATCCACTAGAACAGTGTTATATATTTTGCTGACTTGTGTACTTACTTACATTATCCCAAATGTTTCGAAGAATGTTTAAATCCAGAGAAATAAGCAATTTTAACTACTGACACGGACCGTGTCCATAGTGTCATTGTGTCGCCTGCCAATGACGTCATACACCCTCGATTTCCGGTTTTGTTTTGTAGAAAACATGGAAACACCAAAGACGCTTTAATATGTTGTGTGTTTTAATAGACCGGTGACGACCACACAGAGTAGCATTATAACAAAACTTTCAAATGTATCTAATATGATAAAACGGCGCTGCTTTTTTTCCCCACATACGCACGACCGGAAGGAGCGGAAGTGGTCGACTGTGGCATAATAAAAGACGTCGTTTCGCTTCGACGGCTTTCAGCCTCACCCTGCTTAATTCTACTACGTTAATAAATCATTAGCTCATCCATGAACATGGTTTCTGCCTAAGTCCCATAAGATTGCATCGGTTGTGGGGATGAAGACGACAACTCCCATGATTCCACACTCAGTCATGGCGTCATCAAACTACGCCTTGTTTCTTTGTTTATTTTGAATACGCGTCCTCTAGCGGCGAAAATTACATATTGTGCCTTTAATTAAAAAAAAGAATAGAGTGCAGTTTTTGTAAGCAGTACGCAAATTTACGAGCCAAACAACAGTTCTGCACTCTTTTTAATACAGCTGTCCAGGTCTTCAATGAGTCAGGAACCCATTCTACACTTGTAAAAATACTTTGACTTCATTTCTAACACTGTGCCTACTAAAGAGAGTCTTTCAGCAAAGGCTCAGGGACACGGAAAGCAATTCACATTCAAACATCATTAGAAGGTAATTGACTGGAGAATACGATGACGCCAGCCTTGGCTACTGTCGCACCAGCAGCCTCTGCCTGCTCGGCATTCATTTCTAGCCCAGGAGACACAGAACGAGTCAGAGAGAGAGCAAGAGAAAGGAAAAAGGAAGGAAGAAAAGCATGAAGTGCAAATACACAGATACAGAAGAATGAACTAAAACCTTTGAAGACGCTCCAAGATAAAGAAAGCGAATTCCAAATGAAATTCAGGTGATGCTAGGCTCCTTCCCAGAATGGCAAATGCAAACAACAACTCACAGATTTCCTTCACTCAACACAAAATAAGCAAAAAGAAGTGGGATAGGGGGAGGGCTGGTTGTTCGGAGTGAAGTAAGTGGGCTCCATGCTTAATTTGATTCTTGGGATAAAGATTCTTGGCACCCACATCGGTCTTAACACGATAAACAGAACGGCTCTGTGTTCCTCCCGCTGGCTGATTGAAAATCTGGGTGGTTGCAAGAGGGTGTGTGAGTTTGTGTGTCTCTGTGCAGCCTGAATGAAGAAACAGCAGAACAGGCAAACTCCCAGGCAGAAAGGGCAGAACGGAGAGCAGAGAACAGACTGATTTATGGCTGCAGGTCAGTGCTGTGGCATGTGTGTGATACTAATGCAGAATGACAGGACAGATGGTGGAATGGAAGCAAGACACTCAGCTCTTCTCTGTGCCGATTGGATGAGACTGTAAATCACACAGGAAGTGGCTTTGGAGAAAGCACTCTATGCCTATAAGCTCTATAAACCCTACGCCCATTAGTCCAAGATCAATTGACCTGTCAAATTCACACTTAACCCTGGGTTAACATCTTTTAAAAACCAAGTTAAGGCCTCTTTTAAACTTTGGGTCTCACAAATGGGTTAGCAATGCTTTCAAGTTGTTTAGCCACAGACAACCAATCATAAACTGCCTCAGTTCTTACCTTATTAAATATCGATATGCTTTCACGCTGTTTAATTTCAGTGTGTAAGTGAAACAGTAAAAGCTAAATTATTAACTTGAGTGATCATTATTTTTGTGATTTTTTTTTTATATTTCTCTAAAAGATATTTATATAATATAAGATATTAAAGATATTTCAAAAACAGAATCTATGTGGCCAATCTGTATTTGTCCAATCAATGTTACTAACCTCATAAATATGCAAATTCCTGAAGCTCAAACGGGCAGCAGCACCACCATGGTCATGGGATTTATTTCCAGGGAATGTATGAAGTGATAAAATATAATGCAATGCAAGTCACTTTGAACAAAAGCATCATGCAAAATGCATACAAATTTAAAATGCAAATGTAAATAAGAACATTAAGAAAGGGTTTACAAATATGCAGTGTGAAATTTTGAAACCTGGAAACTCAGGATTATTTACTAACCCAGGACGGGGTATGAATGATCTTGGATTAACAATTTCAGGTGTGCAACAGAACAGAAAATGTGGCTAAAAAGCTGATTTACATACAGTGCATGAACAGATCTCAGTAGACCAAAAAAATATATATATAAATTCTAGTATGAAAAACTTGAAGACTTGCCTCTGTTTCAGTCATCTGTCAATATACTATATTAATATTTTGTTCTCAATCAACCCGCCGTGTTTTTGTCAATGTGTAACAGGCAGAATACATAGGCGCATACACAGACTTGCAGCAAGTTGAATGGGTGATGTTAATTATCCTGTTTCCTGAATGTGCATCATCCTCCGTGGCTCCAACGCTTTGAAATTCCACGTGTCATTGTCCCCTTTAGCTGCTTGCTAAGAGGAGTTATCTGATGGTAGGAAAGGCTCCTAAACTAACAGCAGGTGAAAAACAAAGAACAGTGGATGCATGCTGCCTCTCTCCCCAGGTCTGTATGTGTGTGTTTTTTTAAAGAGAAAGATAGGTGAAGAGAGAGAGGATTTGTGTATGTGTACCAAAGAGAGAAAGAGATGGTTTTAAATTAGTTTTTTTTTTCTGTATTCAAAGCTTTATTTCCTTTTCTTCTCTGCCTCGCTGCGATAATGTTCTTCTTTTCTCCTTAACAGAATTTTTTTGGCCTGGTTGCCACCTTTTATTTATAGACCAGTGGAGAGAGGAAAGGAAATGATGGGGAAAGAGGGCAAAACCAAATCAGGAAATGTTGTGAGCCGGATTCAATTAGCATCAGCCAAATGAACACTATAGCTCTCACAGTTCTTAGGCTCTATTCTATTTACTTCTTTTCTATTTTAAATTTATATTTTAAATTATATCTTGTGTATTCTTATATTTCTTCAATCCTGCTGGTCTCTGAGAGCAACTAAACAAATGTCGTTGTATTATTATAATGACAATAAAGTTTCTTATCTTATTCCATTCTGATTCATTAAGGGGTTCTATTAATGATATTTTAGAACTTTTGAGGAATATATGTTTGCAAAAAATAAATTCAATTCTTAGTATATAGTATTAGTGCCCTCAGAAGTCTGTTGCCAACTGTAGAGATCACTAGTTGCACTGTACGTTTTTGATTCACAGACTAATAAGAACACAAGAAGATAACACTGTATAGTTTCTATTCAATAAAAAGGGAATTCTGATTTCAGGCGTAGTAATGTCATTGCTCTGTATGTTTTTGATTCACTAAAAATAATTGGCTCATAAAACTCACATTGGCTTATATTTATAATTCAAATTTAGACTACACTGTAATAATAATAATAATAATTAATAATAATAATACATTTATTTTGTATAGCTCTTTACAACAAATTACTTCTCAAGCACATTCAACACTAGCAAGCACAATAATGAAAATTAAAACACAAAATACAAAGCAACACACACAAAAAACCCTGGAATAAGACTAAATAATTGAACAAGATACTAAAAACTAAATGAATCAAGTAAAAGCAATCCTGAAGTAAAATATTTTAAGAAATCCACAATTTGGGGGCATAAGATGAGAAGGCCCTGTCACCCCTAGTACGAAGCCGTGTTTTAGGAACAACTAAAAGACCACTCTGAGAAGAGCGCAAATTAAAAATAGGTGAATAAGGTGTTAAAAGCTCGGCCAAGTACTGAGGAGCCAGACCATGCAGTATCTTGTATGTTAACATAAGGATTTTAAAATGATTTGCGAATTCTTACCGGAAGCCAATGCAACAATGCCAAAACAGGGGTTATGTGGTCAACAACCCTAGCCCCTGACAAAATTCTAGCAGCGGGTACTGAAGTTTGTTGATACAGGATTTAGACTCTCTAATGAGAAGGGCATTACAGTAGTCTAAACGTGAGAAGACGAAATAGTTAATTATCCTTTCAGCAATGGAAAAAGACAGCATAGGTCACAGACGTGCAATATTTTTGAGATGGAAGAACAAGGTTTTAACAATGCTCTGCACAAAAGGCTCAAATGACAGGCTGGCATAAAAAATGACTCCAAGATATTTTAATTGACTTTTTAGCTCCAGCCCAACACCATCAGACAGAGCTAAAGAACCAGCATTGTGCAGCTGATGGGGAGAGCTGAGAAGCATGAGTTCAGTTTTAGAACTATTCAAGCACAGAAAATTGTTAGACATCTATGTCTTAATCTCCGAAATACAATCAGAAAGATGGGATAAGTCTACATATCTTGACCTGGTTTTGAATGGATATAAATCTGGGTGTCATCAGCATAAAAATGGTAGTTAAGGTCAAGAGATCTTAATAGTTGACTGAATGGAAAAATATAGGGGACCAAGCAAAGGACCAAGAATTGAGCCCTGGGGGACACCAGTACTACCCGGATCAACCTCTGGTATGTGGCCATCCATAAAAACAAAATGACTGTGATTAGAAAAATAAGATCTGAACCAGTTCAAGGCAGACTCCATAACACCAAAAACAGATTCAAATAGTATTCAAGTCACATCACTAAATATTCTTAAGTCACTAAAAGTATGGCTATAAAAATAATTAGTTTGGGAATCTGACCACAAAAGAGCTGGCTCATAGGAATCAGTTGTTTGGAAATCAAATTACACTGGTCATGGTGTATGTTTTTAATTCACTAAAAATAACCATCTCTTAAAAATAATTCGTTAATGATTACAATAACACTGACCAGGCGTTACGTTTTTGATTCAGTAAAAATAATCTGATCATTTATTCAGTATTAAAATTACACTGGTCATGCTGTGTATGTTTTGAGTCACTAAAAAAAATCGTTTCATAATGATATTTGAAATTCAGACTATATTGTAAATTCTTGAAGGACCAGCTATGGTGGCTAATAAAAAAATATATATATTATTTCGGCGATTGGAAAACACTGGCTTTGCTGTATGTTTTTAATTCACTAAAAAGAGCTGGCTCATAAGAATCGTTTCTTTGGGAATCAGTCCACATTTCACGTTGGAGATTCATGTAAACATTAATGGAATGGTTAATGGATTTTGCTATTCTGAAAAAAATAAACTGGTTCTGAATTCGAGCAGAATCTGTTTCCTGTACTAATGACATCAATGCATTATGACATCACAGGCTGACAAAGGCAATGGAAAATTCAAGTAGTATGCCTGTTCTGGAAGCCAGGCAGGGGTTCTGGTGAACATTTGACTGAGCAGATTGCTCTTTTGGGTTCTGCAGAACGTGAGCCAACCGAGCAGGCCTGAAGAGCAGGGGTCTGACAGATATTGGGAGGACTACAGGGTACTGAGCCACTCTGGGCCGGTTGGTCTGTCACATTAGGTTGAGAAAGCACACAGAGATTAAACGTTCTGCTAAGTCTCTTCCATGTGAAAAGGCAGAAAATCAGTCCCATGTACCTTCTCTCTGCTTGCAAGGCACTATTTATCTTTGTATTCGGGTAATGAGGATCAAATGAAATATATTTTTGTCTTGAACTTTCACGTGAAAATACCATCAGCATTTATTAAACGGATAATTCATCCAAAAATAAAATCATTTATTCACCCTCATGTCATTCCAAACCTGTATAACTTTCTTTCTTCTGTGGAACATAAAATAAATTATTTTGAAAAATGTCTTTAAGTCCATACAATGAAAGGTCAAGGGGTCCAGTGTTGTTTTGTATTTTGACTGTAGCAAAACAAGAAACTCTTACAGGATGACAAGAGGGTGAGTAAATGATGGCAGATTTCTGGATGAACTATCCCATTTAAAAATTCAAGGTAAAAAATTTAATTTTTAAATGATTCATATTATTTTTAAATGTAAATCATTGGAGTCTCTTTAGAGTCCTCAAATATAATCTTAACAGAACATGAAGGTTAAATGAACGTCAACTGATCTATGCTTTACAGTATCTACTTTTCTCTCTGCTTCTCTTCTCTCATGTTCTCCCCGTCTCCTCAGCTCTTTTCTTAGTTGAATCCTCCACTAATCTGTCTTTATTTCTCTTCCTTCCATGGCCGATTCTATGAGTGAAGTTTCCGCTCTCACTCTGCATCATTAAGATAAGCACATTCAGGTGCAGCACACTGTGAAAAATATGCAGCCTCCGCCTCGACACATTTACATTCACTGACTCTTAATGTGACATAATAAGAGTACATTAAAGCCCCTGTCTACGCATCAAAGAGAAATTACACTACTGCTCCAAATGGGAAACAGCAGCTCCCAGACTAAGTTAAATGAATTGGATAAGCTCTGTGACTAGCCATAACGTAGCACTTCCTAGACTGAAAGGGGCTATGTAACTTTACCTCCAGCATTCCTTGATCTCTCGAATCTGAAAACTATCACTTAATGATTTTCCATCATGCTATTAGGCTTGTAATTCACTGCTTCGTTAAAGGTGACAAGGGGCAGGTTTTTAATGCATGCCGCAAATAAAGCCGGGTAACGCGCTTTCATTAGGGGAAATTAACATGGCACCGGGCTCCTTCATCATCTTAACGTTGTTGCAGATGAACATTAACATGTTTGTCATCAGCCATTATGTTTCAGTGCTGCTTGGGATCACCTGCTCCAGAAAATGTATAAGACTGTTAAATCAAGCTGTGGTGTAATCGAGATAAAATAGTTTTTTCTTGTTTAGATCTCAAAAGCCATTTAGCAACATGTCTTACTACTAACTTTCTTGAGGCAAATGTAATCTATCAGGAGAACAAGGAAATGAGGAAAATTAGTTTTTTGAATTAGATATGGCTATAACAAATATCTGAACGCATTAAAATGTGCATTCACTTTATCGAGCATGCTGAAGAAAAATTACCAACTTTGTCAAAATGCAAAGAAGATTTTGCCCCGTTTACTCACTTGTCTGGTCTGCCAGGGACTTGCAATCGTAAACGGCACTTGTTGGCACTCTGAATTTGGTCCTCCTTGATGCGGATCAGCCTTTGCAGAGCCAAACACCAGTCCTGTGCTACAGTGGTGTTCAGATTCTATAAACACAGCAAAGAAAGACAATTGTGATCCGAACAAACACACTATATAAAATATTTACTGCCACTTTTGGTAAGTTGTATTTTATTATATGCATTTAGCATTGTTTAGCACAGCTGCCCATATCAGAACAGACCTGTAACCAAGTGAAAACCATTGCATCATATCACATTAAATGCATCTTTTATGTTTCGTTGTTATGTTAACTATGTTTTTGGCCTCCAAGTATTGATGAAATAATAAACGTTTCTCTCTCATAAACAAAATTATTCTCACCTCCCAAAAGCCAAATCCAATTGAAATACATCTCCAAAATCAATGAGGTCTGCAGAAGTTCACTCATTCGCTATTTGCTGCACATTTATATTCTGATTAGTTTGTGGGTAGGAATTAGTCATTTGGAGAGAGGCCAAAGGCACGGTTGTGATCAGGAAACCATGCAAGACAAGACTGTTACTGTTTTCACACAACGCTCAGAGGTAAAAAAAAAAAAAAGAAATAAAAAAAGCAATCTAGCTGTTTTTGTACTGGCTTACTGGCTGTCAAGCCATCAGGGGAGCTGTCCTGATTTGAGAGAAGCCTTGTGCTATGTAGACACGCCGTTCAGAGCTATCTCCCATCTGAACATTAACTCCAGATCAGATTGTGAAGGTTTCCCCGTGTTGTCATCCAACTATCAAGCGCATGCCATGATAATCAATTGATGATCCATGTCTTTGGTTGCCGAACTTTGATCACAATTTAATTATGCTGAAAAACAGTGTTACCCCAGATGGTTGTAGCATATGTGACTAATACAGCTTTTGTTTTGCCATTTAATAAATTCTACCTTAATCTTTTCCTGGACTTTGTTCTTTTTTATTATTTTTGGACACTTAGGCATTTTCATAATGAAAATTCTGTTTATTTATTCAAAAACACAGCTGATCTTATTTTTAAAGTTGATGTGTGCAAGTAACTATACACAGTAACTTACAATACCGTTCAAAAGCTTGGGGTCAGTAAGATGGGTCAGTTTTTTGAAAGAAATGGTTCTTTATCAGCAAGAAACATAAATGTATGACAGTATAAAGATATTCGATAATGCCTACAAAATACTATTTCAAATAATGCTATTTCACTAAACGACCCATGTTTATTTATTAAAGGGTCCTGGAAAAAAACATGTTTTCTCAAAAAAAGAAAAGAAAATTAAGCAGCACAACTGTTTCTGATGCATCAAATTAGCATACTAGAATGATTCTGAAGGATTTTGCGGTGATTCGGATTGATTGAACTTATATCAATTCATTGTCGGAAAAAATTTTTTTTTTTTTTGGTTTACTTGTGGCTTATCAATAAAAAACACAAAACTTACATACACAATTAAAATGCAAACAATAATCATAATCATACAACAAGATGCTTCAGCTTTGCACAAGATGGAAAAATTCACCTTTGCCATCACATAAATAAATTACACTTTATATTAAAATAGAAAACAGATATTTTTAATTATAACATTTCACAATTTAATGTATTTTTAATAATATATGCAACTTCTAAAAACATTTAAAAGTCCACGACCCAAACTTTTAAAGATATTGTACATGTATATTGCAAATACAGGCTAATGTTTATATACATTATACATTTAAAATATTTGAAATGTATATGTATTTATTCATTCATTCATTCATTCATTACAAACTTTAGCTTATGAGCCATTTTTACAATTACTTTTAACTTACTTTTCTAACTAAATCCCACAATGGTGATTTTCAATGTGTAACATAATTTCCCTTCATACATGCATCATGGGCCCACTGTACATGCGGCAATTAACTGTATTTACCTGGTATGTTCCCTGTAAAGTCCCCACGATCAGAGTGACCTGCTCTACCACTGAGAGGTCATGCTGCAACTCCTGCAGTTCCTGATACAGATGGGGCGGACCTAGAACGATACTTCCTGTCAATCAAAAACAACAGCTTTACTTATCCAGTACTTAACCTGCACACCATGCTTTATCAGAGCATGAACCCCGGAGTGCGAAAAGCTCCTGCACTCCAGGGTTCTCGATAGCTGAGATTGTATTTCTGTGGATATGGGTTCCCGTAAGGTGCTGAATCATTCGAATATGTAATCGAGTCAGGGCGGCTCGGTTACACTGTGAGCTACGCTCAAATAAAAAAACACTTCAGCATTTCCTATACAATGCACATTACTCTATTTCAGATAATTGATCTGCAACCTGCACAGCGGTCTAATGACATAAAAGATGAATTTCAGAACCTGAGGAAGACAGACTGATTGTGTTCTTAGCTTTCACTTGAAAACTTGGCCAAATGCAAATCTAAACAAAATCAAAGGCCTTAACTTTTAAAGACTTTGGGTCTATGACAAAACTTTCATTTGTCAATACTCTCCAGTAGCACCACTAACAAAGAGAATCGA
This sequence comes from Sinocyclocheilus anophthalmus, assembly GCA_018155175.1. Lineage (NCBI taxonomy): Eukaryota > Metazoa > Chordata > Actinopteri > Cypriniformes > Cyprinidae > Sinocyclocheilus > Sinocyclocheilus anophthalmus. The sequence continues at coordinate 127,756 of JADLZN010003236.1, forward strand.
TACCGAAGATAAATCGATCTCCCATTGTTTGTGTAGCCACACAGGCTAATGCTATAGGGAAAAGGAGCAAAGTACAAAATGAAGCCATTTAGAAATATGAAGCCCTTTAAGGGTGACGAAATGAACACAGGTGTCTCATTAGATGTGAAATGTACCATCGATAAGAATCCCCATTCGCTTTCTGCGGTCTCTGGTCTCTGCCTGCAGAATCAATAGCCGGGGTGAATCTGCTCTACACGTCTGACCAATAGCCCGGGAATGAGGAGTGTAATTAAATCCCGGAGCTGGATGCGAAGACCGCAGGACTGTCTGGCCTTTCAGCACCTCCGCATAATCAGGTGACCTGTGTGCAGAATTGGGGCGACGCGGGCAATTGTTGGCCCCCAGCTCAACCTAATCCTCGAAGTACTGCTGCAAGGTCTGTCAGAGAGCTCTCTCTGTCTCTGACACACCATTTCTCTCTCTCGGCTCTTTCTCCTGTCTTCGTGTCTTTCACTGTCTGTCTGGGTTTGCATCCACTTCTCTCTACACCTCTACATCTTTCTCTCGCTGTTTTGTCTGTCTCTCTCTAACCTTTAGAAATTTAATAGGGTCTTCAACTCACACAGTCACAGAGACATCTGTCACTGGCACGGCTTGATCAATAGCAGGCACATTTGAAAAAAAAGGCGATAGTGATCCCCTACAGCGCAAGCTACGTGCTCTTCTGGTTGCTGTGGAAAAGCCTTAGGCAGGCCTACAGGTTTGCAGGCTTGTGGCACACCTTGGCCTCAGGTGAATGTGCTGACTTGTAATCCAGACTAATCCAGTTGGTGTGGTGGGATCTGTTTTTTCACACTATGGCATGGTATTCTGCCATTTCCACTAGTCTATCTCTCTCAAACACATTGTCATATGTAAGCTGACACACGTGCTGGGTGGCTCCCAGCAGAGGCCTATGCAGGCCCAATACAGAAGTCCAAAACCTAAAGTCAACAAAGCTGTTGCCAGAAAGGCAGCTAAAATATGGGTTTCTTATCTGTGCTCTTTAACAGACATCCAAATCAGAGTGCTTTTACACATACAATTTTAGCAAGGATCTGTCTGGCACATTTAAACAAATATAAAAATTATATGCATGGTCGCTGAGGAAACAATTATGTGATCATTTCCAGGAACCAAAGGGTGATGCCAAATTAAAACTGCAACATAATTATCTAAATATACATGTAGATAATAAATGTAAATATTATGTAGATTTTAATATACACAATTCACAAAAAATAGAATAAGTAAAAAATAGTATCAATAATAAAGGTATTCATAATATGTTAAAAGTAATTGATTATTATTATCTAAAACTAAGAAATAATAATAGGAATGCTGTAGTACATTATATTTACTTTGTCTAAATGGCCTAAGTTAGAACAATATTATATAATATATTTGTTGTTGTTGTTTAAGAGAGAGCAAAATTGTCCAGATAAATAACATGACTGTATAATACAGTATGTCTCCATTAGGAATACATTCTCACCCCCCAATAAAAATGCTTATGTATAGCTCCCCCAGGACAGGTCCCATCTCTTGATTCGCAGGGGCCTTTAAAATTTGCAGTATCCTACTGTTTTGTGCTGCTTTACAGTGGCAGCAGAAGAGGGCCTGGCTCCTCCTGGAATGTTGGCCTATTCCATCAATAAATTAGGGCACTGGGGCCTGCAGGAGATGAAAAATTAGTCTATTTGGGTATAGCTGGGGGAGCATGGGATCTGGTTTGGGCAAGGAGCCCCATGAAGTGACATCACAAGGGAAGAGAGATGTGGCGCGAACCAGGCAAAACAGGGTTGTATGCCTATGTGCTGCTATAAATAACTGAAGATGGACATCTCAGATACAGTGAACCAGACTACGACAAAGGGGTTTGGAAAATAGTGATTAAAGTGGCAGCTTCTTGTTACATAACCAGAAGTGTGCGCTAACAGTGCAAAGAGGTCATTGAATAGAGTAAGAGAGGAAAGGAACACTGCCTTTTTTCTCTACACAGTAAGAGATAGTGAAACAAATCCTCACCGAATACAGGCTCTGTGACCAGTCTAGCCATAGAAAAAGAAAAAGGTTTTGAAAAGAAGAAAGCTTCTGTGGCACACTATGAGACTGGTGAGATTGAGAAGGAGACTTTATCCTTCACTGTGATCATTTCATCATCACATTTGACCTGCACATCCTCAGAAAACAGTCTATATTTTCTTGTAACTGTATTTTAATGTATTTTTTTATTTGTATTTTATTGTACATTGATATTATTATTTGTACTAGCCTTACTGCACCTTGTTTTTAAATAAAATTAAATAAAACATTAAAAGCTGCTGTTAAAGATACTCTACTTTTCAAATGTTTGGGGTCGGTATGATTTTTGAATATTTTCAAAAGTCTCACCAAGGCTGCATTTATTTGATCAAAAATACAATAAAAACACTAATATTACTAATATTACAAACACTAATATTAAAATATCCATTTTCTATTTTAATATATTTCATAATTAGTCCTGTGATGCTAAAGCCATTACTCCAGTCTTCAGTGTCATATAACCATCCCTTCAGAAATCAAATCAAATATGTCGATTTGGTGCTCAAGAAACTTTTCTTATTATTATTAATGCTGAAAACAGTTGTGCTGCTTAATATTTTTGTGTAAACAGTGATACTTTTTTTGATCAACAGAAATTATTTGATGAATAGCGGATTCTTTGATGAACAGAAAGTTCAAAAGAACACTAGTTAAAATAGAAAACTTTTTTAATATTATAAATCTCTTTACAATTATTTTGACAGTTTAATGCGTCTTTGCTGAATAAAAGTGTTAAAGTTCTTTAAAAAAATACTAGCCCCAATTTTTTTTTTTGGTAGTGTATATACAAATATAGGCTGTTAATTAATAAAATAAAAAACATTAAATATTTATTATATATTTTTCCTGTCACTATTTTTATTTCTTGTATTGATTATTTGGCAATATTTCAAGTGAAATAATCATGCCAGTACTTTAAATAAAATTGAGGGATATGGAAAGCTGGCGAAAATGAGAAATATGAAGTAGATGGGAGACTACTGCTGAGTTATAAAACAGCAGGAAAAGAACAAAGGCAGATAAATTGGACAGAACACTGTTTTATAATGATTTCCAAGAGAAATAAGGTATAGGGGGCAGAAGAGGTCTTCTAAAGACTCCTGCTCGCAAGCTGTCTGCTAGGCCCCGGCATTAAACATCTTCAGTCATCTAATTTCCTGGCTCCCCTGTGTGCACAATCCAACATGGGTGTTCCACAGACAACACCATTAATATTTCAGCTCGCAAAGTAAATGCTTAAACAGCCAGAACCTGTACATCCTGATAACACTTTGTACCTGGAGCTCTGTCAGCATATTTATCTTAGTGCCAGAGAATTGCTCTTTTCCTCCTCCTCGTCTTCCAATACAAAACACAATAATGTTTTGTAAGAGTGTTCAGCCCGGATTCCAATCTCCTGAACTTGCTCTCTCTGATTGGGAGTGGAGGTGGAAATAATGTGCCAAAACTGATGACAGTACGCTGAATATGTTTGTGGTCTATCTCTATCAGACAGTGAAATAAGATTGCTTATACTGTGCCTCTGTTGTTCTTATCTACCTTGCCTGAGATACACTCATCTGCGGAGGCCATAAAAAGGTGCATTGCTCACAAGAAATGGCCAATTAATTCAAAATGTCTAAGAGACTCACATCAAAGCTGCATGTTATCTGATTGTTTAGAAAGTAGCAGCGCCAACAGCGTTGCCATTACCTGATCCCGAAGAGCCACCCGGACGCTTGACGCCTCCAAGCTGATAAAGAGTATCCTTAGTCTGGGTGCCCTCTTGACCCACTTCAACTACCTGGACCTGCTGCAAGGGGGCGCTCCACTTCAGGGTGTACTTGGGACCTACTGGAACCAGACTGCTGATGTCAGGGGGCCCCCTGGTGGCGGCAAGAGGATCATGTTATAGAAATGGTTTCGCATAATTATTAAAATAAAGGAACCTGACTGATCACACTGAAAAAAGGGTGTACGATTTACTTTGAAACAATTTTGACTCAGAAATTGCTAGTAAAATTCAAATATACAAAACAATTCCAAAGAAATAGCAAGTTAACGCATTGAATTATACTGACTGAAACAGTATTTTCATGTAAAACATATTCCAATATTCTTCATTTTACTTATGATGTGTCTAAAGAATCTCAGCAGCAACCTGTGTGTGTTGCTTCAACAAGGCAACAATACCTATGCTGTTTTATTTTCTTTGTTTTTTATTATTTATAATAATTTAATTCTAATCATTTATTATTTAATTATACAATTTAATCATCAAAATTTATACATTTTTATTTATTACTTATTGTTTTACTTATTTTTATTGCTCTTGTTGTTTAATATTATAATAGTACGGTTTCAAGGGATATTTATCTTCAAAAGATAATGCCTCCATTAGCAGTAATTTTCAATGGCTTTTGTTAGAATAACAATTGTTGGATTTGTAGTGGGTCAGATAAAGTACAAGATGAAGTCCAGTACAGATGAAGTCCAGACGAAGTAGGGATGAAGTCAGAACATCAAAACATACTGAACCAAGATTATTCAATAAACCCTGCTCAATAATCATCACTTTGTCTCCTGCTGTTGTACTCTTCACTGGCTTCATCCATCAATCTCTTAGGCAGACAGAAGACTGTTATTACAGTTTTGGGTACCAAACAAAGTAGAGTTTTGTTTACTGATTTTGGGTATCAGACAAGACTTGCTACTAAAGTAATAGTTCACCAAAAAATTTAAATTTGCGAACACCGTAAAAAGCAATACTGTGAATATAGGACTCTAATTTAAACTGAAAGCAACAGTTTTAAGTTAAAAAGCCTTGATCATTGATTTGTTTATTACAAACATGACGTTAATTGATGGACTGGAGTTGTGTGGATTACTTGTAGATCATTGTGATGTTTTTATCAGCTGTTTGGACTCTCATTCTGATGGCACCCATTCACTGCACAGGTTCCAGGGTGCGAACTACGGGGGAGCTAGGGGGAGCTCGGCTCCCCTTATTAAGACATGGGCTCTGAAAAAGTGATTGGTGAAATTTTGGGGCAGGTCTCCAGAGACAAAAATATGACAATGTGTTATTTTGATTGTGCAATGTACAGTTTGGGTATGTGATCACGGGGATTATTCTGTGTAAAAATTTGCAACTATATCACTTCATTATGCAGACGGCGCAGTTAAACCTAATTCACTTGAATAAAGATAACTATACATGCTACTCTTGTCATGAGCATCAAGGTGTGGGAATGCTGCAGTGCAAATTCCACTCATGTTTAGTACAAGTTAACTCAAAGATTCGTAGAAAAAATATAAACGTTGGACTCTGTGGTCGATTCTGTGTTAAGTAAGGCATGTTATTCGCAATTATGTGTTGTGGCTGAGTTGCTATATGTCTGCGTGACTCTCGATGTCTTAAGCCTAACTGAACGGAGGAATTATGGTAACGTTATTCTTCTGTAGTCTGACGACGAGTAACTTTAACCTTTTTTTATGTGAACTCAAAGACAGCCTGATGCATTGTTTATAGACTATTTGTGGGTGGGGTGGCAGTGTTTGTTGTTTTCAAGATCAAGTCGCGGGTCGATAAAGAATGATAGGGTAATCCTGTTAGAGTGATTTATCCTATATAGTGCTTGCATAAAGCAAGTAGAGCATACCTTGTAGCTGTTATGTATCTTTGTAAGTCCCCACGCGCAAGCAGACGAACCCAAATCCCCCCGTTTTAAAAAAAACAAAACAAGTGGGCTCCCCCAAAGTCCACGGTATAGTTCGAACACCGAAAGGATCCATTGGTGAGCAAGTGGTGAGCTAAATTTCTCCCTATGAGTGCATTGTGGAGGGCTGGACCTCCAGCTAGTTGGAGGGTTTGTTATTATTCATGTATTCTTGTAATGTGAGATCAACATCGCGATCACCTTGCTATGATCTTCTAAATGGGCATGTCGAGTCGCACTTTAGAAGAACAGAGACGAACCGTGCTGCAGTAGAAGGACTAGCACAAAAGCTTTGAGATTCAGCATCAGCGTGAGCTTTTTCACTTAGCTGTTTACCTTTTGCACTTCTGAGATGTGATCAATGATGCTGTCATAGATAATCTATTTGAGTGAAACAGAGGAGCGCCTTTATGCCTTGATCTATGGGGATAATTTGTGCTGCTGTAGCAAAACACCCTGCCATTTGTTCCCAGATAATGAAAGCCCATTTGACTCTGCCCAAATCTGTCCTGTGCCTTAGCCATTAGCCGCTAACCCCCTCACACTGACTGCGGCACATTGGGGAACGTCACTGTAATGCTTCAGGATACTCAGGAGTCTATATTTAAATCGGCTGATGAGAGTCAATCCATCAGTGTGGCCTTAGCGGCGGAGAGAAAAAGAGAAAGTAAATCAACCTTGTCCAGGACACGTACTTGACGTTGATGTTGGCACAGATGAGCATGTCACCGAAGAGAAAGACTTTTCGCTCCTTAGACTTGAGGACCTGTCCTCGTTCGCTGTACACTGTCTCAATCAGCGTCTCGCAAAGGATCAAAGAGATCTGCTCGGAGTTCAGCAGCTGAAGAAAAGAGGAGACACTGATTACACGTAAGTCTTACAAAATAGAGGGGACCAATTACATGGCTACACACTTACTTAGAAGCCACGGCGTGTCATATAAGACACTTGAAGGTTCACAGACAGGCAGCACAGAAGATTGGAAACAGCAGTACATTTGTAGCAGAAAGGTTGTGAATATAAAACCCATCTTAAAGATACTCCTTTCAAATAGGATTGAGAAGTACAGATTCACATCCACAAACTACATAAATTTGGATATGTACTAATGGTTCTTTAATTATATAAATAGATAATTTTAGAACCATAAACTAAATAACTGTTTGTTAGTTTGTTTTTTACTTCAATGGTCCCTGTACTTCCGATGCTCCATCTGCTCCATCAATTTGAGAAAAATCTTGAGTTTTATGCACTTAAAAGTACAGAGGAAACATTTAAATGATTCTAATATTTCAACAAAGGTTTGGAGAAGAATCATAATTATACTGTGACAAAGTCCTTCTCTTTAGTGTATACTCAAAATCTCAAAATGTGTTTCTAGGTTAAAGTAATTTAAAATGGAGTTATAATGGATTTTCACGAACAAAAAAGGTTTTCTATACAAAAGAAAAATCATTTAATTAAATCACACAAAATCAGTTGTGACCTTCTGACAGCCCTAATATTTTAGTAACATTTTCTGTTTTATAGGCTTAAAGGGATACTTTAACCAAAAAAAAGAAAATTCTCATTCTCAAAAAAGAAAAACTCATTCAGTTCCAAACCTGTAGGACATTATTTCTTCTGTGAAACATAAAAGATATTTTGAGAAATGTTTCAGAGTAATTTTGTCCACACAATGGTAGTCAATGGGTTTGGTTACAAACAACAAAATATCTTATTTTGTGTTGCACAGAAGAAAGGCAGTCATAGATTTGGCCATGAGAGTGCGTAAATACAGTAAAAACTGAATTAAATTTTTTTTGGGTATATTATACCTTTAAAGCAATTTTGTGTCGCTAACGTCACCAAGCAGAACTGCAAAAAGGCTGATTGTTTCCAAACAGGTTTCCTGACCCCCTTCTGTCACTGGTTGATGAAACAGACAGACCCGCTCCAAACAACATCAAGCCTGACATGCATACTACACTCATTAATTTATGCACTGTATAGTCATTCGAAATTTATCCAGAATGCATAACAACACAGGGAAAAACATATAATTTGTATTGTGTTAGGAGACAGTCCCAGAGTTCATCCTCATTCCTTCAGCAATAATACACAAGCAGCATCACAGCAGCGAAACCCAATGTCCAGCGGCTCAAATAAATATTGCGTGCTGGTGTTTGATCAGTAATGAGAGTAGTTTTATAAATAATGCATCTGCTTCTGTAGGCCGTATCACACAAAATGAGTCGCCGGATCCAGAGGGAATTGGCAACACTGCTTGGCCTTTGTTGAAATGCATTGAAAAATTAGACCTTCAGTCAGTCAGAAGGCATGCTCCAGGCTCTTTGTTTTTATAGTAAGAGCGCCACCCAAAGGCTGAAAAGGCAAACAGAATGTTGTGGGGGAAGGACAGATGTCCTTTTTCAGAGACTTAAGAGTGTGACTGAAATAGTTTGTAAGTTTGGACGGATGTTTTGTGTGTGTGTGTGTGTGTGTGTGTGTGTGTGTGTGTGTGTGTGTGTGTGTGGGTGTGTGTGTGTGTGTGTGTGTGTGTGTGTGGGTGTGTGTGAGTGTGTGAGAGAGAGAGAGAGAGAGAGAGAGAGAGGAAGAGAGAGAGAGAAGCGACAGAAGTGTATGTGATGTGCTTGCTGAAGAGCAACAGGGAGACACTGCAGACTTAGCCTGTGCAGCATATTATATCTGCTGGCCTACTAACTCAGATAGTCTGAGACAGATAATGAATATTTCATTGCGTGTATATGGGGTAATGGAACTGACTGTTTCACATTGGAATTCAGATGAAATCACAGAAAAAAATATGGTAAGGTTGAAGCTACTGCTCAGTGGGTAGTGCACAACACACATGCTCACAACACATACAGTAAGAGTGGTTGTGCACACAGAGATACAGGTTCAAAACCTCCCCATCTCTCCACCACTTTCACGTTACTCTTGACTGTACTGTATGTTGAAAGGGCCATGAAAAATAAAATCAAACAAACCACTGGAGAAAAGCTGCCTGGCTGCCAAACTTTCTACATACTGTAGGCATCTTCTTTCTACCATGATAACTGAAATTCATCCTCATAAGTGATTATGAAGTTAGAAAAATGACAAAAATATTGTATTTCTAGGGGTTCAACTGTGTATTTTCTCCCCATTTTCATTTGTTTTAATTCAATGAAAGGTTTGACTAGAGAATTTTTGAATTAAAGATCAATTAAAACAGTTCAGATTTATTTTCGCAGGCTTTGCTCATATATACCAAGGGGGCTAATAATTGTGCGTAACGTGCTGTGTGTGTGTTGTGTGTGTGTGTGTGGGTGAGAGAGTGTGTGTGTGTGTGTGTGGGTGTGTGTGTGTGTGAGCGAGAGAGAGTGCACCTACCGTATAATGCTTTAAAATGCTGCATATGCAGGTAGCTTTGCAAAAGAGCTAAAAAGAAAGAGTCCAACATCAGAAGAAAGAGAAAGTGAGAGATGCAGACTAAAGCGATTTGCAGTAATAATGGTGTGTGTGGGAAAGAGAGAAGAAGATGCATGGACAGATAAGGAGAGAGACGAGGAATGACTGCAGTGGAGGAAGGCGAGACACAGAGCGATATAGAGAGATAAAGAGAGAAAGCCACAAAGACAAGGTGAACCAAAACAACGAGGATACTGAAAGCAACTTAGACTTTCCAATTAAGTGTCTCATTTACTCTCTAATTCCTCTTATCAGAAAGGGCGGGACGAAGGACTATGTCCAGGAGATGGGCGCTAGAAAGAAAGCAGGGAGCGGGCGTAAGTAACAAAGAGTGCGAAGCCTGAGGACCAAAGAGGGGGATCGAGGTGGATATGTATATAGCGAACCTCCCTGCTCGATGTATTATAGTGGGAAGAGAGGTGTGCGATAGACTTCATTAAATTGAGCGAAACAAAGAGTCGACATTGCTCGCTGATGATTCCATGAAAAAAATGTAGGCCAGGTATAACGGGACATAGGTTGGTTATTTTCAGGCTCAGCTGTAATGTCCAGGTACTTGGCAGCATGTTTAAAGGCTGTTTGTCAGGTGATGGAGACCTACAGTGGCCTTGTAGGCATGCAGTAAGTTGGGTGTGAGCTTTGAAACATTATTAAATTGCATTTAGTCTTAGATTATTAGTTAAGCCAGGTGTACAACTGCCTTTACGATTTGTGCCCCCGGTGAGACTGAGTTTAAAAGTCAAGGCAGACTGTGCAACATCAATGGTTTATTATGCCAAACTGTACAATTAGGGCTTAAAGTACAGTTGAAAAAAATTCCTGGTTGTTCTGCATCATTAATCATGTCACATTCTGACATTCAGGTGGACAGAAAATCCCAGCAGGCTGTCGTAGCTGGACTAAAATAGGAATTTGTGGACCTTCGTTGAAAAACGCTAGTATCCGAACAGTTGTTGGGCACCATTGACTTCCATAGTATTTTTTTCCTGGTGCCCATCAAATGTTCGGGTACTAACATTTTTCAAAATAGGATCTTTGATGTTCCACAGAAGACAGAAGCACATTCTACAGGTTGGAACAAGTAGAGGGGAAGGATACATTTGGACAATTCATCGGAAAGTGAACTATCATTTAATGGTGAGTGAATGCCGCTTGAAGGATGGGCCATTAAGTGAAACCGCAGATGGGTGGCCAAGGAATGGTGGAAAACATGGAGGACTACAATTAAGAGAGGATAACAGAGTTGATGATTCACGAAAGCTTAGTCTAAATACAGATTTCGTTTACCAACACATAGCTTTCAACATTAGGACGACTACTGGTTCTAACGGTTGGAGTTGAAATATTTGTAAAAATAAATATGAAACAGTGCGCTTATATTTTTGTGGAAACCATGATATTTTTTTCAGAATCCTTTGATGAATAGAAAGAACATCATTTATTTTTGCTTTTTATGTCACATTGATCATTGAATGCATCCTTGATTGTAATGTAAGTATTAAGTCATTAATATGGTTATTAATTAAATTAACTAATACGTCTCGACTGTTTTCTTCTCTGCTTCCTAGTCTTGGGTGTCGCTTCTGTTTCAGTTTTTATAACATCTCTTACTAATGTGTCACTCTTAAAAATAAAGGGCTTTCCCAAAAGGGTTACAGACGAGCCGAGGAAGTGCCATCGAAAGAACCATTGTTTTGGTGCCACCAAACGCGAAAAGGCCAATGGGTCAAGTCAAAGGTTCACTGGTGTGAGGTAAAAAGAAAAAACACAATAGCAAACACTCACTTTTGACAACTTATGTGTTGTCAAAATTGAGGAGAAAACGCACTTCTGTTGTCGCGCAGAACACACCAGAACAGCTAGGTGTGCCAGAAAGGTTTTTCAGATGTTAAAGGTTCTTTTTGAAACCATTTAGACAAAAAAGGTTCTTATATGGCATCGTGAAGCACCTTTATTTTAAGATTAAGGAAGTTGTTGGTTTTTTAGCATGTGTGTTTGGCAGTGTTATTTTTAGGATTACTGATAAACGACTGTCATTTGATTTGTATTATTTGTATTTGATATTTATTTTAATTTTAGTTAAATTAAGTCTGAATTTATTATGTCTGTATAGGTATTTTATTAAGTTTTAGTTTTATTTATTTATTTTTTTAATTTGAGTTATGTGAATCTTCAACAAACGAAAATGGAAGGAAAAAGATCTATATCTGAATTTAGAAATGTGTATGGATTATATATTATATTATATATATATATATAATATCACCTGTGAAGGTAAGGGTTACACGTGCTGTCTTCGTTCCCTTTGTTTCAAAGTGGATTAACACCCCAGTACCCTAGGTTCCACTCAAATAGTGTGTCTTGGCCGACACACCCTGGAGACATCACTCCCCTCACCTCTGAGGAGGGTGCTGGAGTTGCTGTTCCCGACCGGCCATTACGTCCGGGTGACATAGAACCCTAAGGGAATCCGGAGATTAGGGTAAGAGTGCTCATATTGCGCACCTTCTAAAATCCACATGAGTGGTAAGTGTGCACGTTATCCTTTGCCACTTTTCTAAAATCCACGGAAGTGGTCGTGGGCACGTTAGGCTTTGCCACCCGTCTAGAATTCCACCCAGGTGGTAGGTGTGCACGCTATGCTTTGTCACTTCTCTAAAATCCCACGAAAGTGGTAGGTGCGCACGTTCTTCTTTGCCCACCTCTCTAAAATCCTGTACGGTGAGGGTTACGCATTTCGGACTTCGTTCCCTGTTTCGGAGATGGTTAGACCCCGACTTCCTGGGCTCCTCTCAACCAGTGTGTCTCGATCGACGCACTCAGGAGGCACTGCCCCCCTCGATATCAAGGGGTACTAAGAGGGTGTCGTCTGGCGAGCAGGATCCTCTCCGAGGAGTTGAATCCCTCGCTCCATGGGCTGTCCTCGTGGTGATGTTGAGCACTGCTCCCCTTTCAGGAAAGGGTCACCTGGAATGGGAACAGTATTCCTCCGCTGAGGAAAAACGGAGGTGCCTCTTTCATGAGAGGCTTGAGCTCGCTGTCTTCCAGAAAGACCTCGAACCAGCTGCATCAGTAGGATTGGGCCGTCCTCCGCCTCCCTGATGCGCTGGCGATGTAGCTAGCCTGCCGTATGCGACCCCTCTGACGAGTTATAATCATGCTGAGGCGTTGGGTCCCCCCCCCCCCCCCCCCCCCATCTCGGTGAGAGTTGGGTTTGGGCTCCCCCGGCTAGAATGAGCTACTGCCAGCCGGGGAAAACCCGGCATTAGTAAGGGTCGAGCCCCCTGGGCGTCTGAGGACCAGGCATGTGTTCCCACGCCGAAATTGTTACTAGCTGGTTCCGCTAGTTGGAACGTGCTGCGGGTCGAGTCCCCTTCTCGGTGAGAACTGGGCGTGTTGCTCCCCCAGCTGATAACTTCTAGCTGTTCCACCAATGGAACGTGCTGCAGGTCGAGCTCCTGCTGAATGGATGTCTGCTCCCTCAGCTACAGGTTCGCGGCTAGCCACGCCAGCGTGATAGCCGTAGGTGAGACTGATGACTACTCAGAGTTCCATCTATAGGCTGCCCTCCAGAAGTGCCACGAGAACCCCCTAGAACGGTTGTATCCATCTACATATGGACATTCTAAAATCCACATGGTGGTAAGTGGGCACGGTATCTTTGCCCACTTCTCTAAAATCCTATATGGTAAGAGTTACGCGCACAGCTTCGTTCTCTTTTTCTGAGTGGTCTAAAAACCCCGGTTCCGCCTGGGACCCACTCCTCATGGTATCCTCGAATACCTGCTCTGACAGGGTGTTTCCACTAGAGGCCTGTTGAGACAGGTCCTTCTGCAAAGGGAGGTAGCCCTGAGTGACAGGCCAAGACTAGTAATTGATCCAATAAGTAGGCTCTTGGTCATATTCCCTGAAAGGAATCCTTCATGATTCATGAAGAGGCACTTTTTGGTACGGTCTGCCGTCCCGCAGTTCTGGGCACCGAACCAGCCGCCCTCATTACACCAGAGGTCAATCTCGAGAAACTGATTCCCGTGGTAGACTATTGGTACCCTGGGTTCTACTACCAATCTTGTCCAAGCGGGACCTGCACACTGTGAGGCTCTAGTAATGTCCCTTGGCAGCCTAGGCTTCTGGCCGTAGGGAGTAATGTCACTGACAGCCGTCTAAGTCCAGGACTGGGGCAACTCCCATAGCGATATGGTGCAGTTGGTACTTAGTGGCTCGCCATGGCTCTGACTTGCACTCCCCTCAGCATGGTGGCACGGGTATACCGTTCCCCATAGTGACCCCCTAGAGGACGCAGTTTGAAGTTCCACGAAAGGGAACGTCTCGTGTTACTTATGTAACCATGGTTCCCTGAAGGGACGGACACTGCGTCCTCTAGTTTGGCTATGCTGGGACACAAGATTCAGACGAAGAAAGAAGTGATGATGCGCTACGGCGCCTATTTTGTACAGTTGCACGGTAGTGAGTCATGGCTGTGCCGGGACAAAAACAAGTTGGTGTTTTTCATGTAGGCTTCAGACACGGGCCGGACGAGGCGTTCCCCATAGCGACCCCTAGAGGACGAAGTGTCTCGTTCCCCTCAGGGAACACCTGGTTACATACGTAACCGAGACGTTATTTTCACACTTAATTATGCCCATTAAAATGTATTTTACAAGTTTTTGTTACTTTCACTGTTAATTTTTTTCTCTATGGTACATCATCTTTAATTTAATAGCATTAGTAGATTTAATAAATAGAAGACAGCTTAGTACTGTAATCACGCATTTTGTTGTAATAATGCAGGGAACCACTCGTTCTAAATCTCCTAACGTGATATTTCAGAAATAGAAGGAGTCGCGTATTTTTCATCTGAAGTGCTTCGATTATGTACTGATGGTTATGCAGAATAGTACAGTCTTGCGCATTTCACACAGGCTGTTAGTTTAACTTTCGCCAGAAAGTCGTGTATGCCTAAGGTTAAAAATAAATTACGTTTATAGTGAATGCCCCTATGAATGGTCTTATTTTTACGATTTAGTTTTAATCCAAATGATGCGTGTGCTAAGTGAGTGAACATCAAAGATCACACAACAGAAGAAATGATGCAACAAGCAGCCTCTCTCTCTCTCGCACTTTACCGTTAAGTAACTTGTGCATTGTTGTACTTACTTCTTCTTGACATATCCGACCGAACTACAAACATTCCAGTGATGCCTGTGAGAAAGGGATATTCACTCGACAAACTCGCGCATCTCCGCTGCCGCGCGCTCAATCCACTCAGAGTGCTTTGCTTAACAGCTCGCGCACATCAGCTATACAGGCGTTAATACTGAATGTTTAACATTATATTCATTGCATACATATACTTCGTAGACATTCTTAATATCTTATAATTCCATTCTGCTGTCTGTTGTCTGTGTTTCTTTGTCTGAATATGGCACTGATCACATGCTGTGTGGTATCTGCATTTGGTATCGGGGCACTTTAACGAGTAGAGTACAGAAGCTCAGTATTGGGCCCGATACAGATACCAGTATCGGTATCGGTGCATCCCTAATGATTATATCTGATACCTTTTGTTCTTTATATTTAATTGTTTTTAGCTTTACATTTTTGTGTTTTTCATTTAAGTTAAGTTTTGAAATTAGTTTGTAGAAATTTGTCATTTTTATTTAATATTCTTTATTTTTAAAAGGTAGTATTATAAAAATGTTAGCTTTTAGATAAAACTACAATTGATTGCTTTGTTGTCCTCATTTGTAAGTCGCTTTTGGATAAAAGCATCTGCCAAATACATAAATAAATAAATAAAAATAAATAAATAAAATAAATTTCTTTCAGAAAAAAAATGAACTGACCCCAAACTTTTCAACGGTAATGTACAATTTAAATGTAAAGTAAAAAAAAATAATTTCACAAAATATTTTTTTTTTTAGGTTTCAAAAGATAAAATAGTATCTATATTGTTCAAAATTAAGACAAAAGACATTGTGACACATTCTGGTTGTCAAATGCAAGTGGAACGTGAACATGATAACCTTGAGACCAGTTGGTGAAAAGTAACTTCAAAAATGTCTAAGAAACGGGAAGTCAGAATGATACCATGAAATGGTTTTGTGATTAGGAATGACACTGTTGTGATTACATCAAGGCAACAGCATCCTGCTATCACAGCTGAGTAACTGTGCGCATGTGTGTGTTTTTCCCACCTTGCTGAGAGAGCGGTCACTGACACAGCGAGCCAGCTGCTGCGTCTCAGTGACCTGATCAGCCACCCTTTTCTGCTCATTGAGTTTCTCAGCAAGGGTCTCCAATTCAGTCAGAGCCAATTGCAAGGGCAGCCTGTCCACATGGCCAGTGGGAGTGTTCTTCAGCATGTCCTAAAGACAGAGAATGAGTCAAACAGCAATAAGAGAGTGAGGATAAAAGAAAGACACCAAGTGAAAGAGTAAAAGAAACTAATTTTAAGGAAGCTAATGGAAGAATGTAATGCCTGCACCTCTACCGCACAGACAACACATTAGCCATTGTGACGTACTATAACTAGAGTTCAATCAAATTATTGGTTTTGTCAATTAATCAGCACCGATTGTTGATTGCCGATAGTTTTTAAAGTCAGTATGCTTCATTTAGGCCGCATTTACACTGCATGGTTCAAGTGACCCAATTCCGATTTTTTTTCCTCCCATGTGGCACAAATTGGATACGATCCTCAAACGTGCAAGCAGGAAAAAAGCACATAGATTCCGATATTCTCAGATCGGTTTCAGGCCTCATTCATTTGTGGAAATAAATCTGATATGAATCGGATACGTGCATTTGCCCCTGCCGTGTAAGTAGGCACATCAGATATTCCCGTTAATGGTGGCTCGTGCACAGACGAGCGCTTCAATGTAATGAAAACTGTTGTGTAGGCTTCTCTATTAATTTGGGTGAAATCACAAAAAATGCACACAAACATGTCCCTGCTCTTGATCCCAGACCCGCTAACTTGGCACAAGTTCTGCTGCTAGACCATTAGACCGTTAGACCATTAGTACTCGCAGATGTGTACAGCGGATCAGTGTATATAATCATCGTCACTGATTATATACATATACAGAAGAATCTGTACTAATGAATTATTTTGATGTAAGGATGAAACTAGCCTATCACATTAAAACTGTTTCTATGAGTTCTGTCAATAAGTTAAACTCGCTGTGTTCATATTCTGGACTCATCTGCTTTTCATAGTATGCTTTGTTAATAAAGTGTTTCCTGAGTTTGGTCTTTTAAAAACTGTTATGCATGAGCCCCGTCAAGTTAATCTGTGTAGTGTAAGAAGATATAGGATAAGTGTCACCAAGGTGTAAGCGGGACGTCAAAAAAATCTTATATTCAAAAAATCCGATTTGGGCATCCAGATCTGCAGTGTAAATGCAGCCTTTGAGAGCTATAATTTAGATTGCGCTTTCTCTTTCCGTTTGCTCTTACCAAACTTCAAACTCATCTATGCCACTTTGTTCATTATTGAAGTACACTTTTTGCCCGTTTGGTTAATAAATAAACTGTTTTAGACCGCCACTTGAATTAAATGCGACGCATTCAGTTTTTGGAAAAGAACAACGTAGACCAGAGGTATCCAAACTCGGTTGTGGAGTGTTCACTGTCCTGCAGAGTTTAGCTCAAACTTGACTCAACACACCTGCCTGGATGTTTCTAGTATGTCTAGTAAGACCATGATAGCATGATTGACAGTGGCCGTCCAGGAGCAGGATTGGACGCCCCTTTATTCTGCCTAACATCTCTTTGTATGTTTTTAGTAAGAGGTGTCAGTTCGTGGTTGATTTAGGCCACTAAAAAGGAGGAAGCAGATAAAGGTCTAAATAAAGGTAAAGCCTGTGATCAGTTCTTGTTCTGTTTAATGTGTGATTAAACACAGGCTACTCTCAAGTCAGAGCATTGAAAAAAAAATCTTATTCACATTCATAACTTATCAAAATTCATGGGTAATGAGGTATGAAATGAAGTGCCACGGCACTCTTACCGCATAGGAAAGTACAGTGGTGAATTCTTTGCTTGTTCCTCGTCCATAAAAATGAACAAAAGTGAAAGAAGGACCCAAGGGAGCACAAACTGATGGTACAAACAGCTTGGCAAAGTAAATTTGGTGAAATCATGACATTTCACTGTCATCTGAGACCCAACGGCTAAAGATGTCAATGTGATATTTCTGAAGTAGATTTTGATAATGCTCTGTCATTCTGGCATGTGACTTGTTTGTCTAACAGAATGGATATTTGAAATGTTTATTTATTTAAAGAAACAGTTCACCCAAAGATGACAATGTAATTTATATAGTTCCAAACCCATTTGACTTCTGGCCACAAAAGGAGACATCTAGAGTAATGTACTAACCATTCATTTTTATACAATGAAAGCGAATGGGGACTCAGACTGAATAAATATAAATAATATGTGACCCTGGAAAACAAAACCAGTCATAAGGGTCAATTTTTTGAAATTGAGATTTATACATCATCTGAAATCTGAATAAATAAGCTTTCCATTGATGAATGGTTTGTTAGGATAGGAAAATATTTGGCCGAGATGCGATTTTAAAATCTGGAATCTGACGATGCAAAAAAATCTAAATACTGAGAAAATCGCCTTTTAAAGTTGTCCAAATGAATTTCTTAGCAATGCATATTACTAATTAAAAATTAAGTTTTTATATATTTACAGTAGGAAATTTACAAAATATCTTCATGGAACATGATCTTTACTTAATGTGCCCCTTTTTACAATATGTAATATAAGTCTCTGGTGTCCCCAGAATGTGTCTGTGAAGTTTCAGCTCAAAATACTCCACAGATCATTTATTATATCATTTTGAAAATGCCTATTTTGAGTGGAAGCAGAAACACGCTGTTTTTCGGGCCTATTTCTTTAAATGCAATTGAGCTGCTGCTCCCCGCCCCCTTTTCCAGAATAGAGCTGCCATTACAGCTCATGCCTGCTAAAAACGTCTGTTTTGGTTCTGATTATCATGTTTATCGTGCTGAAATCATGCGTTTTAAACCATATGAATTTCAACTTCTGATATACAGTTTTCTGAATGCACACATCCGAAGCACACGGACAGAAAACGGCTGTCACAGCATGTGAGTGCTAAACTAAGTTCTCATTCACACACAAGTTTACGTTAAAAACACACATGAGTTACAAAAACAGTCGGTTATGTCTGTGAAGGTAAACAGCTGGGAAATAAATTGCATGTTTATTTTAGATCTGTGTGGCTGCAATATACATTAAATAAATCAATAAATCCACTGCTCCCTTGTCTCCTCTGAGGCTGGGACTGTAAATAATGTTCTGTGCTCGTCTGTGCACCCAAAGACAGAACAGTTAGCATGATCTGCTCAAACTTTCGCCATGGCATTAAAACTAATGCACCGTTGTCGCTTGCGAAAACACAAAGGCAGCATGGGTGTAAACTTACAGATTAAGGGGCGGTAATATTATAATGAGATCCCTTTGCCACGTCACCAAGGGAGCGAAATCAGACGCGCTCATTTTCTCAGACGCTTGCAGAAAAAGGCTTACCAAAACAAAGTTACTGGGTTAAACTTTTTCACGTTTCCTTGGCTGGTAGATGCACTGGGGACCTGATTATAGAACTTAAAACCTGGAAAAGTCACATTTTCATGATATGTCACCTTTAATATCTTAATGATTTTTGGCATAAAAGAAAAATCGATCATTTTGACACATACAATGTTTTTTTGGCTATTGCTATAAATATACCCAGCGACTTAAGACTGGTTTTGTGGTTCAGGGTCACATGAACCCTGGGTCACATTATTTTCATAAATATGAAAATAATTATTTTGTTTTTATGAAAGTGAAAAAAGTGAAAGTGACGTGCTGTGTGCTCTGCATTTATCCCATCCAAGTGCGCACACACAGCAGTGAGTAGTGAACAAACACACACACTGTGAACAAATGTTAATTTTGGTCCCAGTGCACTATATGGAAATACTGACAAGCATATTCTTTACCATTTTTTTCTTTTGGGTTTCACAGAAGAAAGTAAGTCTCGGGGTGAACTGCCTCATTTATTCAAGCAATGTGCATGTTTTTTTTTTTTTTTTTTTTGGTTTATTCAAGTTCTCTGTATAAAAATCTGATCTTGGAGTCTTGATATACACCCAATTCTGTATCATGGCCATGAGCCAAGGGAAGAGCAAACTTGTGAGCCAATAGGCTGCGAGAAGACCAGGCATGGTCTTAGCCAGTCATTCAGTTTCTAATAAACTTGCTTGGCAACTAATTTCTAGTAGTTTAAAGGAGTGTGACCCCTTCATCACTCTAAACGATGGCGCTGTGTTAACAGTTTATGGATAAATTCTGACCTGCAGGAGGAGTATGAATTGAGGAAAACGCTGAATTGGCTTCACCATCAGACCATAGAGAGTAATGCGGTCAACGCTGGATGCCTGCTTCTTCTGTGAATGTAAAGAGATGCAACCACATATTGAGAGAAAGGCAAAGGAAAAGAAAAGGGTCGACAGAGTCATTCCCACATACAGAGCAGAAGAATCTTGACACTCAAGGAAGTCTGAGAGGTGGGTGGAGGTTAGCATTACACTATTGATTATTTCATTATCATTAGACTGCGCACTGTCAGATAGTAGGTGTACTTAAGAGCCCTCCAGCAGGTTTCAAAGCAAGGATATTAGACTATGGTCAACTATGCATTTGGGAAGTTCAGTCGCTTTTACAGATATTAAAGATCATGAAGTCACCGTGAAAATGTGTTGCCATGATAACACTACACACTTATTTTGCGCTTTATGCAACTTAAAAAAAATGATAACCACAGTATCACATTTACAAGGAAAAATATTTTGAATTAAAAAAAAGCAACACTTATAATCCATTCAGCAATCAGGATATCAAGGGCTTGCCTGAAATGCTCCAAGTGAAAGATCTTCTCACACTCAGACTAACCTCAAAGCTATTAAAATGAATGTCCAATGACTTCTTTTGTTTTTAATTAGTCTTTCTGACTCATTTTTCAGTTAAAATATTGAAAAATCCTTGAAAGAATGTAAAATTATTTGAGAACTAACACTGCATTAGATATTGGGATTTTTTGGAGAATGTATTTTTATTTTTTATTTACTTGCTTTTAACTTATTACACTTGTTTATAGAATACACTTATATTAAATATACATTTTCTAAAATAAAAAAAGAAGGTAATTTTAAAGTCAGTGTGACCCAGGCGCGCAGCACAAACGGAAACATTTGCACTCCACGACTGATTTTTGTGATTGATGTGCGAGCGCAACTTTCATTGATTTGTAGTCACGGATCTTTTAGGTAATATGGATCAATACTTCTGTTATGCCTTATATCAGACAATATGGTATATGGACAAGCTGAGAGAAGTCATAATTTACTCTGGAGTTTATTTGATTAGTTTTAACACACAAACAAAAGATCTCACTCCGGTAATATGGACATGTTGCAGTTCAAACCACAGCGCTAGCAAGTCGAAGCCGTAGGTGATTAGGGTGAACCTTGTTGTGCTGTAAAGGGAGGCTATTGACAGGCACCGAGTATAGCTCTTGACACCTGTGTGAGTATCACAGGCTTACCAGAAGACACAATGATTCGGGTCGTGTAGACAATCGTTGAGGCTTCTTCATTAGTGGCCATGGCATTGAGTGAAGTAACTTGTCTCACGTTAATCACTATATACGGTCCACAGCAGCCATGGCTTTGACGACCTACGGGAGGCAATCCAGAGCGAATGATGACGCAGACAAACAATTAATTGTCCTTTAGAGAAGAAAATGTGTAAATTTAACTTGGGTTTGGATAGCTTGTGACATTTTATTCTGTGTGTTTTGTATGTCTAGGGTGCCGATCTGGTGAAAAATTGTACAGTTTCTCCTTCAGAGCTGAGACTGCTCTTGAATTTTGCTGTTGTGGTGGGCAGACCACTCTAAAGGTGATTACAGGGCAAAGAGATGGAAGTAAACAGTAATTTTAGTGTGGTATTTATGCAGCGCAGCACCACTGTTTGCCATCCCAAGGACCTAAACATCTTTGACAGTCCATTACTGCTGGGTGTTTTAGAGTAGGCAAAACGGCAGCCATCCATTCGCTCTGCTTTGATTGAAGCTGAACAGACCTGCTGACAGCAGCATTGCTCGCAGGACCTGGAGAGAACATTAACGAGCCACAAATAGACGTTAACCCCTGTCAAACTGTAACTCCCCTTTGGGACCGCCAAGTATGGCAGGAAATGATACACACATGAAAAGATGTTATCATCAACAAACACACATACAGGGCAAATTTACGAAACAGTTGCAGCACTTTGCGGCGTTCAGTATTTCAGTGCAAAAACTATTAGGATTGTGCTATCAACTGCTAATAATTCGCAATGCATTACTATTTTACATTTTTGCGAATTAGTGGCTAATTTGTACGAAATCATACAATCTCATTCTCATTTGTATAGCACTTTTCAAAATACACATGGTTTCAAAGAAGAATGTAATATTTGCATGCCTTATAGTCACTAGATTACAGCTGGGTGATAATATACAGTAGTTTACAATTCGACAAATGACAAAAAAAAATCAAGCATCTCTTTACACGAGTTTACTGTATGCATTTACTTATATATCCAACTATTTTATAAATAAGAGATACATTGTGTACATTTTGATCATGTCAAAATAATAATCAACTGATGATCCAATAGTAAACAAGACTATACTATACGCCATAACCAAGCATATATCCATATGCAGAGAGTAAATGAGCACAACTTCACTATTTTAAAAAGCCAATTTAGGTATGTTTGTGACATTGTCTGATTTTTATGATCAATCTGGTGCTAAAACAACAGAGACAACGCATGCAAATAATTTATGTTGCCTTCGTCTGCAGTTCAACCATAGCAAATTTGCCCCACAGTGTGTACATATGCACTCAGTAACAGAAAGATTGTTTAAACCGGTGCAATATGATGTGTGTTATGTGGTTTGTGGGTCTATTTTCTGCTTTTTTATATACAGCAGTGCAACTTCAGCTCTAAGTTTTCTCTCTATGGTACTTCTTTGTGCTCCAGGGACTTTATAAAGACCAATAGTGCTATGGAATAAAAGCAGGTCAGACAGGCCAAACGCTCTCTTTAAACAGAAGAATAATGAGAACAGCTTATGGATGCTGCCTCTGAGGAGGGTCACTCCAGAAACTCATTCATTAGTCCATTAGACGCCCTGCAGCCCAATGGTGCCAACATGCTTACTTTGGTAAAAGACAGCCATCCTCACTCACAGTAATTGTCTCTGCTTTTGAAGTAAACTTGAGCAGAGCACTGTTAGTACCTGAAACAGCTTGCAAGTCATTTTCAAGAATTTTCCTACTCACTGAAGCTACAAACAGGTCCCCAATCTTTTCACAAGAGTCCCATTCGGCCACCCGAGATGCCAAGGCAATCTGGAACATGGAGTGGCATTGCATGATCTCCCGCAGACGGAAAAAAATTGGCCGGATTTTCCTGACACTGAGGATTCGAGGCTCAGCCTCCATCAGCGGTCGCTGGTATTCCTAAAGGACCATGGGAAATGGAGATATTTTTTATGCATGCTATTACTGAAATATTTTTATATTTATACATGAGAAATAATTCATTTACAGCTCTGACTTGCCTCACCTTGACAAGGGAGTCAGATTAAAAATGTGCTGAATTAATCTTAACAGCGAGGTGAAAAAAGTCTCACTATACATTATCCATTTCATTCATTTGAATGCACGATTCAAAGTGTGCAATTTACATATATGAATACATCTTTGAAATAATGCATGTGTTTGAACAAAAGGAGATACATATCCTGACATCCATACATATCACCTTCTTTTTTTAGAGGCTCTTTCAGCGTTTCCTGATTATTCAGTTAGTCTTTGTTATATTGTATGAATTCTGCTTTGTTTCAAGCTGGGTTGTCAAATTTATTCAGTCTGTTTGAATTTATTCATTACTGGTCAAAAGCTTGTAATCATGAAGATTTTTTAATGTTTTTGGGGGGGGGGGGGGGAAAGAAATTGCTCTTATGCTCCAAGTCTGCATTTATTTTATCAAAAATACAGTAAAAACACTAATAATACTGTGAAATATTATTACAATTTGAAATAAATGTTTTCTATTGTAATATATTTTAAAATGAAATATATTCCTGTGATGGCAAATTGTCAGCATCCATTATTCCAGTTATCAGTAGCTATGTTTCCATCACCCTGTTTTTAAGTGCATTTTGGAGTATCGCATCAGAAACGAGTGAAGGAAATGCCCAATTTCGAAGAAAAAAAAATCCCTTAATTTGCAAAAAGGTTTTTAATCTCTCAAGCGAGCGTAAAAACATTTTTGTGAACTAAGGGATTTTTTTAAGGGCCTTGGGTGAAAAAGGGTGGAATGCGAATAATAAGAGATGGAAACGCATTTGCTGAATAAATTCCTCCATGCGCATCAAAAAAGTCACATGATTTTGCGTTATGGGATGGCATAACCTGACTAACCAGCAGACAGATTTCGTTGCACAGCATCTTAAATGTTGTTATGGTCATTCTTAAATGCCTGAGCAGAGTCTGTCCTCAAAGTATTTCTGTATAACTGCCTCCGAACTGTCTTGCATGACTGTGTTCCCAAACAGCATGCATCCACCTCGTAAAGCGATGACCACATTTATTGTGTTTCGTCTGCTCACTCAAGTTACAAATACATTTATTATATATGAAAATTATTATATTCAGTGACTTCTCCTACTTTTCTTAGTGATATTTAGTGTTATTTTATCAGGAAGTGACGATTTTGTTCTCTTTGACTCGTTGGATGGAAACTTTATCCGCAAATATTTTGTGATATTCCAGTTTTGCACACAAGTTAAATTCACAACTTTGGATGGAAACCGGGCTAGTGTCACATGATCCTCCAGAAATCATTCTAATATGTTAATCTGCTGCTCAAATTCTTAATAGAACAATAAAAAAATAGAACAGTTCTTTTAAATTGGAATATTTCACAATATTACTGTTTTTACTGTATTTTTCATCAAATAAATGCAGCACTGGTGAGCATTAGACTTCTTTCAAATAAGAATAAAAAAAATTATTATTCCAAACTAGTGTAAAGTTTCTAGTTTAAACATTGTCAAAGATACTCCTAAAATATATATTTTTATTCTCCGAAACACACAACACCTAAAAATGCTAAACTGAAATAAAAAGTTAACCTCATATGACTTTCTTTCTTTCTTTCTTTCTTTCACTGAATATAAAAATAATATTTGGACCACTCTTTTTTGCTACAATAAAAATTTAAACGGTTGTTATGATCAAAAATGGCTAACAATAACTAAAGCATTTTGTAGGTGGCTAAAGAATAACAATATTTGGGTGAAATATTCCTTTCTTAATGTTAATTCTCCCTCTGATATTGGCTTTGACTGCTTTGCAACATTGCCAAATTGTGCTCAGCTAAATGCTTGTTTAAGCTTGATTTCCTCAAATTGCAAAACAAGCTAGTAATGTTCATAGATAAACTACAAGAGCTAATCTTTAAAAGCAAAGGGACTTTGCTGGTTAGACTGTGGATACAATAGATTTTTCATGGCTGCTTTCTTTCCTACCCTGTAGTCTCCAGCCCTAATGAATTATCGACAAAGAGAAAATAAGACATAGGATGAGGCAATGGGACTATTTCTTTTTCAAAAGATGCATCTGCCCACAACAGCACTACTAAACTTAATTACACAGCCCCCCCATTCCCCTGCTTTGAGGCCACTTTACCTGATCTAAACACCCTAGACCATGTCTAGCACGCTATAAAGAGAGCAGGAATTGTAAAGTACACCCGACAGAGCTTTGATTCGACAACAAAGCTTGGAGACAGATCCTGAATGACTAGATATCATAGAGCGTAAAGCTGTCATTGATCTGTGATTCCATTTTAGACGGTGGCAGTGCCTTCAAAGGAGTGTGATAACAAATGCTCTTCTCTCCACCACTAGCTGAGATCAGAATTATGTGTAATGAAACTCCACACTACGAAACTCACCAGACCTGCACGCTTCCATTTAAAGAAATGTGAATGTGAAGGCAAATTCAGTTTTAAAGAAAACTCATAGTGTTATCTTTTGTTTTGAATAGCAGGCTTTTTCACATTTGGAAGAGTCTTGACATTATTTGTAACCCTTCCAAAACTTTTGTTGTGTAATCATAAGAATGATTTAACCATTTCAAGACAAAAATAGTGACATTTTGACTAATGATTTCATGTACATATAACACGCATTCCCAGAAAAATTAAAGGTGGCAATAATATTTGACTTTAGCATTTTACCTACTCTTTTGAACTTAAGTATGAATTTATTTTGAAGTATCAAAGCATGGAGTTTCAGTTTGATCTTAGCACACTGAAGAAAAAAAAGATACTTAACACGTTCTGTTATGTCAAAATATTTTGTCATTGCAAATACACCCTATTAAAATCTATCAAAAGGTTTTTGTTTTTTTTATTTCACCAACACAGCTTTGGGGACAGATGCAACAGTATCTGACCTGTAGAATCCGTTTTAGAGAGTCCAGGTAACTCCTCTCACTCTGCACAATGGAGCCCAAAATATGGCGTCTGACAATCTGTGGTTGAGATGAAAGACATTTATACATTCAGAGTAAGTAGGACACAAGAGAAATAAAATATTATTTCTACTTGAAAATGATTTTTTTACATTACAAAATTTTATTTTCTGTCCGTTTTTATACATAATTGCTGAATAAAAGTTATTTTTTTGAACAGCAGTGTACAATCTATTGTCCATCTATATATAATCATGATATATCTATATATATATATCTAAATTATATATATACCACTGAACAAAATGAAGACAGTGCAACACATCTCCTTCGCGTAGAGTTGATCAGGTTTGTTGATTGTGGCCTGTGGAATGTTGGTCCTCTCTTCAATGGCTGTGCGAAGTTGCTGGATATTGTCAGGAACTGGAACACGCTGTCGTACGCCGATCCAGAGCATCCCAAACACGCTCAATGGGTGACATGTCCGGTGAGTATGCTGGCCATGCAAGAACTGGGATGCTTCCAGGAATTGTGTACAGATCCTTGCAACATGGGGCCGTGCATTATCATGCTGCAACATGAGGTGATGGTCGTGGATGAATGGCACAACAATGGGCCTCAGGATCTCGTCACGGTTATCTCTGTGCATTCAAAATGCCATCAAAAAAATGCACCTGTGTTCGTTGTCCATAACATATTCCTGCCCATACCATAACCCCACCGCCACCGTGGGCCACTCGGTCCACAACGTTGACATCAGCAAACCGCTCACTCACACAAAAAAAACCCACACAACGCCATACACGATGTCTGCCATCTGCCCTGTACAGTGAAAACCGGGATTCATCCGTGAAGAGAACACCTCTCCAAAGTGCCAGACGCCATCGAATGTGAGCATTTGCCCACTCAAGTCGGTTACGACGACGAACTGCAGTCAGGTCGAGACCCCGATGAGGATGACGAGCATGTAGATGAGCTTCCCTGAGACTGTTTCTGACAGTTTATGCAGAAATTCTTTGCTTATGCAAACCGAATATTGCAGCAGCTGTCCGGGTGGCTGGTATCATACGATCTTGGAGGTGAAGATGCTGGATTTGGAGGTCCTGGGCTGGTGTGGTAACACGTGGTCTGCGGTTGTAAGGCCGGTTGGATATACTGCCAAATTATCTGAAACGCCTTTGGAGACGGCTTATGGTAGAGAAATTAACATTCAATTCACGGGCAACAGCTCTGGTGGACATTCCTGCAGTCAGCATGCCAATTGCATGCTCCCTCAAAACTTGCGACATCTGTGGCATTGTGTTGTGTGATAAAACTGCACATTTTAGAGGGGCCTTTATGTGGCCAGCCTAAGCACACCTGTGCAATAATCATGCTGTCTAATCAGGATCTTGATATGCCACACCTGTGAGGTGGATGATTATCTCGGCAAAGGAGAAGTGCTCACTACCACAGATTTAGACAGATTTGTGAACAATATTTCAGAGAAATAAGCCTTTTGTGTACATAGAAAAAGTCTTAGATCTTTGAGTTCAGCTCATGAAAAATGGGGGCAAAAACAAAAGTTATAATAGATATATTATATATATACACACCACACACACACACACACACCACATATAAACATATGTGACCCTGGCCCACAATACCAGTCATAGGTTACATTTTAGAAATTGAGATTTCTAATCATCATAAATGATCTTCCATGATTCTGGTTTGTTAGAAGGACCAATATTTGGCTGGACCACTATTTGAACCTCTGGAACCTGAGGGGTGGCAAAAAAAAAACCTAAATACTGAGAAACGCTTCGGTTACTGACGTAACCTCGGTTCCCTGAGGTACGGGAACGAGTACTGCGTCTTGCTTAGACGCATATGGGGAAAAAAAAGTTTTCCTCCAGAACTAAAGCCTTCTTCATTCACCCTGTGAAACACCACGGCCTGTGGTTTGTGCAGTATATTAAAAAATGAATCAATGGCTAGGCAGCGGAGCTGCACGAGGCTATGGCGACGAAGCCCGCCAAGCCTGCCAAAGCCCGCCAGAATGGGTGGGGTCATCTGGCTATATAAGCGGCACATCGCCATAGGATCCTCATGTTACTTCGACTGAAGCGACGACTGAGTCATGCAGCTACATAGCACAGCTAGCAACGCAGTACTCATTCCCGTATCTCAAGAAACCAGTTACATTAGTAACAGAGTACGTTCCCTTTCGATACTACACTTGTACTGCATCTTGCTTAGACGCATATGGGAACACAGTACAATCACACTGTGCTAATGTAGTGGAACGACTAAAACCATCAAAGTTCCATAAGCAACCAATGCCCATAGAAAAGTTAACAAAAACCCAAGGCTAAGACGGGCTGAGCTCCCTAGGTCACACCCAGCCTGGTTAATCGTTCCAAAGTACTCCTGTAACTTCGACAAAGGGTCGAGAGCTAACAGGTGAACCGATGCCAGAGAGCTTGAGTGTGATACGGTCAAGGGCTCTCCGCCAGATCTGTTTACGCAGCGCGTGCCACTTCAAACGGAAAGGACCCTGGCCTGCAAGGCCAGGACGTTCAGTAACGGGGAGTACTCCACGTAACCGTGCCTTTGTTTCAGGACAACTTTAGTGTCGTTAGGCCCGAATTTCAGGCAGGCAGGGCTAATAGACAGCGCCTGCAGGGTCCCTATTTCGCTTACTGCTGCCGTACTAGAAGCAGAGCAGTCCTCAGCTATAGCGACCAAATGTTGGCAGACTGTAGCGGCTTGAAGACGGGGCCCTTCAGGGCCCTCAGCACCGTGGGCAGATCCCATGAAAGGACGGTAGGGGGACGAGGCGGATTCAGAAAGCGGATGACCACGCTGTGTCTGCCCACCGATTGGCCCTCGATAGGGCTTGAGAAGCCTCTATAGCCGCCACATAGACTTTGAGCGTGGATGGGGAACGTCTCTTATCCTGCAGCTCTTGCAGAAATGACAATACCTATGTCAAATCGGATGTCTGAGGGTCTTTGCCACAGTTTAGAAGAGTGAGACTCATGCTCGAGTGAGCATTCCGTCTCAGTGAGCGAGCAGTCTCTGCGTGGGGGCTGCCCAGACAGGTGACGCTCTCACTGCTCTTCTGCATCGTGCAAGATTCCCTGCACGAGCCACACTGGCAGCGAGACATTTGCAACAACTTTGCTAGAATTTGCTCTTTTAGGGCTTACCTCCTAGAAATAAGCTCTTTCAGTATTGCCGGATGGCGGCAGGGGAAACGGACCAGAACTGCTGCTTCTCTTGTAGCGACAGAGAGGTCCCCCGATTCCATCTGCGAAGGCGTGTCATTGGCGAGCAGGCTTTCAGGATCAGCGATGAGCATAGAGTCGTCGCTGAATGAGAAGAAATCTGAGAATCCTGTGGCGAGTGCCTGCTTATATAGCCAGATGCCCTGCCCATTCTGGCAGGTTTTGGCGGGCTTCGTCGCCATAGGCTCATTCAGCTCCGCTGCCTAGTCATTGGTTCGTTTTTAATACACTGCACGAACCAATGGCCATGCAGTTTCACTGCGTGAATGAATAGGCTTCAGTTCAGGAGAAAAAAAGGCTTTTTCCCATATGCATCTAAGCAAGACGCAGTACAAGTGTAGTATCGAAGGGATCGCCTTTAAAGTTGTCCACATTAAGTTCTTAGCAATGCATATTACTAATCAAAATTTAAGTTTTTATATATTTACGGTAGGAAATTTATAAAATATCTTCTTGGAACATGATCTTTACTTAATATTCTCATGATTTTTGGCATAAAAGAAAAAAACGATAATTTTGACACATACAATGTATTTTTTGCTATTGCTAAAAATATCCCCCAGTGACTACGTTTGTGGTCCCGGGTCCCGCATCTCTACGTGTATGGCAGCCATTCCATTCCAGTGTCTGTTAAATTCCAACACAGGCACACCTCATTCTGCTTCATGACGTACTTATTAGGTGATCACCTGAACCAAACCTTATTTAATGAGGACAAGTATAAAAACTACTGCTGTTGATCGAAAACGACGCTCTGCTGACTCGCAATCATTCAATGTCACTCCAAAAAGAAAGGCAAAGGCAGACTGGGATAAGTGCATGGCGAGAACGTTTCGAAGATAGGGGCCTACCAAGCCACACACCACACCCACTGTTAAATTTGGTGGAGGATCGGTGATGATCTGGGGTGCTTCAGCAAGGCTGGAATCGGGCACATTCGTCTTTGTGAAGGGCGTATGAATCAAGCCACGTACAAGGTTGTCCTGGAAGAAAACTTGTTTCCTTCTGCTCTAACAATGTTCCCCAACTCTGAGGATTTTTTTTTCATGCCACACAGTGAGGTCAATCAAGGTGTGGATGGAGGACCACTAGACCAAGACCCTGTCCCTGTCATGGCCAGCCCAATCTCCAGACCTGAGTCCTGAACTCCCTTGAAAACCTCATGTGATCAAGAGGAAGATGGATGGTCACAAACCATCAAACAAAGTCGAGCTGCTTGAATTTTTATGCAAGGAGTGGCATAAAGTGGCATAAAGTCACCCACTCTTCCTAAGTTAAAACATTAGTATTGTGTCGTTTAAAAATTAATATGAACTTGTTTTCTTTGCATTATTTGAGGTCTGAAAACACTGTATCTTTTTAGTTTTGACCAGTTGTCATTTTCTGCAAATAAATGCTCTAAATGGTAATATGTTTATTTGCAATTCGGGACAAATGTTGTCAGTAGATTTAGAATAAAACAAAAATTATAACTTTACTCAAACACATATCTATGTGTGTGTATGTATGCTTGCATAAGAAATTATATTACAGCTGTCATTTATTAAATCTATATTATGTTACTTATATTAATATAGAAGTACTGATGAAGATTTTCCTAATTAAAAATATTTTGAGCAAGCAAATTTGTTGTTGCCTTTCCACAGTTTCCTTTGGAAAGTCAACAATACTGATTTAAATTTGGACAAGATGAAAGACCTCCACAATAAGTGACAAAAGAGAAAATAAAGTTCAAAGTATTATGGTCACAATGACACAGATGCATGAATTTGAAAAGAAAACAGCTTCTCTTTGGTTGGGACAATATTCATGCAAATGTTACTACCAAACTGATGGCTTCTCTCAAATGTGTATATTTTGGCTATTAAAAATGCCAATAAATTCATATACACGCACCTGTTGGCTGCTAAGCCCATCTGGCATTGGTCCCAGTTGTGCAGGTGGGTGTTTTGCCTCTGATACCATAACATCCAGATACCCTGTATCATCCTCAGTGTCATCTGTCAGGACACACAAAAACACGTTCAAACATTTTATTATACCCCTACAAAGCTAAAAGAGATGCTCAAACAGAAAAAAAGAGAAAAAAGTACATTCAAACACATTACAGAGCAGGCTGTTCTAAGCCACATCCAAAGTTTTTGCAGGCTCTTGAAATAATAAAAGAAATGATAACAGAACCTCCAAATCAAAACGTTTATCACTATATGCAGTGTGGTACATCATTTAGAATGCAGTTTCAATAGGCATTCCACCAGTCTCCACTTCCAAATGGTAATCTTACCCCATTGTGCAGTAGGGCATTATGGGGACCAATCTCAGCCAATTTTCCTGTACATCAAATGCCCTCATCAGCTCTTCTCCCTACCTTTTATTTTAAAGACCCAATCTGATTTATATTGCTTTCCTGCTTCCCAAATATTTCACATGATCCTTTTTTCAGCTTCCGACTTCCAGGAGTCAATTTTTTATTTTTTTTTTAAAGAAGAATTCAAGAAAGCACTGAGAGGTACTGGAATCCATCAGCCTTTTTCTATCATGTCTGACTCGGTGACAGTCAGATCATCTGCCATCTGTAAAGAGGTCTAGCTTAATTTAATGAACAGCCCTGTCCATCTGAGAGAAAAAGCATTAGAAATGTATAATTGCTTCTTTCCTGAATGGGTTATTTTTCTATCGAAGGAAAAGGAGTGAGGATGAGTGCTTGAAAGAAGATAAATTCTCAAATGAAATCATTCTTAGATTACCTGAGTGCTCCTTTTTATGTAGGAATGAAACTCTCCTCATCACAGCGATTTTGGTCTTCTCCAGGCCATCTTTCGTTCCGCTGCGTGCCGCCCGCATCAGCTGATGGACCTGCAAAAGGGACCAGAGGGGAACAGAAAATCATGGGCAGCCGAGCTGGAGTTCCTCCATAACCAGAGACGTGGTAAACCCTTATGGAAAAAGGTCGACCATCTCAAGCCCTTGAGCGTAAACAGCTATGCTCTGGTTCGCCTGCCATTTGTGAGGCACCAGTTCAGTCCGTCAGGGCGGCAGTTGGGTGTGTGCTCAACAGGGTCTGTTTCAATGGCCACAAGCCACAAGATCTTAAGTGTGTGAGGGAACATAGAGCTACAGTGATATTTTTATATTTAAAAAAGGAGGGGGCTGTCCCATCTCTGTGAAAGCAGGTCATTAATAGAGAGTATGTGGAAATGTCTTGCTTGAACCACATGAGAGCTCTTTACTTTATATATACACAAGCGTGCCCATAACTCACCCTCATACAAATCAAATTAGAGATTAGGGAAGCTGAAGCAAAATGGAGTATTTTAGTTGAATATTGATAGCTGAAATGGTCTGAAAGATTTGTTTACAACAGAGAAAGAGAACGTGAGATACAGAGAGGGACTTTCAACAAGAGAAAAAGGAGAGACGGCTCTGCAAAGTGGACTTCAAATAGCAAGATTTAAGTGAGATTTCAACGGGAACAAATAGCATATAAAAAATATTATCAATATATCAATTCACAGCAAGTGTACAAGGAAACTTACTTTGATCAAACAGAAATTCAAGCAAATTTGTTGAACAAAGTTCAAAAGCACACCAATTTTTAAAATTGATTTATTTTGTAACAATATAAATGTCTTTACTGTCATTTTTATCAATTTAATGCATCCATGCTGAATAAAAATACTAAACCTACTTACCCTCAAAACTTGATGCATATGGTAGCTATTGTAAATTTACGCTAATTGTATTATTTTATATTTTAATAATAAATTATATTAAAACTTATATAGTATTTTGTAATGTATATAGTATTATAGAGTATATACAGACAAGCTGCATGACATATTTGTTGTCTGTGTTTGATGACATTAAATTCAAATATTCATATGACCAAACTAAATCAAGTGCAGTGAACTTCTACAGGTATCTCTTCTGCTCTGTTTGTAGGGAGCAGCAATCACTCTATGGACCCTGAGATTCAGAACACAGAAAAAAAAGAAAGACAGAAAAGCAAGACACAGAGAAAGTGAAAACTCAAAGGAAAAAGATTTGCCCTGCTGAAAACGACTAACATATGCTGTGCTGAATGCTGGTCCCAAGCATGGGATGCTGGGATGTCAGTATGCTAACAGGCTTCTTTACTACATTTCAGTTTGGCTGTTTGACAGCATGTCTATGTTGGTCAGCAACAACAGACCAGCATAAACCAGCATGGAAATTCACACTGTTCCTTTCAGCAGGGAAAAGTGAAAAAGAGAAGGAGTGTATCCTTGAACCCAGGTGACTGTGATTGCGCTAATTGACAGCTCCGAGCTAGTTCACCCGGCTAAAGCCCATTCTTCCCCATACGTGCATGAGTGTACCTGATGTCTGCCCCCCAGTCTCATGGCTAGCTCCTGTTTGGTCCTGGTGTAACGTTCTCTCAGTCGTCGCACATCAGGGGAGAGCTACAGGTATCATCACGGCCACAACGCAGGCCATGGGTGAGAGCGCAATAACATGGCAACATGGAGGAGAGCAAGGAATGAAGTGAGGGAAACAAAGGCATGAGGGCAAGGCAAAATCAAGGTCAACCACAAAAGCATATGCAAGAGAAATGACTGGAACTAATTTTTAAGTCAAAGCAGGGTGGGATAGACAGAGGAAGATAAGATTATGACAGAACGTGCATCCTCGCTAATGAGAATCTCAGACGAGGACCTCCGAATTTTCCAAAACAAAGCCACAGGCTGCGTCCAAAACGGAGGTAGGAAGGCATAACATCCAAGTCCAATGTTTGTGAAACACAATGTTTGTCGAATAATATGCCTTAATCTGATGTTTTCAAAGGATGCATCTATGCTGCCTTCAGTGGCTTTGATATCACTGAATCCTTTAGAAATCATTCGATTATGTTGATTTTTGTGTTCACGAAATTTTTCTTATCATCAATATAGAAAACAGTTGTGATTTTGTTTTGTTTTTTGTTTTTAGGATTCTTCGTTAAACAGAAAATTCAAAAGAACAGCATTTATTTGAAATTGAAACCTTTTGTAAAAGTCTTTACTGTTATTTTTGATTAATTAAATGCATCCTTGCTAAATGTCAACTGTTGCTTGTTTGTCCTTGTGAGTGCATTTTAATCTTAACAAGCCCATTATAGGAACTTTTGACACCTTTCGAAAGAAAATCATTCCTTTCCAATTATGCATGCACTAAAAAAGCTGGAGGAATAACTGTTAAACTGAGCTCAAATCACTGTGGTATTAGACTCAGCAATCTAATTCTTGCTTATCGTGAGTCGTCTGGCAGTAGGAATCTTATGGAGCCTAATTCAGCGGAGGTAAAGGTGAGTCTGGCCATGGGAAATTGGTTTCTGAGGGACTGCCACCTGGGCAAAGTGTTTTCCATACCACTGTGACCTCATGAACGTGTAAGGGCAGATAACACAGTGCACACTGAATTCAAATTTGAAGCAATATAGAGCAGTGGAAAAGTGTGTCAGTTATGCCCGGCATTAGTAGCGATTAGGCAACACTGCACTCTTGTGGCAGCAACCCTTCACAGACCATTATAGTATCACAAGAACCCGCATCTAAAATAAATCATCAATCCACATACCAATCAATCAGCCTGCAATCTTAGAGGGTTTCAATCTTTTTATGAACCTTTGTAGTTTATCATTATGAGGAATGTGGAAATGTGTGTGAAGATTAATCAGATGCTTGTCAGGATGTAATTATTGCAGTAGTGGGAAGTCTTGAATTAACACACACACGCACCTTGCTGCGGGTTGGAGCCCTCTCAGAGTCGGACTGCTCATCATAGCTTTCAAACTCACTTGAGCTCCAGCCATTATTGGGCCCTTGCAAGCCCTCCTCTTTCTGAATGTCCTCATAGATCAAGTCAGCTGACACACAAAGCAATGCAGGTTTCAATACAGTCCTGTAAATCACTGAAGGACTTCCGACAATGACATGGTGAAAAAAAAAATCTATATAAGACATAGATGGGTGTTTAGAGACACTTTTAGCCCTTGTGAAAAATGTGATTTCCACCACATCAAAAAATGTGATTTCCATCTCCATCTCAAATGAACAATTGTGTTTGATTACATTCTGCGGTGAAAAGGCAAGATTTTTAGTCAGCACAAAAAAACGGTCGCTGCCACCATTTTATGTGGCAGTAAATATTTGTATTTTCAACATTGCAAGCAGCCTAATAAAACGTGTGACACTAGATAGATGGCTGAAATGTGACGAGCCTGTAAATTGTATAAATACATGTATAATCAACATGTTAATAGTTAAATAGTTAGGCCTAATAGTTTCATTAATTCTACATTAATTACATTTCATTTTATATGAATTACACTATATTTATACACTGTCTAGTTCTACTGTAGAAATTAAAATTAGAAATTAAAAACAGATATAAACCATTTTCATATAATCAATTATAATGAAATGCCACTGCAACTTCTACTACATTGTACAGGCAGGTGCGCAGGAAATAAGAAAGCCAAATAATCTAACAAAAATAGATGAATCCCACACACTGCTATAGCTTGCAGGGCCTGATGAAAGTTGCATGACGAAACGTTGCAGTAAAATTGTCAATCTTTGTTTAGATTATCATCATTAGTAAATGAACCAATTCAGATTCAATTAAGATTGAACATCTTAAACTGAAACATGAGTAAAACTACAAAATATGTTTAGTAAGTAGAAAGATTAATTATAAGAGTACAGTAAATAGTTTTCAAAAGTTTTAATATGACCTTCATATAACAAAGAGGAGAAATCTGAAATCTGAATATTTTATACCCCTGGTACATAAAAGTTCTTGTTGAAGAAACACCCAGACACATACAACAATCAAACAGTCTTGGAGATCTATACTGTATGCTAAAATGACAATCTATGACTGACCTTCTCCTGAAGACAGACCTTCACAGGGTACATCATCATAGATCACCTCCGGACTAGCCGTCTGGTATTCTGACTCACCTGGGAAAGAAAAAATTAAAAAAAACAAGCTTAAGGACTGTGGGTGCATTCGTTTGGGTGTGTTTACATATACATTTTTTGTAAACACTACCTTGACAGAAGATAGAGAAGAGAGCATCAAAAACAAAACTGCTGTTCTTTGCTTGAATTTTTTATAGGATTTTATGATCTGATAGCTGCTTCCCAAAAGCTGCAGTGCTTATCCAATCTAACACACAGACATATGCTCATATCATTTCGTCTTGTAAGTTTTGTGCCGTTTTTGTGCTACTTATGTGATCGGCTTTACCCTGTATTCCCAAACTGTAGTGCTCCAATCAACATCAATCAAAACATGCCACACTGATTTTCTTTTAAAAGACCATTTATCGAGAACGATTTCTTGTTAAAATGACCAAAAGCTCTGTTTTCAATTGATCAAACATATAGTTGCATTCAAAGGAAAAACACTGAACTAAAGGCAGGTCATACAGCAGAAAGCTGGCGCTATTTTAAACGTGGGTAGCTACCCGATGTCTCTGTGCACGCACAAACCTGAAGCACGCATGCAACCAAGCCATCTCTCAGACAGCAAGCACATACCTAATTGAGTTCTCTTTCGCATTCTGAGCAAATAGGTACAAAATTATGTTAGAGTGGCTGTCTTGATGAGTATCAACATAAAAACTGTCAGTAATGTCTTAAGTGAAAGTAAACAGTTAAGAAAATATCGGATGTGCATTAATATAATGGACCCGTGCACTTCTTAAAAAATTAATCATGTTAATGAAACAACAAAAGAAAAACAGAGAATCACTCGCTGCTCTTAACTAAGTAACTTCTGTAGCTTTAATGGATATTTGTGTATAGTTACTTCATACAATAATGCAGTTTTCACAAGCACTATAAAGTTTATTTAGGTCATTTGTATCTAATGTGTCTGAGGGCTCAGCGCCCCAATGGATAAATTCCTAGAACCGCCCCTGGGCCAAACATTACTAAATTTGGCTGAATTTAAAAAGCCAGAAGAGTTACTAAATGAAGAGCCGTTTGAGAGCTGAAAGAGCTGAACCAAATTATCCGGTTCCCTAAAAAGAGCCAGAATTCCCATCACTGATGCGCACACGAACTTCACATTTTCAATCCTTCAAATGTTACTTTTGGGGCTCCGTACTGATGAAACGATTGACATTTTGTAAAGACTTCTAAAATTGAGATTGTGGTTAAGCACTATAAAGTTTATTTAGGTCATTTGTATCTAATGTGTCTGAGGGCTCAGCGCCCCAATGGATAAATTCCTAGAACCGCCCCTGGGCCAAACATTACTAAATTTGGCTGAATTTAAAAAGCCAGAAGAGTTACTAAATGAAGAGCCGTTTGAGAGCTGAAAGAGCTGAACCAAATTATCCGGTTCCCTAAAAAGAGCCAGAATTCCCATCACTGATGCGCACACGAACTTCACATTTTCAATCCTTCAAATGTTACTTTTGGGGCTCCGTACTGATGAAACGATTGACATTTTGTAAAGACTTCTAAAATTGAGATTGTGGTTTCATGCTGCAATGGAAGGACTGTCTTCGTATGATATTTTCTTATAACACACTTTTCTTAGAAAAGGTCTACAATTCATTGCTGGTCTTTAAACACTATTAATAATAACATAATAACATAATACTCTCCAATAAATAGCAAAGGCAAGTCTGTATATGCTCACATTGGTTGTGTCCTTGTCAAGTTAAAAACAAAAAATTATGATAATAGTGATAAGAGTGCTGAAGGATTACAGTTGAGCACTTGCTTCTTGTTATATCCATAAAATATTCTGTAAAACTGGTACAAACTCAGTGCATTCTTGTTTTTACAAATAATGAAGAAACAAACAAATGAAGCCAACAGTTTCACACAATTTTAAATATTCAAGTATTACTTTAAGTAGTTAAACACTATAGCTGTGATGCATTTGTTGTTTTATATCTTACCTTCAGCATTTTCTGCTGGGCTGTGTCTGATATCTTGTGTTCCTGCGTTTGTTTTAATAGTCCGTGTTACAATCTCGGTCTTCACCTCAGTGCAAGTCTGGTCTTCCTTTTCATTTAAGTTGATGTTCTCTGGCGCAGCAGAGTCTGTGGAAGCTTGGTCTCTGGAACATTCCCCAAAAATAGAGCCATATTATTGCTGACCTCTCAAGGGTATAACCGTACTGAGATCAGCTCAAGCCTAAGACTGGGTGGTGGGTGGTATGAGAGAAGGGGAAGAGTTCAAATGCCATCAGCCCCACATAGTGAGTATGACAAAAAGCACTTGTGTTTCGTTATGAGTATGACAGTGTTTTGCGTAGAGGACTTAAGCTTGTGAACATGGAAATGAGGTGGAAATGGGGTAGAGTATTCATGGTAGAGAATCAAATAACCAACACAACATGAATTATTTTATCTTTATTTTACTTTAAATTCAAATTAGTGTTTATATTATGTAATAAAAAAGCTAGTATATCATGCCAGTGAACCCAGTGGTTCTTGTTATGTAAGCTCCATTTAACTACAATAAACTCAAATATCTATGAGCTGTGGTACACGAAAAGGGTTAATTGCCAGGAAATAAAAATGGATTGTCTGTTCATGGAATGATGTTGTTATGCTTAAAAATGTTACAGCACTTCTGGTCATTGAAATGTATTTCAGCATTCAATCCCAACCGTCTACTCCAGGTTTTAATAGTGCTTTTAAGAGTCATCATCTATTGCCTCCAATGGCAAATCATCACACATGCTTATATCAATTCACACCACCTTTTACTTAACATTTCAAGAGCAGTAAAGCAAACATGCCAAGTACAAAATATAAATTAGCTCTGTAACTTGGAAAGCATGACATATATCCTTTCAACTGCAGTAATTCCATGTAAAAGTGTGTGGAATGGCATCATAAAAGCTAGCTGTCAGAGCTATTCTCACAAGCTCCTGGATGCTAATGGAAAGAGCATGTGTTTTGCAGTAGAACAAACATAAGACAGCTCCCCAGGTTAGTGAGGGGAAAGATGTTGCATGGGTAATGTTTACCTGCCTCTGCTTTGTGAACATTGTAGCGTCTCGACCAATCTGACACACTAATTTTTATTTGATTTAACAAATCAATTATTCATTAGATTAACAAATCGTCACAGTCCCCTCATTCAATAGACTGGATGCCAGGGCTTCGGCTGAACACCATCCCCCACCTTGATCACCATGACAACTAATCATGATATCACTGGTTTTATGGCCTAAAAGGAATGCAGGGGAGAAACTCCCTCATTTTACTCATGAGAAAGACACACAATGCCCAGAGAAATGGACGGTTCTCTAATTAATTCATAGGAAAACCTTTTTGAATGAACACACATATCTTTGGTCATTGTGTATACCATTCCTGTCTTGTATATTGTCTGTTGTAGTGTATGCTGTTTTATTCATGTTATCATAGACCACTAGTTAATATAACCTCACCTATTTCATGTCTAGTATCTATGAATTCGCCTTCTTATGATCGAAACAAGTGTGTATATTATATGCTGATACCTATGCAACATATTGATGTTCTAAGAATCTGTACTAATTCGTGCCTCAACACTCCAGCGAATTACATATGCAAAATACCAGGCTTACAGACAAAGAGTCATAAAAATCCCCAGTATTTCCAACCTCCGCTTGGGATTTCAGCCTTCCTCATTGGACGAACCCATCTTGAGAGGCGTGAATCTCTGCAGGCTTTAAAAGGCCACACTCCATGTGACCCGCCCATGTCGGTGGTTCGGTCGGAAGCAAAGATGAAGATGTGAGAAACGCTTCAGGATACCAAAGCATCTGTGCCAGGCCATTCTTCGGCCTAGTCCTTTCCATTCAACAAGTAACACTGACTCAAACTGGTTCTTTTCATCGAACCGAATTCAGCAAAGATCAACGGGAAGCTTAAGATTGCAGCAGGAATCTCTTTCAGACAGCCGAGACTCGCTAAGTATCAAACTTAGTATTATTAATTGATACATTAAGTATCATAACGCACCTTTTTACAAAGGTGTGTTTGAACTCAGAATCTGACGTATCCCTGAAGGCTTTGATCTGTTGAATATACATGCAAAGTGTTCCATAAAATCCATTCTTTATGCCTCTTTCTATGCTGAGTTAAACTTTAACCCTTTCCATACAACTGTAGTGTGTGTGTGTGTGTATGGTGATGTAGCACCAGTTATGTGTTTATTTAGTATGTTGACTAGTTTAGGGTTTATGTGGTTAATAAACCTTACTTGTATCACACTTGACGTGTTCAGTGTTTACTCATGACCGGAGTCAATGATCATGCAGATTTACGTTACAAACTTATAGAATTGTACAGTAAGAAAGTTATTTCCTTTAACCAGGAAATTAACGTTCTTAGAATTGACAAGACGGTTGACCCTGAGTGGTCAGCTAAATATCTACAGCGGATCTAAAATATGAAAAGTTAATTATAACTAGTTATGGTTAAATATTCATATTTCCCATGAGCTGATTCACTACAGATTTTGGTGGAGAGAATGCGGCCATGATAAAACGAAAGTTATGAGTTTAAAAACTGTCAACTTAAAAGTGTGTGCTTGATAGCACAGGTTAAAATAGGACGTGACTTCAGATGACCGGTGTCCCTATTTGCTGGCTTGTTTAGATGCAGATAGAGTGGGGGTTTGAATTGGTACCGCTAATATGATTGGAAGAGTCTTTTATGTATTTCATGCTTAATGGTATCAGGGGAAGGTTAATCTGATTCTAGCAAAGAAACCCTAATTTCAGTATTAAAGAATAAATCTGTCTTTGACAAAGAGTAAGTCTGAATCTCAGCTCAGCGGCATGTCAAAACTGTACCATAATGTAATATGCTTTAGTGAAGAAATCACAAAATGGCAGTATTGTTTAAATTGTTTCTTTGAAGGAGAAATCTCAGTACAGTTATACCAAGGTAGATGTGAGCGCTGCTCCCCTTTCAACAGCATAAAGGCCTTATATATTATAATTAGATTGATGCAATTCATCTACACTTTGACTGTATCTATATAAGCCGAGCAACCTGGTGGTCATTACTGTGTTTCACTCGATGAGGGAAATTAAAGGTGTAATACTGTACTTTCGTACTCATATGTGAGGCAAACATAACTAAATATATGTTTAAACCGGTTTTAACTTACAGAAAACCCGTTTTGTAATTCTTTAAACAAGTTCAAGAAGTTTATTGTTAAATTAGAGAAACACTCACAGAAGTGCTTATTTAATGCAACAAGTCTTGAAGGCTGAAAGCACCACGTTCTAAAACTGTGACTTTTTAAAATAGACAGACATTAAACTGTGTTAATTGCACTGGCATGCTTTGGTTACCGTGACAACAACTTGTCACTGGAAGTGCTAACTTCACATAGCACAACACGCCGTGTTGTAAACAAACCACCTGAAGCAGTTAAGCTAACACGATTTAGCATAGTTTCATTTTAGGCTAAGATACTCAAATAGCTTTAACAATTAGGGGTTAACACTTTTTAATTGAAGCTTTTAAATACAGCATTTGTGTGTGCAGTGTGAAGTAATTTGAATTTATCCTAATCCCTGGTTTCTGATTTTTCCCCTTTCTTTTTCTTTTTTTTCTATGTTTCTCAATCTTCAATTAGTCTCTGCGAATTTAACTATCTTAGATGTATCTTTCCTGAATGCTATTGCTTAGTTACTAGTTAATTAAATCTAAATTTAATTACATTTTAACTGTCTATCTAGAGATGAATCATTAAGTTATTGGGTGTTTTTAGTGGCACAGAGAATAACGCGCTACGGAGGGCGGGGCAAACACATGGCAAAATCACAGCATGGGAGCTGAACAAGCAGCAGCTGTGACCAACCATGGTGTGTTGCCCAACACAAATCAGCTAATCACGAGTGCTACTGATTGTTCCCAATATCAGATTGATTACCCTGTTTTAATAATAGAAGTCAGCAAATTTTAATTCCATTTACATGTTATGCCCCCTTGAAGTTCTCTCTGAACCTCAAAAGGAACCAAAAACATTTCTATTTTTGACTTGTTTATTTAAAAAATTCAGCATAATCTGAATAGAAATGCGCTCCTTTTCCTTCTGCTTTTCCCTTTTCTCCTTCATCCCTCAGAGTTTGAGCCTGTTTGGGGAACCGTCAGTAATTTCTGAGTGATAATTTGACAATAATTGGACAGTAGTCTTAAATCATCAATCAAAATCTTGTTTACGTCCTTTTCAGCAAAACATATGCTGACCCAAAACTATTTTAGCATTCACACTCTGTTTTGATCTTGTAGTAGTCTCTAGCCCTTACTCTCAACACCAGTGTGTCAAAACGTTGCAGAGGCTCAGACTAACTGCCCAGAATGCAGACCAGAGAGGGCTGGCCAGGCGTCGTGAGGAACACCCCCTTTACCCAGGCCCGACGACCACCTACTGAGCCGAAAGCGGCTGGACGCGGAGAGGGGTGTGCCTCAGACACAGGACTCGGGCGAGAGTTGTGGCTACAAAGCTCGCCAAGGTCATTATCTTCCTAGCCCACAACCTCATGGGTCTGAAACAGGAGGTAAATGATTTCAAGCAACAGATCACAGCGGTAGCCCACAAGGACCCCAGCAAAATGGAGTTACAGGAGGAAATCAATAGATTTAAAAAGGCTCTGACAGCTGCTGAACAGCAAGAGCACCTGGAAAGGTAGCCAGAAAGGACCTGGAAAGGAAACACCCACACAAAATTACTATTAAAGCAGCAAATTCTGAGCTCTTAGACAAAGTTGCCAGAATTGAGACTCTGATCCAGCAGCTGAACAACACTCAAGACAAACTTGACATGGTCCAAAGAGAAATCAGGTACTCTTATAGGCTGCAAAAGAAAACACAGTGGGAGAAACACCCTACTCCTGCATCCTCACTCAGCAGTGCAAAACTCCCTCAGGTGCACGAAGCTACGAAGGGGGGAGCCAGCACTTTCTGCTTAACAACTCAGCAGACAGACCCATAATACCTCCAGCAACCACAGAGAGGAGGGGGTCCCTTCCAAGCATCCCTGCAGCAGCGCATGATGCGACCCCCAGAAACTTTGACAAGCTAACCAGAAAACAATAGTTTCCTACTTTATGCAGTACGAGCAGTAATTTAGAACGGTGGAGTCGTTTTAAACATTGCTTGCAAACAGACCCAATAATCAATCTTATGTGTCAGTCTCATAAGTTTTAGTACCTTCTTATACATGCGCGCACCAG
This sequence comes from Sinocyclocheilus anophthalmus, assembly GCA_018155175.1. Taxonomy (NCBI): domain Eukaryota; kingdom Metazoa; phylum Chordata; class Actinopteri; order Cypriniformes; family Cyprinidae; genus Sinocyclocheilus; species Sinocyclocheilus anophthalmus. The sequence goes on from JADLZN010003236.1 coordinate 171,148, forward strand.
TTTCAGATCAAAATCAGATAAAACTATAGCTCGAATGTGCCTTCCTACAGGTAGTAGAAGTTTTCAGTGCTATAATGTGTTTAATCGTACGATAAGAAACTAACCTGACTTTAGCGAAAAAATCCTAATTTCTGTTGTTAGTAGAAGGTACGCCTTTTCTGACGGGTAAACCTCAGATTAGCAGCCCATATAAATGGTACCAGAATAAATCGGTCTGATTTTGGGCGAAGAAATCCCCTTCTTCAGTACTGTGTAGGTGATCTGAGCGATGCTCCTCATTTCACTGATTTAAGGCCTTATTATGTGTTATGTATCATTGTATTCATATCGACCCACTCATGTGAAACATTTACGTAACTCTTATACATGCGCGCACCAGGTTCTGAATATAATCAGATAAAACTATAGCTTGAAGGTGCCTTCCCACAGGTATTAGAAAGTTTCAGTGCTATAATGTTTTTAAATCGTACGATAAGAAACTAACCTGATTTTAGCGAAGAAATCCTAATCTCTGTTGTTAGTGGAGCATAAGTCTATTTTCTGACGACGCAATCTCAGGATTAGCAGCTCATATAATTGGTACCAGAATGAATCGGTCTGATCTTGGCGAAGAAATCCCCTTTTTCAGCACAGTGTAGGTGATCTGAGCGATACTCCTCATTTCATTAATTTAAGGCCTTATTATGTGTTACGTATCATTGTATTTCATTATGACTCGCTCATTTGAAACATTTACGTAAAATTAATGGTGTTATTCTAGCGTAGCTAACTACGAATCCACCATTGCCTGTGAAGTGAATGTGCTGTTTTGAGTAATGAATGAATTTGTACGGGACATGCATGAGTTTCCCATGCATGCTCACAGCAGTGCAAGTCTGCTCCACCTGCACCTGTTGTGAGCTCGCATTGGTCTCCTAGCAACACGTGACCCCGGAAGTGTGAGCAGACTCTTCCGGGTAATCTGACAACAGCACCCACTTCACAAACCTTTGTGCAAACAAAGAAGTGCGTGTAGCCAATGCTAACTCTTTAACAACCTGTACTTCAACGCTAGCTGTTAGCATCTGAATAACTTTAGATAGGCTGTAAAAGTGTACTTCTAACCACACCTCTCTCTCCATCCTCTCTCTACCCTCTCTCTCTTTATTATTGTTTTGTTGTGACTTTATCTACCTCTTTTTAATTATGGAATGATTACATTTGTTAGCACAAATGTACCAATTCAGCGAAATTATTTGTATTAAATTTGAGATTTAATTAAATAAAATTTTTATTTATTTTTATTTTATTCCATTTTTATTGTTATTTTATTTTGTTTATTTACTTTCCCCCTTTAATTCCTACAGCTCTTAGGACCCCTTTTTTTTTATTTTATTTATTTAATTTTTTTTTTGTTGTGTTTTTACTTTTACCTTATTTTAGTTATTTCACCATCACCATCGTCGTTTTTGGATAGGATTACAGTAGTTCGAGCAACTGTTGTTTCCTTAGCGAGTTATACAGGTTATTAGTAGCATAATCCCTGTTTCCTCTCTACTTCTCCTCACGCCTCAGTGCCAAGCCTAATACATTGAAGGGCAGCTACCATTAAACACAATGTAGGCTAAGATTGAACTAGGAACAATTCCCACTGTTTCTTTTTCTTTTGACAGGTATTTGGTGGGTCCCTGCTAGTTTAGCTAACAGCCTAACCCTAGGGTTATGAAGTCTATTGCAGCATCACACACAAGTGAAACCTGCTTAGCCATATCTCTTAGAAAAAAAACTAAAATAGGTAAAAATGTTCCTTTTTTTTTTGAGTTCATCTTATTTTATTTCAGTTTCGTCATAGTGACCAAACCCGTGAACCATCAGTAGTATAGCCCGGTCATCAGCTGACCCCTGCTTACGGCCCCTCAACAAAGTTACTCAAACTCTTCCTTTGTGTTCACGAACACAAAAACATAGCACCCTACCTCACTAGCTGCCTCCCACCAGCTAGTCATACCTTACACGGCCTACACAGCCGTTCCCCTTAGAGATAGTTTAACACCTCTGTACGTACCTGCATTTGCCTTGTGTCTCTCTCTCTCTGGTGTTCCCACAAGTGTGCCAGTATGTCGCAGACATTCCACAGACATCCAGCCCTGGCAGCTCACCAGGACCACCTGGACACTCAGTAGAGCACTGGCTCAAAGCAGCCAACGACCTGCCATGGCAAAGAAAGGAACAGCGAGACTGCGACATAAGCGAACACTTGACCAGCATCATCCTCTCCTCGGCCCACACCCTCAAGGGCCTCAGACAGGAGGTATATGAGCTGAAACTGCAAGTCACAGAATTCTGCAGAGAACTGACACCTGCTCAACGAAAGAAAGCACAGAATGGATGCAAAGAACCCCACAGAATGGTGCGACAGAAAGAAATCACCAGTCTTCACAGAGGCTCTAACAGCTGCTCAACACCAAGCGCCGCTGGAAAAAGCCATCACACAGGACTTGAAAAGAGAACTGTTTAACACAAAGTCACTCTTAAAACAACACATGTGGAACTAAATGAGAAAGACACCACAACTTAGGCCTTACAAGGCCACCTGCATACAGACAGAGCTGAGGTCCAAACCCTGACTCAGCAATTAGAAAGGAGCTTGACTTGGTTCAGAAAGAATTTAAACAGTCCTACCGACTGCGCATAGACTTAAGCAAAAGACAGCCGGCTGAATATCGGTCGCCAGCAGTGCAAGCCCTCCACGCCTGTGCACAGCTACGAAAGGGGGGAAAGAAAGCCAAAGCCTTCTGCTTGACACTTCACAAATCAGCTCCCTGAAAACCTCTGCAGCTGCAACAAAAAAAAAAATTTCAGGCGAACCGAAGCAACGCAACGAGGTGAATTCAGTGTCACAAATGAACTGAAATATGCTTGCAGACCACAAGGCGAACAGATAGGGAAAACACGAAACAGAACTTCCCCTGGCCAGCAGGCCCACCCCCTCAGCCAAGAGTCTGAACCTGCGAGGGGGGGGGGCGAGAGCCACTGTTCACACGTCACCAATCAGCAGCCACAAGGGGGTGGGGCAAGGACCTTTCCAGAGGATCACTGCAGACACACACACCGTGTTACCCCACAGACCCCAACGAGCTGGCCAAAGACAACACATCTGGCAACCTAAATACTCTCTGACCCAGAGTCTGAACACGGACTGATCGCTGCCCCAGACACCAAGCAGGGCCGGCGTGAAACTCCCCATGCTTACTACCACAGACTTTGACAAACTTACTCCAAAGCTCACAATTACCCTGGGATGGCGGAGGACACCAGCTGCAAGAAGTCATCTAGGCATTAGGGCCTGCCGCACAATGCCTAATCAACAGCTGCGTAACCTGACACAGAAGGCCTTTAACAAGCAGAAGGCCTCACTAAAGGTGTTTGTCAAACCCCACTGAGTCTGAACTTCAAAACTCAGAATCCAAAGCGGGCACCAGAAGGCACACAGCATTGCCACAATATAAGGCCCTTCTACAGAAAGCCCCTAGCCAGAAGAGGACAGAGCCATCACCATGGCAACAGACCCAGGTTCCAGACCAACCACTGGGAAAAGGCGTCCTCATCCTGCAAACACCACGGTATGTCCAACAGCAGTCCACCACAACATCCTCCTCCACACAACGGAGGCTACACAAGGACAGCTGGACACGCCTACTTCTGGGTTACAGGAGCTGCTGACACTCGCAAAGAGCTCCTTGAACAAAACTCAACTAAGGAGTATTGAGAAGGACAAACCTCGGACTCCTTGCCTGCTGCAACACAGCAACAGGCCCCTCCAAGGGAGGAGCATCCATTGAAACCGGTCGACACCCCCAGAAGAAGCCAGACAACGTTGGATTGAGCAACACAGCGAAAGCTCGACCAACACAACTCAGGCAAGCTCAAGTCAGTGCCGCCACAAAAGCCAAGCGACACCGCAAACATCAGATTTCTAGTGACGTTCGGGCAGAACAGAGAGCTAACAACCACCTGCTGCTCTCCTGCCATCATCACTAGGTCAGTCTGAAACTCTCTGCACGCTACAAAATCTCCATAACAATTACCTGCAATCCCTGGAACCACCTGCACTCTCACCAGTGAGAGTCTAACCCGGCTGTTCCACATCGTGGGTACCACAGATAGCCTACTGGCTAACAACATCAACAAAAAAAAAACATCCTACCCGGACTAACTAACTTCAGGATGACAGGTGACACAGCCTCGACACCTGCTGCATAAGCTCGAGGACCCACACCTTGCTACAGCCTACATCACCACAGCACACCACCAGACAGCATCCAACACGGCACCAACAGCCAAAAACCACCACTGGCTCCCAGCCGTGAGTGCCAGGTGTGTGTTCGATTGTTCTGCACCTTGACATCGCTCGTTGTTGTCTATTCTACGGACAACAACGCTCGAAAGGGGGGAAATATGTAGCGTCTCGACCAATCTGACACACTAATTTTTATTTGATTTAACAAATCAATTATTCATTAGATTAACAAATCGTCACAGTCCCCTCATCCAAGAGACTGGATGCCAGGGCTTCGCTTGAACAACATCCCCACCTTGATTACCATGACAACTAATCATGATATCACTGGTTTATGGCCTAAAAGGAATGCAGGGGAGAAACACCCTCATTTTACTCATGAGAAAGACAAACAATGCCCAGAGAAATGGACTGTTCACTAATTAATTCATAGGAAAACCTTTCTTTTAATGAACACACATATCCTTCAGATCATCGTGTATATTATTGCTGTCTTGTATATTGTCTGTTGTAGTGTAGTTATGCTGTTTTTATTCAGTATAAACCACTCATTCATATAACCTTACATTTAGCTTGTTTAGTATCTATGAATTCGCTTTCTTATGATCGAAACAAGTGTGTATATTATATGCTGATACCTATGCAACATATTGATGTTCTAAGAATCTGTACTAATTCGTGCCTCAACACTCCAGCGAATTACATATGCAAAATACCAGGCTTACAGACAAAGAGTCATAAAAATCCCCAGTATTTCCAACCTCCCGCTTGGGATTTCAGCCTTTCTCATTGGACAAGCCCATCTTGAGAGGCGTGAATCTCTGCAGGCTCTAAAAGGCCACACTCCATGTGACCCGACCCAGTCGGTGGTTCGGTCAGAAGCAAAGATAAAGATGTGAGAAACGCTTCAGGATACCAAAAGCATCTGTGCCAGGCCTCTCTTCGGCCTAGTCCTTTCCATTCATCAAGTAACACTGACTCAAACTGGCTCTTTTCATCGACCCGAATTCAGCAAAGATCAACGGGAAGCTTTAAGATTTGCATCAGGAATCTCTTTCAGACCGCCGAGACTCGCTAAGTATCAAACTTAGTCTTATTATTGATAAAAACATTACGTATCAGTCACACCTTTTTACGAAGGTGTGTTTGAACTAAGAATATGACGTATCCCTCAGGTGTAGATCTGCTGAATATATGCAAAGTGTTCCATAAAATTCATTCTTTATCCCTCTTTCTATGCTGAGTTAAACTTTAACCCTTTCCTATACACAAACTGTGTGTGTGTGTGTGTGTGTGTATGTGTATGTTAGACCAGTTTATGTGTTTATGTAGTATGTTAGACTAGTTTAGGTGTTTATGTGGTTAATAAAACCTTACTTGTATCACACTTGACGTGTTCGGTGTTTACTCATAACCGGAGTCAATGATCATGCAGATTTACGTTACAAGCTTATAGAATTGTACAGTAAGAAAGTTATTTCCCTTAACCAGGAAATTAACATTCTTAGAATTGACAAGACAGTTGACCCTGAGTGGTCAGCTAAATATCTACAGCGGATCTAAAATATGAATAGTTAATCATAACTAGTTATGGTTAATTATTCATATTTCCCCATGAGCTGATTCGCTACAACATATTGCAAACATGGTTACAGATCCTTTTTTGCTCTGCAGCACAAAACACTTTCTTCTTGCAACATTTTCCCCACAAGGCCCTAAACAGGATCGTTCACTCTTCTTGAGTGCAAGGCAAGTTAACTATTACACTATGCTTATATATAATATAATTTAATTGATGCATGTGTAAAAAGGTGTTAAACGGGTCATGAACTGCCTTTGTTATTATTTTGTACTGTTCTCTGAGGTCCACTTATAATGTTATCACGATATTTACATCAAAAACATAATATTTTAGCAGTAATGGGCTATTTTCTGTCCTGTTTTGGCCTCTTCTTATTCTTCTTCTTCCGTTTTTTTGGCGTGTAACCATCCTACTTTTGCTGTTATGCAGTCATGGTTTATTTATAATCAATTTCTTCCTTGTTTTTGCTTTTCCTATTCTTACACACAAATATTCCTACTTAAATAATTATTCGATGTTCCACCTTGCACTGCGTGTTCAGCTGTTTTGATTGTGCAGTTGTGTATGTTTGAAAGCCTACATCCTTCACAGATGGATGCTGCTGTGATTTAAGTTAAAAACTCAAATACTCAGTACATCCAATATAGTCGGCGAAGAATCGTCTTTTAATTTCAAATCTTTCTGAAAATCCGGCGTCGAATTGTGTCTTGTTTGTAAACGAATCCGCAGTGAAATGAAGTGAACAAAAGACCAACCTTTTACTAATGCGTCTATAACATCATTAAGAAATCAAACTAATCCACTCTTTCCTGTTGGGACCCAATGGAAGGCTATGCAAAGACTGTGTTTGTCCACAATTTGGCACTGCGCAGCGTCTTGTTATCTTCGGAGCCATCTTTATCGTTTGGTTTGGTTTCTATGGAAGCATATAGGTAGCGAAATTCAATTTAAAATGCAATATGTAAAATGGCAATGCATTTTCAAAATGCGCATTGTATTTCGGTATTGAAATTTACATTCCATACCCATAGTGCAAAAGTTTGGTGCAAAAGAAATTAAATAAATTTTATAATTAACATTTGCCATTTCCAACGTAGTCTTACAATATGTAAATGCATGAACATTCTGAACGCTTATAAGTTGCGAAATGAAAATGTATAACACAAATTGATTTGATAGTGTCCAGTCAAGCAGAAATTGTAGCAAAATTCAATTTGAAAATGCATTCCGAGTGACCCGCGCACACCCCTCCTTCATCATGCTTCAAGGCAGGGATTGGCGGAAGCATGTTACATTTGGATCGTTTGAAACATGGCTGCTGGAGATCTGATAAGATCGCTGAATTCACTGGCAGATGAAGTGGAGCGTGAACAGAGAATTATATGAAGCATATTCCATGCTAAAATCAAACGTCCAACCGTCTTTGAGCGTCTTACACTGCGGGTGACCCACGTGACGCCAGCGTCTTGAAATTAGCTGGTGTTTAAACATTTAAGGAGCTAAGCTGCTGTATAAAGACTATAAATGGACATTACAAACATTACAATAATGATATTTTATACCTAAAAATAATACTCAACCATTTCCTGCAACCTGCTGTACTTCCCTGAATAAGTCTTTAAAAGTGTTGTAGGCTAATAAGTCGTTATTAGTAATAAATTGAAAAAGCTCCCACCTGTATATGACTAAACAAAATAACATGTAGTTTACTTGAGGTTCTGTAGTTCTGTTATAAATGTGTCTATTAGAAACATTCATTTAAATTCATTAATTATACAAAACATTTTTATTTATCATTATTGTAATGTCCATTTATAGTCTGGAATACTATGGCGTCCGAACGCCATATGCTTCATTTATTTCTCTGTTCACGCTCCACTTCATCTGCCAGTGAATTCAGCGATCTTATCAGATCTCCAGCAGCCATGTTTCAAACGATCCAAACGTACCACGCTTCCGCCAATCCCTGCCTTGAAGCAATGAGTGACGGAGGGTGGGCGTGGTCAGCCCGGAATGCATTTTCAAATTGAATTTTGCTACAAATATCCCACGGCGTCATGATGAAAATGCAATCCTAAGTGTTCTAACTGTTTGTCTAAATGCATTTTGGACAAATAGCATTTAAATGATCATTATGCAACCATTTCTGCTTGAACATGTTACACACATCAAATCAATTTGTGTTATACATTTTCATTTTCATTTCGCAACTTATAAAGCGTTCAAATGTGCATGCAATTTACATATTAAGACTACTGTTGGAAATGGCAAATGTCAATTATATAATTTAATTTTAATTTTACTTTTGCACCAACCTTTGCACGTATGGGTAATGGAAAATGTAAATTTAAATACAGAAATACAATGCCATTTTGAATATTGCATTTTAAATTGAATTTCGCTAGCTATATGCTTCCATAGGTTTCTGTGTAGACCTGCGTTTGTCTTTCGTATTACACTAACGCGGAGTATTAGTGATGGGACGATTGATACCGAGGCTCTGATGCGCCGACGCAGTTTTCAAAGCATTACTGTATCACACACTGTGCCGATGCTTGTATCAAAATGACAATACCACGTGATTGATGACGTTTGAAACTTCGAACGTCATGCAGTATCGGAAGGTCGGGACAGCTGGTTTGAAAAAAAATCAGCGCTTCGCATGACTTTTGTGTTTGACTTTACATTGACTTGGTTGTGTGCGTGTATGTGTGCAGTGTTGGGGAAAGTTACTTTTAAAAGTAATGCATTACAATATTGCGTTACTCCATAAAAAAGTAACGAATTACATTACTTTGTTACTTTTTATTGAAAGTAATGCGTTAGGTTACTTTTGCGTTACTTTTTAAATCTGGACAGGGCTTGCTTGTTTGTTTTTAAAATAAACAAGTTATATTTTTGGCAAATATAAAAACCTTTTCACACCAAAAGTGAAATGAATAAGCCTCAGGCTGAAGGGAAAGTCAATTTACGGCCGTACAGTTAGACTACAGTAGAATGCAGAAGAAGACATTTCAACACACTTCAGCAATAAAAAAAGACACAAATGTTTGTCTAGAGTAATTTTTGCTTATTAGTATGGTTGAACTGGATCATCGAAGGTCAGAAGCAAAGACATTGGTTAATAGAATGGGATTAAATACAAAAAGCATACTTGTGTTGTTTAACATTTAACTATTGCAGGTTCGCGTTATATTCTGAGTTGCATTATTTTTATTCATTTTGAGGAATACTGAATCTGTGTTTTTTTTTGTGAGTGAGATGAATTAATGCATATTAATTCATCTCACTCACAAATATTTTTTGTAGAACTACAGTAACATCTGATTTCTCAACATGGAGACAGGAGAGCTGTCAATCAAGAAATTGAAAAAAGTAACTTGAGTTACTTATTTGAAAAAGTAACTCAGATATTCTCTTGTAAATTAAAAAGTAATGCGTTACTTTACTAGTTACTTGAAAAAAGTAAACTGATTACGTAACTCGCGTTACTTGTAATCGTGACCCCCAACACGGTTGTGTGTGTGTGTGTGTGTACACTTATTTGGGATTCAGTAGAATAGTTTAGAATAACCTCAACACCAGACAGAAACTGAATGCACGTCACACCCCTAATGCATTTTCTCATGTTCTAGCTGGGGCCTCAGAGACCCGAACAGCTCTCCCAAAATATTTTTGCTACAACTCACGTCAGTATATTAATTATAATCACACACTTGTATATTTTATATTATTGATCAATATGTGAATCCATTGACCGGACTACGCATGACACGAGTTGGCACAGATTAAAAAAAATATTCAAACCATTCTCTGCTCCGCATGTTTCGTTAGATAGGCTGGAGAAACCAAGTCTGACCACCAGATGTCGCTAATGCGCACTGTGTTAAAAAGCTTCAAGTAATGAACCGTTTTTCGGCATAATTTGATGAAAGCCTCAAATGGTTCAGAAAGCCTCGGTTTCTCATCACTACTACGTGTGTGAATCAGTGGGCGGAGCTAAACAGGCAGTGATGTAGAAGCAGGCGTTGATCTTCTGCAGAGGCAGGGTTTACTCGCTCTATTATGTCATAGAGCAGCACATTCCACAAGCTGTTGTTTTGGCAGATTGGCTTCAATATAAGCTGTTTTTAGACTAATGAGAAAGTTTTGATTTCTGAAACTTACATGATGTTTTTATATGACCTCTTATATGTCAAAAGATCAAGCGAGTTTTGATTTCTTAGTTCATGACTGCTTTAAATAAGTTATATTATATTCCGCTTCTAACAGTGGGGGAACAAATTGCTTGGGTTTATTAACCTTGTAAAAAGCACGAATATTTACAAAGGGAATAAATACAAAATGAGTCAGACATGCTGACAGTGCTGACACACACCCCACCAATGGAAAAAGCTATTGATAGCTCCAATCTGCAGCAGTATTGACAACGTTATGTTGGAAACATCCATTCAGCAGAATAAAAAGGTAGCATGAGCTGAAGAGGGTCTTATTTTGAATACAACTTTCACAACAGGAAAGCTCACAGGAATGATATGGCAAGATTTTTTATATTATCATGCATTTCCTCGTGATGGATATATTTCCAACACAACAGAGCTAAACTGATCCATTGCTGGCATGCAGTTCACCATAAAGATACATTTAAATTAAGTGACGTGCAGAATATCTAGTTCTTATGCCACTTGAAACTTTTTTTTTTCATTTGAGAATCTGTTGATTCGCACAACACAAATCATATATTTCATTCCAAATCATCACTAATATTGCAAGAAGAACATTTGAGATCAGCATTACTAAATGAATGCATTACTTTATTTTTTTTAAACACAATATAAAAAAAATGGCATCAACCAAATTGGCATACTATGACACTTGAAACTAATAATAAGCCATTAGAGGTTGCCGTGACAACTGATTGGTCTGAGCTAATAATCTAGTAAACTGTGATTGGTAAGTGTTAGAGGCAGGCACTATACAGTTAAGGGTTTAGTAATAAAGCTACATGGTTGGGTAAAAAGTTTTTATTTATTTTCGTAGTTGTTGTACTGAGTGGTGTTGATGATAGATTTGGCTTCATATGGGTACTATTATGATGCAATTTTTAAGGTATGTTTAGTTTATGGGTTTGTTGGTTAATTTTTTTTACGATTTACTAAAACCAGTTAAAGGGGTGTATTTTATTTTTGTTTGTTTTTTTTTTTGTTAAAGGGGGGTTTTGCTGTTACTAACACTAAGTGTTTTACAGTTTTTCTTTGGCAGTGTTTTTAAGCCTTGGTGTTCATGATGGCATTTGGACTGGTAAGTTTTTATTTAGTTAAATTATGTAACCGAACCTTGTCAACATTGTCTTTGATGCCTCTTGTCTTTGTTGCAGTTGATGGCTATAGCTTTGTCAGCAATGCAGGCAATCCTGGATATTATAACCCTGATATACCAAAAGATGGTCGACCCATGCAGGATGATGTTAAACTACAAAGTTTTTACACCTGGTATGGCCCAGGAGATGTTGCTGGACCAATCAGGCCTCGGAGTTCTAGGAATATAATTTATAGTGCTGCAGTTAATGGAGGCTATGGTTCTGGAAGCTACAATTCTCAGACTAGCTCTTCAGGTGGTCCAGTGACCAGTGGAAGTTCTGGTTCAGACACTAGAAGCCAGCTTCAGGACTCTCAACGTGCTTCAGTTGGAAGTGGTAGTCTTGTGGGTAGTGCAGCAGGTATGGGCATGTCAGGGTATGGTGTAAGTCGGTCAGTTAGTATTCAAGGCTCTGACACTATCCGTTCTTCCATGGTCTTGATGCCATTGCAAAGTAGTGATTCTGTTCCCAAGCCAGAGCAGCTAATGTACCAAATTCCTCTGCAGACCAGCAATGACTCTGTGGCAGAGCCCGGCAGTCAAACGCTAGTGCAGACAATCTCCCAATCCAGTGGTCCGCAATCAGGACAAGCCAGCTCTGGAACCATGGCCCAGTCTAGCACCCTGCAGTTAACCCAGACCGGTGGCCAACAATTGGCACAGGCCAGCTCCCAGTCTGCAAGGAAGTCAAATAGAGGGCCCCTTGAGCCTCAGAGAGATCGACTTTGGCAAACTGGTTCTAGGCTTTTTTCAGGTTCCAGGCCAGTTCAGGATGCAAGCGTTGGGTATTTCAAGCCTTTGCCCCCCAAAAATGAATCCATGTCACTGCCTAGCTACCAAATAGTGCAACACAGCAGTGAGTTGAACAGCCCTCAGCTAGCTCAGGCTAGCTATGCACTTATGAGTCCGTCATCCCGCCAGCATTTAGCCCAATCCAGTGGCCAGCAACCAGTACAAACTAGCTATGAAACTATAGCTCAATCAAGCAGCCAGCAACTTGCACCGGTCATCCAGCCTAGCAGTGAGCAACCGGCACAAATCAGCTTTCAGTCTGTGGCCCAGGGCAGTAGCCATCTAGCACAAACCAGCTACCTATCTGTGGCTCAGCCCAGTGTCCAACCAGCACAAGCCACTGACCTGCCTGTGGTTCAGCCCAGCAGCCAACAACTAGAACAGGCCAGCTCTCAGTTTGTGGCCCAGTTCAGCAGCCATCTAGCACAAGCCAGCTACCCACCTGTGGCTCAGCCCAGTGTCCAGCCAGCACAAGCCACTGACCTGCCTGTGGTTCAGCCCAGCAGCCAACAAGTTCAGGCCAGCCAATCTGTTGCCCAGTCCGGTGGACAGCAACCAGCACATGGCAGCTATGTGTCTGAGGCACAGCCCAGTAGCCAACAAGCACAAGCCAACTTCCAATCTGTGGCCCAGGCCAGCAGCCAGCCATTCCCACAGGCCACTGACCTGTCTGTGGCACAGCCCAGTAGCCTGACTCCTTTCAAGCCCCAAAAAGGTAGGCTTCAATTTGTTTCCAAGCTATTTTCTGGTACCAGGCCACTCCAGAATCCAAGTCAGAGCTCTGTAGTTCAGTCAAGTAGCCAACGACCAGCACAAGCCAGCTACCAGTCAGTGGTCCAGCAACCAGCATCCGCAGAAGCCGGTTACCCATCTGTGGCTCAACCCAGTATCCAACAACCAGCACAAGCCACTGACCTGCCTGTGGTTCAGCCCAGCAGCCAACTACTAGAACAGACCAGATGTCTCAGGTCTGATGCCCAAGGGCCAGCAGCCAGCGACAATTAACAACAGGCCAACGACTGTCTGTGGGTCAGCCAGCCCAGCAGCCAACTTGGCACAGCCAAAGCTACCAATCTGTGGGCCCCAGGCCACGAAAGCCAGCAAATTCCCCACAGCCGCCATGACCAGTCTGGGCCTCAGCCTCAGCACAGCCCAGCAGCAACTCCCTCATGCGTTATTGATCAATTGCATAGTCTACCGGCCCCGCACCAGAACCAACCAATGCAAGCCGGATGTGGCCCTCGTCATGAGCCCAAACCTCCAGCCAGCAACTAGTTCAGGCCAGCCAATCTGTTCCGTCCAGTGGACAACTAGCACAGGGCAGCTATATGTATGTGGCACAGCCCAGTAGCCTGACTCCTTTCAAGCCCCATAACGGTAGGCTTCAATTTGGTTCTAAGCTCCTTTCTGTTACCAGGCCACTCCAGAATCCCAAGTTGCATAGATATGTTAGTTCAGTCCAGAGCCAACGACAAGCCAGCAAGCCAGCTACCAGTCTGTGGCCCAGTCCAGTGGCTTGCAAGCAGCACAGGCCAGCTCCCAGTCTGTGCCTCAGCCAAGTGTCTTAAAACCAGCGCAAGTCCGCTATCCGTCTGTGTCCCAAACGGTTAGGCCACAAGTTGCACAAGTCAGCAGCCAACAGTCACCACAGGCCAGCTACTCTGTGACTCCGCCAAGCAGCCTGCAAACAGCACTATCCCGCTACCAGTCTGTAGTCCAGCATGGTGAACAAATTGTGTTCAAGCCACTGCAGGCCCAAGGGGAACAACTTTATCAGGTTGGCTCCAAACTTTATTCATGCCAGGAGTATGTATTGCAACCCAGTTACCAGCTTGCAGCCCAACCAGGATGGACTGAATATCAGCCTCCATCCAGACCAGCATCTCCATCCTTAGCTCAGAGCATCAAACCTGTTGTACAACCTAGTTACCAGGCCCCAGTCAAGCCTGGGCAGGACACCTATGTGTCTGTGGTGTCACCCGGCAGCCATGTCCCTCCTGGACCACTGCAATCAACACTCCAGTCCACTTTCAGACTAGCACAACTGCCTGAACAGCCTAGCTACCAGCCTCCAGTTCTTCCAAGCCGACAGCCTCTTGCTAAGCACAGACTGCCCAGTTATGGTTCTGTGTCACCGCTCAGTGGACTGCAATCTGGACCTCTGAGGCAATTGCAACAGCCTGGCTACCAACCTCTGGCCAAGCCAAGGCAAGATGTGTATCGGCCCCTAGTTAAGCCTGTGCAATCCAGCTACAAACCCTCAAGCAAGCTAGAACCATCTATCTACCAGCCTCAAATATTGCCTAGCCACCAGTCTCTAGCTCAGTCTGGCTACTCTTCCCCAGTCATGCCAAAACAATCCGGATACCAGGCACAGTCAAGTTCTGAGACAATCTCTCAGTCTGGATACCTGATGTCTTCTATGGCAGGGCAGTCCGGTTCCCAGCCTCAAATGCTGCCTAGCCGCCAGTCACTAGCTCAGTCTGGCTACTTATCCCCAGCCATTCCAGTGCAGTCTCGGTACAAGCCCCAGGTACAGTCAAGTTATGAAACCGTATCGCAGCCTGGGTTCCAAACATCTATGCCTGGGCAGTCCGGTTACCAATCTGTATCCAGATCAAGTTCCCAAGCCCTGGTGCAGCCCAGTAGTCGCTTTGTTTCAAGCTACGAGTCTGTGTCTCAGTCAGTGCAACCTGGGCTTCGGTATCCAGCACTGAATTATCAGCCCGTCACAAACCAGAATGCTCCTGGACCAGCTCAAAGTAGCCGGCATTTGTCCCAAAGCAGATCCAGGTTGTTGCAACAACTGAAGTCATAGCTGTTTACTTGTGTCTGCAGTTTTCTGGTTGTGGATAATGTTCATTTTGAACGTATCAATAAAATGTAATTAGCAAGTATTTCTGTGGGTTTTTAAGTGAAGACTAACTGTCTTACCTTTTGTTGGTGGTTGACAAATCTGTAAAGAAATTGGGTGGAAAAATGTGAGGATTTTGCAAATCTAGTAGTTGACTGATATAACCGTTCCATTGAACATAACTGCTACCCCTGGTTTCACAGACGAGGCTTAAGCCTAGTCCCAAACTAAAACATGTCTGAGCTGTATTAACAAACTTGCACTAACATCTTGTCAGTGCCATGGTTTTGCCTAAAGATGTTTTTTTTTTTTTTTTTTTTTTTTTTTAAATGCACATCCGTAAAATCAGGTTAAATGTCTTAATTGAACTGCAACCTAGTCCTGGGTTTTATCTAATCCCGGTCTGTGAAACCTGGCTTTAACTTTTAAGCAGGTATATGCCAAAATGGTAAGCTCTCTGGCTAAGTATAGTAAGAGCTTGTCTTGAAATGGTAAAAGGTCCCCAGCATGTACTGTAGTTCAGTAATTCCCAATACCAAATGATTTCCCAGGTTAACAAGATGTGTGAAAATGACTGAAAATAGAAACTTACTAGTGTTATGACTGGTACACTCCTGACCAGCAGGGGAAACTGTAGTGACCGCTTGGGATAAGTCATCTGAATATTTTTCCTGAGTCACTTCCAATTCACTTAAATGTGTCTGAGGCTCACTGCATTTTGCAGTCTCTTCTCCAAAGGTAGTCTTGCCCTTTCGTTTGCAGATCTCATCTTTGAATTTATTCTCTCTCTGCTCTTCTTCCTCCACATCCTTCTCCATGTACTGGTGAGATGAAGCTGTTGACACAGGCTCTGTAAAAAAAAAAAAAAATGTTACTCTGTACATGTTACACTGTGTGTAGGTATTTTACTTGCGCGTCTATAAAGTGTGTATATATATATGACATGATTAATATTTAAGGCATGAAGGTTTTGTTTACATTTACAGCACCTACTCTGTTTACACTGAAAATAAAAAATATATATTTTTGTAAATTACATTATTGTATGAAATGCAAGTTTGTATATCACTGGGACATAATATTTTGAACCATAACGCTATAAGATAACATGAAAATGATGTCATCAAGTTGCAATTACAGGCAAGCCTGCTTTGGAATTTAGTGATTTAGCATTTGGGAGGTTTTCCTCCCCCTCCTAAAGCACTATACACAGTTTATTAAACATTCCTTTATCACGCCTATGTAACTGTCAAAAAAAAAAAGAGCTTCATTTAATGAGTTGCACCATTAATTAAAGACAAAATATTCCCTCATCCCTCATTCTGCAGTTTAATGACCTCACAATTGTTTCCTTTATTGGCACAATTTCATGCAGTGACACGTCTGCTGATATTGCCTTTTGGTAGATGACCTCACTGTCCACGAGGAGATGATTGTACAGGAATTACTTGGATTATTTGCAAAACTGCAGGGATAAGGGAATAGATTACAGCTAATAAGGTTTTCTCTGCAGAACACAAATGATGTCACAACCAGGCATACAAAGCAGAATGTCAGTTATGTATTGATGTGTGTTTATTTATTATCCAAAATCTATGTTTGCAATAGGAGATTATAAGCCTAAAGGACTATAAAAATTGGTTTGCATAATAATATGTCCACAACATTTACATTTACTTTAGTCATTTTGCAGACGCTTTTATCCAAAGTGACATACAATTGGGGAATACATAAAGCGATTCTTCTTAAAGAGGCAAACAGACACAGGAAGTGATTGTAATACCAAGTTTTAGACATTGTTCAAATAAGTACAAGCTAGGAAGGAAAGGAATAAATAAAGAGAAAGACAAAGTTTTTTTTTTTTTAATTTAAGATGAAGTCAAGTATCTTTGAAAGAGATGAGTTTCAGCTGTCGCTTGAAAATTGTCAGGGATTCAGCATTCCGGATATGTGTGGGAAGATCCTTCCACCAGCCAGGAATGGTGAACGAGAATGTTCTGGAAAGTGATTTTGAGCCTCTCTGTGATGGTAGCATGAGGCGTCGCTCACTAGCGGATCTCAGACTTCTGGAGGGGATGTAGATTCCTAAGAGTGAGTGGAAGTAGGCGGGTGCTGAGCCTGTGGCTGTTCTATATGCAAGCATCAATGTCTTGAACTTGATGCGAGCCGCAACCACAAGAGAAAAAAGTACCATCAGATTTTTTTTTACCTCATCCACTTGCTTAGACTTTACATAACTATAACACATCACTAATTTACCCAGGCTCGCTAGAATATTTAATAATCAATAGTTACTTATATATCTTTTGTACAATGGACACCATCACTTTAAGTCAAGGTTGTTTGAAGACCTAACCACAAGTTGTTTGCCTATATGTTTATTCAAATACTGAATCAGTTACAAAAATGCTAAAGTAATGAATGGAGCCTGAAAAACAACAGACATGTTTTTTCAGTAACCCTATTCATGTGTGTCAATTCTGATAAAGTGGACCATCCCTTACAGTGGACCATAAACACAGTTTCTCCAGCCAACCCACTTCATGTTACACCACACACAATGGCACTCTTGTGATGAGACCTTTGAACAAACTCACAAAGCATTGTTTCTGCATTCATCATGAGGAATGCCTGGCTGTTTGTTAGATCACAAGTCAAAAGGTCAGTGATATGTGATGTGAGAAATGGTGGGACCAAGCACCGCTGAAGAGAAAGGATTATCTGTCTCCAATATTTCATCCATTTCTGATAGCAATGTATGACATGACAGTCTTAACCAAGGACAACCACAGGAAATTGACATCATGACGATGCCGATTGGCTGATGGCGCACAAGTATGTGCACAGTCTCCCTCCGCTTAGATTAGTATTTTCTCCTCCTTTTTTAACCCTATAATGCCAAATGTACTGTATCATATTGGACACATTCATTTTTAAGGCCTCCACATCAACACAATCAATACCTTCCTGAAAAACTACAATACTACATATTCTGCCCCCTAGTGGATTATTCACTCTCTTCAGGAAGTAGACAGACTTTTAGTGCCATTCCCAAAATGATCTATGTCACAATGTATGTACGCCTGCTGATTTTGACATTTGACATTGTTTACATTGATTTTACATTGTTATTGATTAATATAAGAATATTTACTGTATTTAAGCAACTTTTGTACATTATTATATTATATATTTGCTTCAGTACTGTTTTCCTGCTACCCAGTTTTGAGTTGCATACCACCAGCTGACAACCACTGGTACTTGCTATAATAAAACTATGGAGGCAGCAGTGTATCGACTCAAGGAGGAAACTTCCTTTTTCGCTTCTTATCAATGTCCCAAGAGTCCATCACATGAGATAGCTGGAGTTCTCACAAGACAGCTCAGCGATATGCCGACAGTGATTCATACAGAGTAATGATGTCATCCTCGTCCACAGGGTATTAAACTTGGACATGTGCTCGGCATGAATGAATACACTGCAAAATCTTAAAATACATAATGTCAGATTATAAAATAAGGTTGTGTTGCAATTTGCTACTGTATGTCTTTTTTCATGTGTATATTTATCTTGCTTTTATCTTTTTAATTTTAGCTCACAGACAAAAAGTGCAGGATATATGTACAATAACACCAGTGTGTTCTGACTTAACAGCAGGTTCCATGGAATCTGCACCTTACCCATCTATTTAAACAGCTGGACTGTGTACAAACCTCTACATGTCCTCTGTTGTCACAAATGCACATACTCAAAATGTGCCAGCTCAGCAGTAGGGGATTCTGCAGACCGCAGACATGCAAGGATGCATTATTCATCTTTGGTGTTGTCTATAATGCACTTTTGAATTAATAGTATGTTAAATTCAGCATGAAATGAAAATTCACTCCTTTATACAATACAGATTGTTTAAAAGCAGCTTCACATTAATAAACAGAAAAATAACAGTGATAATGTTGTAAAAATGAATCAATTACAAAAAAAAAAGAGCTGTAAAGCAGCTCTACAGAAGATAATAGTGTCATTATTTGGCTTGATTTAGTTCAGTGTTGTTCCAGTTCAGTTCAATAATTGTAAATGATGCAAAGTTCATCAATTTTGACACAAGTAAAGCAGCTTTGCTATTATTCAGCTCAAGTCAATCTTGATTCAATTCAGTTCAACAACAGTGTGATTTTGCAAAGTTAGTGTCATTATCTAGCTCAATTCAGTTCAAATTTTGTTCTTATCTGATAGTATAAGTGCTGTTAAGTCAATAATATTATCACAACTGGGCCTTGCAGTGAAAACAACAGACTTCTCTCTGACGTGTGCATGACTTCTCTGATCCGCTTGAGTTCATTTGCATTCACTTTTGAGTGGAATGCCCACATCTCAAAATCCATCAACAACTGATACAAGTCCCACACTACTTTTTTTTGATAATCTACTACACTCAGATATATAAAACAATACAGAAAAAAACGTCTGT
Organism: Sinocyclocheilus anophthalmus; assembly: GCA_018155175.1. Taxonomy (NCBI): domain Eukaryota; kingdom Metazoa; phylum Chordata; class Actinopteri; order Cypriniformes; family Cyprinidae; genus Sinocyclocheilus; species Sinocyclocheilus anophthalmus. The sequence goes on from JADLZN010003236.1 coordinate 190,482, forward strand.
TTCTACTCCGTTTCATTGCGAATTTAAAATAAAATACAGAGTCACCATGTGTAAATGACTGAAGCAAGGAATTCCATTGGCCACCTGATAATAGTGATGCCAAAACACAGTATAACCATGAAACACACAACAAAGAGGGTCATGTAACATGTCATTGTTCATTCACATACTCAAACCTTCAAAGCATGTGGTTTGACGTGCACAGATTCAAAAGATCTGTTCAACTCTGCCTTTACGTCTATAGAAACAAACACATAAAAAGCACAAGCTCCTCTTTCATCTTGTGAACATATAGTGTTTCATTTTTCTCATGCTGTTGTGTAATGTGTTCTCAAAAAGGGCAGAGGGCTTCATACAACACCTTTCACTTTCTGAGGACATTCTCACATGCCTTAGATGGGGAACCTTCAAATTCTAAATTCATGTGGACGGAGCTCCCTCCACCCAATATCCAGTGTCACTTCTGCTAGGAGGCCCCTGGGATTGTACATATGCCTCTGTCATCCCAGAGGGCCCAAAACCCCCTTTGGTTTGGAGAGACTACTGACAGGGTGCATTTGTACTGCAGCTCTCTCTCGGACTTGCATGGACTGCTAATGATGCTGAACTGTCTTAGAGAAAAACGGAGGGAAACGGAACACAGCCCATTTTTAAACTATCTAATTCTGGAAATGTAAAAGGAAGTCGGAGTTGCATCTGTGCATCTGTGTCAGAAGTTCTGCTGGTTAGCACTGGATTAAAGGGATAGTTCACCCCAAAATTTCATTGAATCACCTTCATATCGTTTCCAACCTTTCATTCGTCTGAACCAGAGAAAAAGTAGATAATAAAAAATGTCTCAGTACTGGACTTCCACTGTATAGACAAAACCATTTGAAATGTATCAAAATATCATCTTTTGTGTTCCACTGAAAGTAATACAATGTCCTGGAATGACATGAGGGTGAGTAAAAATTACAGAATTTTCTTTTTTGGGGTGAACTATTTTGGGAGGGGTTTAACTGCCTGTGAAAGTGTCTCTTTGGGGTTTAGTAAGATCCCACTGTTTCCCAATGAGCCACAAAATTAGGGAGAGTGCACAGCCTCCTCTTCTGTCTTCTCTTCTCCTACCCCCACTCTAGAGAAAAGACCCCTTTTCATGGTGCCCCTGCCTTTGTTGCATGAACAGGAAGCAAACTTAGAGTATTAGTGTGCAAGAAAAAAGTGAAATTGATAGACCAATAAATAGCACAACTCACCTTTTTGTCTTCAGTAGTACTTCCACAGGAAAGCTTCAGCACCTCCCAAGAAGGACTTTAATCCCAACAACCTCCCATGCACTTCCTGCTATGAAATCAGCTGCCTCCTTGAACACATCCTCATCCTCCATTTATCCACTGCTGCCGGACTGAGGCCTCTGAGAGGGCGGCAAATACCCTGTGCTGTTTACTTTCCCACAGGCAGCAAGTTCCCTACTCCGTGCACTAACGGCTCCACTCCTCCTTGCTCTCAGCTGAATCAGTCCCCCTCTTCCCCCGGCTTCTGTCACTCCCTTCTTTTCACTCATTCTTCCCTCCCCTGCTGTTGTACAGTTACAGTCCTTCTGAACAAGCATAATGGCTGTTAAGCTCCACCAATGGCTGAGCTGCTGGCAGACTTGTCGTCCAATTAAAGTCAAGTTAGATGACCAAGAGGCTGGGTCCAGAAGGCTAAAGGAAAAAACAGAGAACGGCAAGCCTGGAGAAGAAAGGAGGGAGGGAGAGAGAAAGACAGAAAGAGCAACAGGGATTACAGCATCTCCAAGCTGGCCAAAGTGGAACAAAGAGTATTAGCTAAGTGGGTGACCATTCAGCATTGTGCAAACTCTGCAATACACAATAGAATTAGATATATCACAATACTTAAAATATTAATATATATAACTACATAAAAAATTCATGATTGTTTGAAAAACATTTTTTTAATAATACCATTTTGAAATATACATTTTCAAATATTTCAATTTACAATTTTTACCACATGATTTTGTAAACATTTGAGAATTAACTTAAAAAATTAAACCTTATTAGAGATTTATTTTATAATTCTTTTTAATTAAAACACTGGTCTTTAAAACATACATATGTATACATACATACATTAAATAGTTGTATGTAGATGGTATGTAACATTTCAGTGCCTAATTTCTTAGGCAAATTGTTGCATTCAGTTAAGTAGAATAAATACAAATTGCAAATTATGTACGTATAGATTTATTAAACATTTACACAGAAATGTAAATATGCATATGGCCCATTAAGCAAAAGCACAGAGTGCAAAGTGAAATAATTATAGATCCTAAAATGCTGGAACAAGAATTTCTAAAATTGTGGGAATTAATATCCATAAGGGTTGCTGCACCTGAATGGTCATCTTTATCGTGAATAATAATTTCCTCCCTCTACATCAGCGAAGGACCACCTACTTACCTGTTAATCATCCCCTGATCTAAAGAAAGCTTATACAGTTTGCAGATTACTTGCAGCTTTAAACAACAATAATCGTCCAATCGAAACATTTGGAAATGCACATTTATATGCACACGAACAAGAAGGTTCGATTAAAATTAAAGTACATTTAGAAGAACAGTTATCAACAAACAGTAACAGTGATGTGAATGATATATGTGCTCATATATATATAACAAAATCAGACCCTTCACTAGAAGCCTGAAAAACAAGTGATCATGGGAGATACATTTGAGACGTATGTTAACACATGACCACTGGTGAAAATTTCCCCGTATCAGAGACAGATCTTAAAACCAGGGTTTAAATAGGGCCTATATAATATTATCCTCATAAGAAACCCAACTCAATTCTCTGTAAAATTAAAGGTGTGCAGTTGATGTTGCTGTTTTATCTTCATTGTTTGTAGTTCTCATGACTGGCGAATGAAACTGTAGTTGTCATGATCAGAGCTATAACACCTGAACCTAATAATTGCATATTACACATTTCCATGACAACTGATTATCAGGAAACAACAGGTAAATGGCAGGTGCAGGCACTATAAAGGAACAGTTCAGTAATGCTAATATGTGTTGGGGTCTAATGTGTGTTTTATGGTTCTGTAGTGGTGTTGTTGAGGTAGAGAACTGGTGTATTTCTAGCTGGATATGGAGGACACCACTATACGTTTCTTAAGGTATGATTGTAAATCAAATTTTTTTTTATCTTTGTTTGGTTCTTCTATCAAATACTAATAAGTCTTGTTTTACAGAATTTATTTGGCCTTTCTCAGTCTCTGTGTCCATGGTCAAATTGGAAGTGGTAAGGTGTTTTTTTTTTTTTTTTTTTTTTTTTTTTCCCCTTCTCAGTCAAGTTCTGTAATCCAAGTTTATCAACATGTCCCTTTTGACTTATTTTTTCCCCCCTTTCTCCTTAGTTGATGGCTTTGTCCGCAGTGGAGGTTATCCTGGATCCTATGAGGCTGGTCCCCCTTTGCAGGAATATTAGATGTGATAATAATGTTTATAACATGTATATGTAAAAATTGCATTTATGAATGTTGTGAAACCACAAAATTCCAGCTGGTATGGCCAAGGAGATGTATCTGGTTCCATCGAGCCTCTAAGATCCAAGAATATCCCTTACAGTGCTGTAGTTAGGGGTGTGTATAGCAGTGCAAGCTATAGCCCTCAAACAGTCTCTTTTGGCTCTGGTCCAGTGACAAGTGTTCATATGCTTGGTTCTGACTCCAGTACTAGAAACTAACTTCAAGGTTCTCCGATATCTTTAGCTGGTAGTGGCCATCTTGTTTCTGGTTCTGTGGCAACTGCATTGGGTACAAGTGTGAACAGTGCGTCCGTACCCCAGCTAGCATGGTTCAGTTCTCAAAATATTGTGCAGACTAGTAGGGAGTCTAGTGTCTAGTAGCCAGCAACCAATGCAGACCAGCTCCCAGTCCAGTGCCCAACAGCCATTTAACAAACCCCAGAAAGGTAGACTTGCGCATGTTGGTTCAGAGTTCTTTTTTGGTACTAGGCCAGTCCAGACTTCAAGTTCTGGTTTTATATTCAAGCCTGTGCAGCAACAAAATCCGTCCTCCCTACCTGGTTACCAGTTAGTGCAGGGCAGCCATGGGTCACATTATGAATCCAGAGTTCAGGCCAGCAGTGTACAACCAGCACAGGCAGGCTACCAACCTATGGCCCAGCCCAGCATCCAACAGTCAAATCAAGCCAGCAGCCAACGTTCTGAACAAGCCATCTCAATTTGTGGACTAGTCTAGTGGTCAGCAGTCAGCACAAGCCAGCTACCAGTCTATGCAACCACCTAGTGGCCAAAAACCAGGACTGACCCGATACCAGCCTGTCTTTCAGCCCAGTGGCCTGCAGTCAGCACAAACCAGCTACCAGTTTGTGCCCCAGCCTAGTGGCCAAAAACCAGGACTGACCCGATACCAGCCTGTCTCAACCCAGTGGCCTGCAGTCAGCACAAGCCAGCTATCAGTCTGTGCCCCAACCTAGTGGCCTGCAGTCAGCTCAAGCCAGCAACCAGTTATGCAACCACCTAGTGGCCAAAAACCAGGACTGACCGGATACCAACCTGTCTCTCAACCCAGTGGCCTGCAGTCAGCACAAGCCAGCTACCAGTCAGCGCAAGCTCACTACCAGTCTGTGTCCCAGCCCAGTGGCCAATCTGTGTCTCTTCAGCCTGGATTCCAGCTGTCTTCTATGACAGAGCAGTCAAGTTATGCGTCTCTTTCCAGTTTTGGTCCCCAACCCCTAGAGCAACCCAGTAATGTACAACTTGCTTCAAGCTATGAGTCCGTGTTGCAGCCTGACCTTCAGGATACAGCACCACTGCGCTCCCAGACTACTCGAAATGAGCGCTTGTCACCAGGCATGTTGCAGCAAGTGAAGTCATAGCTGCGTAGTTGATTAACTTCATTTAGTGTGGGTTTGTTTTGTTTTTTGCTTTAACGAAACAAATCGCTTAATGTGGTTGGTTTGGGTCCTTTTTCGGCAATCTAAATCGGCAAAGGCTTTAATGTGGTCTACTGATGCATTAATATTTAATGTTAGGTGTATGATGTCTTCTAGGAAAGGGTGAAGAAATGCTTGTCTACTGGTAGTTCGACATTTGACCAGTGAAGTTCTATTGTTGGTACATTTACCTTGCTTGTCATGGTGTGCATATATAAGTCCAAGCGGTGTGTGGGGGTTTTTTTTTTTTTTTTTTTTTTTTTTTACACTGCTGCCATTTCATATTCTTAAAGGAGTGTTTTACAAAGTAAAAATAGACGTTTAAACAAATGGGTGAATCACTGAACCGAGTGGGGGGGGCAAGTTCAAAAGTTACGTAAGATGTGGTGTTGACACTGGATGCTTTAAGCACTACAGGGCATCCCGTCCTCCATGGACTGGAGATTCACTAGACTAGTAGTAACAAAACAAACTTAATTGTAGTCCCTAAATCGTTTAAAAATGTGTAAGTTTTCAATAATTCAGTGTATTTAAAAATACAGTTATTTATATTTTAATTACATTATTTTACAAATCTAAATTAACATAGGGCCTATAAAAAATATTTTTTGCTGAGATTTTAAGTAGTGACAATTGTCATCGTGCAATGACATCACAACGTCATTTAGCAAATTTTAGCAACAAATTGGCCTTCCTTTAGCAACTTCCCCTAAAAAATAGTTGGCAACACTGCATGTCGTTATAGTTGCGCCGCCTCTACTGACATGACCTCCTGAAAAACATTTTGATTCTGCGTCGTCCCATCAAGCTCTCGCTGGATCCAGTCCTTGGCTATCAACGAGAGGAACATCTGTACTTCCACAACAGACCACGAAACAGATATTATTTGTTGTTTAAAAAAGGTACGCTCGTTCGAAACTGTTGCGTTCGTTTAAAAAAAGGTTTCGTTCGATCTGGCTGTGCTGATTTAATCTAGTGGGTCTAGTCGTGTCTCGTGTCGCAAGTTCAATGACGCAGGTAGTGGTGATTATCTCTGGCAAATCAGTGATCAGCAGGGTTTACACGTCACATTGTGGTAATGGTACGGCTCACTTGGAATCTCAGCCGAGGTGGTACTGAAAAAAAGTACCAAGTACCAGGTACTTTACACAGTGGAAACCCACCCAAATGTGGTGTCATTTACCCCAAAATAAATATCAATAAATCATATTCCTTTCATCTTTCACAGATGCAATAAGTTTCTTGTTTGCTCAGCATCAGCATATTGAACACTGCATGTTCATATATGGAGATATTTATTTTATAAATATCTTGGCAAACACTGCTATTAACAATTGTGGGAAAACAATATTTCCAATATGAAGAAAAACAAACACTCCCTCCAAAATCTGTAAGTTTACTAAAGAAATGATAGCCATTGTGCTAAACCGAGTAGGCCTATAGATGCATTACACACCAATAACCAGCAGGGGGAATCAACGATCCATCATCAATGAACAGAGCCAGCCAACAAGAAGAAAAATATAAATATACATATTACAGATTGTGCCAATTCTAAAGTGATTTTCATTTTATTTTTTTCTATTAAACAAATGAATTACCATAAAATATATTAATTGCATTCATTACAGCAGCACTATGTAACTTTTGGCGCTCTAGCGGTTAATAAAGGTCCCGGCAATGCTTTAGCAAACATGCATCTATGTGTTGACATCATTTTAACTGAAACAGTAAGACAGGGCGGGACATATCAAGCAACCCCGCCCCTTTTTAAAATAGCCAATAGCGTTCATTTATATCACAGCTTGGGCTAGAGCCGTTGTAAGGCCACATTTGACAGGGTATGCCAGCCACAATCTCATCCATATTGTTATAAAATATAGCATTCTGTGTAGAATTCAAAGAGCTCCGATACATTTTGTGGTCTGTGCCGACTCGCGCATGTGATCCGCTCTGTGCTATAGTGTCTCTGGACCGGAGCAGAGTGTGTGCGGTGTGGTGGTTAGCATGACAGCGCGAAACCAGTCTGATTTCTTTTTTCCTCAATGGAAAGCATATTTACTCTGTTTGAATCGTTCCCTGTCCCCTATTTTGTGCACTACGTGCCATTCACTGTACAGAATACTAATTCTGTGGACAAGTGACCGATTTCAGCCGTGGCTTCAGCGTCTATTTTATAGTGTAGGGGGCGGGCGCTTCGGATTCTAGAGAGCATTTGATTGGACAGAAAGTTTGATGAGAAGCTGATGTGACGTCAAAAAAATCGTTGAGCCGTTTTGGCGGAAGTGATTAACTGCAGGCTTTGAATGCTTATATCTTCTAAATGTGAATTCTGTCACTGTTTTGGGGCACACTGCCTTATAGATAACCTTAAGGCTAACATATTCATACTAAAAGCAAAAAAACTTTGATTTCAGGGAGGACTTAAAGGGGTCAGATGATGTTGCTAAAAAGAACATTAATTTTGTGTATTTGGTGTAATGAAATGTGTTTATGCGTTTAAGTTAAAAAAACATTATTTTCCACATACTGTACATTATTGTTTCTCCCATATGCCTCGCCTTTCTGAAACGTGTCGATTTTAACAAAGCTCATCGGTCTGAAAGGAGGTGTGCTCTGATTGGCCAGATATCCATTGCGTTGTGATTGGCCGAATACATCAGGCGTGTGACGGAAATGTTACGCCCCTAAACATACTGTTGATGCCGTGTCCAGCCGGAGCGACGAGACAAAAACATTAAAACCCTTATAAACGAGGCATTTGTTGCATACACTGGGAGCATAATTACGGATTATAATGACTTACACTGTCATTTTACACATTGTGTTGCATCGCGCCGCGTAAACATAAAACCCTGTCTGCATTTGTGATCAGAGAAATTACAAACAACAAGTGCTACTCTACACTGCCCAAAACTCACGTTTGAATCATCAGTGGCAAATCCTTTAAATGAAAACGTACTTACAGTCTGTGAGTCAGGACTGCCGGCATTGTAGTCTACTCTCCAAGGATCAGTAAACAGTCCTCCATAAAATTGTGCTGCACACATCTGAATATCTGGGTTAAACTGTTCTGGAACAGTGTGGTAAATACTACTTAACCACTGATTTCTAGTCGTGTACTTTTTTTTGGAAGACCAAACAAAGTAGTTTCGCCTTCACAACGAAAAACACAGCGGCCTAACGTGAGCCGAAGCCCCGGCTTAGCGTGAGCTGAGGCCGGGCTAGATTGAGCTGAGGCCGGGCTAGAGTGAGCTGAGGCCGGGCTAGAGTGAGCAGAGGCGGCGGGGTTGAGAACAACGCGGCCGGCGGATCCGACGAAGGAGCGGCAACCACATGTGACGACCCTGGGCCAAATTACATAGTGCTGTTTAAATGCCACAATTTGGCACTACATCGTGAGGTGTGTCATGTATTATGCAGTCGTGCAGGACCCCTATTCTAGACCCAAACACAATATAAAAACATGATTTCCCCCCTTTTATTCTCCCAATTTCCTCCCACAGGATTTTAAAAGCATTTAAATTAGCTACAACTATTTGAATTAGCAGTAAAATGAAAAATATACAGACCATGAATCTTACTGAGGGAATATATTAAACACAACAAACTCACTGAGCAGGCTACAAATTGAAATGACGGTAGTTAATCTGTTTTCCACATTCATTTAATAGGAATACAGATTACAAAATTTCATTTCACAACATTATGTTTATCATTTCATAACATTATTTTATACTACTGGCTCTCTCTGTTCATAGCCTTGGGTTTGAGGTCCCTTGATTCTGGAGGCTGTATTTCATTGAAATCATTTGAGGTTTCTCCAGCGAGACATGCAAACATCTAACTGAATTTATTTATTTTTATATTATTATTATTTTTTTTATTATAATTTTTTGTAGTATGTGAAAAAATAATCTTGAACCACTTAAAGTTAAAACTAATGCAAAATAAGATATCCCTATACTTAATGTACATTAATAATAACAAAGAGGAGAAATCTGAATATTTTATAGCCCTGGTAGTGCTTGTTGAAGAAACACCCAGATCTATACTGTATGCTAAAATGACAATCTATGATCTTCACAGGGTACTTCATCATAGATCACCTCCGGACTAGCCCTGGTGTTCTGACTCAGCAGAGGCCTCACCTGAGGAAAAAAAATAAGCTTAAGGACTGTGGGTGCATTAGTTTGGGTGTGTTTACCATATAAAAGGAAAGGAGGATGCCTATGAATTTTTGTAAATTCTTTACAAAATACGGCTTTACCCTGTATTCCCAAACTGTAGTGCTCCAATCAGCATCAATCAAAACATGCCAACAAAACGTAACTTTGCGTGCCACACTGATTTTCTTTTAAAAGATCATTTATCGAGAACGATTTCTTGTTAAAATGACCGAAAGCTCTGTTTTCAATTGATCAAACATATAGTTGCATTTGAAGGAAAAACACTGAACTAAAGCCAGTTTATACAGCAGAAAGCTGGATCCATTTTAAACGTGGGTAGCTACCCGCTGTCGTAGATCGTCTCTGTGGCATGCACACACCTGAAGCACGCATGTATGGCAAGCCAACGTATTCATATACACCTGGGGCCCATTCTTCGTACATCGCTAACTCAGTTAGCAGGATTTGATTGTTGACGATTTGGCATAATCTTGGATAGTTTGGTTCTTCGAAGCTCATCTGGGGGGGGTGTGGGGGGGTTGGGTTCCAGAAAGGAGGTTTAACAAACTCTGAGTTAAAACTTGAACTCTGAACTGACTTACCCTGAGATGGGATACACTACGTTTTCGGTTTCAGAACAGCTGAATTGTGTTAGTTCAATCCACTCTGAGTATGTTGACTTTATGAAAAGCAATGATCAATGGAGCTCCGAAATTATGATTCATCATGGCAACAGCACCCAAAAAAAGAATTCCGCATATACGCAATACATAACTTTAATTCTTAATCACTGTTATAATGTCAGGGGTGAAAACGGGCAGAACGGTAAATTATTGAACTAATCTTCATTTTCATGGTAGGCTATCCCACGGGCAAAAACAAAAAACAAAACATGGCAGCAGAAAAAAAAAAAACATAAAACATAATTCAATCAGGTAAAGCTTCAAGTGTAAAAGGTTCATGGGTGTAGACATTTACAAACATTTGACATATTCAGTAAATATCATTCGGTTATTTATGTCCGCGAGCCATCTTGATGATGAAAATGACGTAATGCGGATGGTGCCGCGGTACGGAGAAAAAGTATACTTTGGCCTTTACAGGGAACACAAGAACGCCCAGTAGACAGCTTAATCCAGATATTTTAATCAAATCCGTAAATTCGTTTGAAGAACCAAATTAGCCAGATATCAGTTATCACGATTAGAAGATCTGGCGTCTTTCAAATCATCTCAGATATATTAAACGAGGTACGAAGTACAGGCCCCAGGTCGGGCGTATGATTTGCCACTGACCCGTCAAAAGCGTGCGATTTGCCATAAAACGAGTTCTTAACGTGTGCTTTGGGGTCACGGAAAACGTGCGTTTGAGACGTGCGTTTTTGTGTATGACTGCGTAAATAGTTAAACCAAACAGGCAGTGCAAACGTCTGTTTGAAGTGTCCAAACATGTGAAAAGAACATGCTCTTTCCTTAGAGTTCTCAGAATTGCACGTCCAAAGCCTGTGACCTCTTTTTAGGATTTTTGTTTTTTGTCCACTATATGGGGTTTAGGCAGGGGCGTCATGCACTTATTATTTTTGAGGGGACATGAGTGAATGGGTTTTATTTAATTATTCCTTTTTAGTTGAAATAAACACAAACATGTTAATTATATCATGAAATATTTTGATTCTCAAATATGTGTAAGTACATGCATTATGTACCTTTATAGATCATGTTAGTTGCTCTATAGCGGGCGATGGGCAAAGTAGAATGTTAGTGTAATCTATTAACTACACATAAAACCCTCTTTTTTACTTAAGTAGGCCTACCAGATATTGGTGTTATCTGGAACGATTCTAAGGGTTCACGCACTTTTTGGGAGGGGGGTGGGGGGAGTTAGAACGATTCTAAGGGCCCACGCACTTTTGGGGCCCCAAAGTGGTAGTAGTAATGTAATAGAAATTATAAATGTATATACCAAAGGATTACAAATAAAACAAAATTACGACTATTTCTGCATTTCCTCGGCAAAAACTTATCTCCACCCATCAATTGCATTTCGCATCTGTCCTAGAGTCACCGAGTGAGAACAGATGGTAAACTGTCAAATTAGAGATGTCTTCGATGCTGGACGATTTGGTCAGTCACACTTTTAAAAACATTTTAGTTTTGCTAATTGCAATTGCAAATTCACACTCTGATTACGTAGAGCAGCAGCAGGAAGCGTGTGAGGTTGTCATGACAACCAGACACACTGCATGCGAATTACGGCTGCACTTCTATTTTGACCCACTAAACTTAGCAATAAACACGTTAAAAATAATACACAATAAACATGTCTGTCAAAACAATCTCAAAGGAGGCTTTTATTAAGCAAATCAAGGATTGAATTACTCATCCACGGTTTAAAAAAAAAAAATGCTTTAGCTGGGTTTCCACAGGCAGGGTCACAATTATCTACAGTGTATGAAGCTAAAGGTTTTTGGGTTAAGGTTCATAATGTAGAACATTTTTAACATTGTATGCTGTATGTGCATAGGTAGCTAGCAAACAAGGAATACAGCTGTTAAGCTAATAGTAACATTTACACATTTAGTAAGATCATGATTGAGAATGTTGGATACTGCTGGAAATACTGCTATGGGCTATCCTATTTATTATTTTAGGATTTTATTTTTGCCCCAGTGAAGCATTTCTATTAATATAATTGATTAAGTAGTCAAACTCATTCCATACCAGCAGAATAGTGTGGTACAGAAAGTCTATGTCCATAAAAAAGGTTCTGAATGAATAATGTTTCTGATACCTAATGGTCAAAAGCAAAAGTAATAGGTCAATATTATTAAATTGATCATTATTAATGATTTTGAATAGCTAGGTTGGCTTGTACACTATATTGCCAAAAGTATTGGGACACCCCCTTCTAATGAACAGGTTTGACTACTTTAGTACATATCTTAATGTTTAAGCATATTATGATATTCTAGGGAATTGTGTGCTTATTATTTTTTAGCAACAGTTTGGACAGGACCCTTTCCTATTCTAACTTGACAATGCCTCTGTGTATAAGGCAAGGATAAAAAAAAAAAAAAATTGATTCAGTCAGTGTGGAAGAACTTGACTGATCTGCATACATGACTTGTACATACATATGGACAAAAGTATTGGGACACCCCCTTCTTTAGAACAGAAAAGGGCATTTCCAAAACTGTGGCATTCTTGTGTTAGAATAGAAAAGGGTTCTGTTCAAACTATTGGTATAAAATTAGAAGCACACAATTCCCTAGAATATCATTATATGCTTAAACATTAAGATTTGTACTCATGGAAAATACTAAAGTAGTCAAACCTGTTCATTAGAAGTGGGGGTCCCAATACGTTGGGAAATGTAGTGTAGTTGGTGCGTAGGGGGCCCAACCTCATATTATTTCATAGGGCCCAAAATTGCTAGCGGCACCCCTGGGGAAGTGCACCCTCGGTTTGAATGGGCATGACGCCTCTGGGTTTAAGACTCTTGGATTATCTTAAACCCAACAGTAAAACAACATGGAATTATCGAGGACAAATTTGACAGAGGGTAATAATGGTTGAGTTATTATAATCCAGTATAATATCGTTTAACTAATTAGGGTAGATTACAATCAGGTTCAATTATATTACGTTATATTATATTATATTATATTACGTTAAATTAGAATTCAAATCAGTAGAATTTAGTTCACTTTAAGATTCTATACTTTTACTCAAGTACAGGATTTGTGAAATTCATCCAGGACTGCTGTAATTTGGCTGAAGACTGTCAGCTGGTTCAGAGTTTGGGATTACATAAAAGTCAGTCACATTGTTTGTTTTTACAGTTTCGTTTTTTTTTTTATCAGCCAACAACCTATCAGACCAATGTTATGTTTTAAAAAATTTTTTTAAAACAAAAAAAAAAAAAATCAGCGGCTTCTTTGTTTTAAAATACAAGACCAGTTTGTCAGCAGCTTCACCACATAAGGCAGAAGACACATTTCTTATATTTCTATAAAGAGACTGAAGTGGTCAACTAAAACTAAAGGATGATGTCAAATATGTGTAGTGCAGTAGACCTGTAATTAGTGGTTCCAAATCCAAATTGAAGCAACAGGGGATCAGTGCTTGACCTGGTTCTAACATCTCTACCCTCTGACTACAGCTATTGTGCGCAAAGCATAAATGTTTACAATAATAGGCTACATCCTAAAAATATAATTAGAAGTACAATTAGCATCAAGCTACACTTGAAAATGTATGTTATTAATGTATTTGCTTACCCACTTTAAACCATCATCGAGTGCTTGTAAAAACTTCCAATTGTGATCTATATTTGATTTTGACTAATAAGCAGACACATGCACTCTTTGTATGTTTAATAACGCTACACTGCTAATATCGGTCATATAAACATCCTTTATTGCTATAAAAATACCATGAGCTGCATACAAAACACATACAGAAAATATATCGTCATAATCATATGTCTATTTGCTTTCATATTTCATGTGTAGAAAAAGAGTGAAAGTCTTTTAACATGCAAGGAGTGCTCATCCCCGGTCCTTGAAACGTGGTCTGCTGTATAGTCAGTTTATGAGACTTTTTCGCATTTGTTCTAACAAGGATGATTTTGAAGCCAAACCCCAGAACTTATATAGTGATTTTAGATCTCAGGGAAATCCTATCAAGTGGCTAGATACTGCATTAGACAAAATTAGATTTTTGCCAGATGATACCAACATGACTTCCAAAAAAAATACGTTTTCTTATGTATTTAAATCTACTTTTAGTCCCTTGAGTCCAGAAACCAAAAAGGCAATCAATAATCATTGGCATATCATAGTGATTGTAATTTGTCAGATCTGTTCACTGATCCACCTCTCTTTGTTTACCCCAGGCCTCCAAATCTACGGGATAAATTGGTGCATGCAGATACCTACATCCCCACTCCTGGGACACTCTCTGATGCCCAGGGAAATTTTCCATGTAAAGGTTGTGTTGCTTAGGTTAGGTTAGGTCAACTTTATTTGTCTCGAAATTTGGCTTGGACAAAGGACGTGCTGCACAAAAAAAGACATAATATATATATTAAACAAATATACTCAAAGTGCCTTACAGTTTAACCAGATGATCTTATGCAGATAATATCCCACCCTAATCCCCCCCCACACCCTCAGAATACATTTCCTTTTGATCATTTAAAAATTTAACAGACAACGGGATAAAATAATATTTATACCTATTGTACCTACACAATGGGACCCTAAACCTCCTCCCTGAGTCCATCAGCCTATATTCAAGGTAAAGCACATGCGTATTGTCAGATAAAATACTTCTAGCTTGTCTGCTTATGGCTTGCTAAAACAACTCCTGAGGATTAAAGGGAGCGGGGGTACCCATAATTTTACCCGCTGTAGAATGTAAACAAAAATGGCAAAGATATGCACCCCTGAGGGACGCCAGTACAATACAATACAATACAATTATATTTATATAGCACAGTTTAAAAACAACCGGAGTTGGCCAAAGTGCTTTACAACACTATACCAACAATAGGCAAATTAAAACAGTTGTAAAACAAAATAACACATTAAATATACACAGAATATACACAAGCTGTAATAATGTGTGGCGTTCCTGAGAACAAAGTCAAAGACAGTTTGTCATGTGATATCGAACGGCAACGAAAATAAATAGGTCTTTAGAGTGGATTTAAAAATAGACAAGGTTGGGGCAGTTCTGATATGAGAGGGGAGACTATTCCAAAGTTTTGGGCCGACAACAGAAAAGGCACGGTCACCTCTCATTTTTAGCCTTAATCCTAGGAACATGCAGCAAGTCAGAATGAGTAGATCTGAGCGATCTCTACAAAGTATGAGGTTGTAACAACTCGGTTAAGTACAGTGGGGCCAGATTGTGAATAGATTTAAAAACAAACAGCAGAATTTTAAAATCAATTCTGTACTTTACTGGAAGCCAATGAAGTGAGATTAAAACCGGTGTAATAGTCTCATATTTGCACTTTCCAGTTAGAAGCCGAGCTGCTGCGTTCTGGACTAACTGCAGACGAGAAACACAAAACTGTGGAACACTAACATACAGAGAATTACAGTAGTCAAGCCTGGATGTAACAAATGCGTGTATTGCTATTTCAAGCTTCTTCAAGCTTCTTCAATGATAGAAATGACTTCACTTTGGAGAGAAGCCGGATATAATAAAAACAGGACTTAACAACGGTACTTATCTGCTTGTCAAATTTGAGGTTATTGTCAAACCAAACACCCAGGTTTCTGACACAGGTGGTACTGTATGGTGACAGAGATGTAGTTTCGAAGTCATGTACACTATGATCATTGGGACCAAACATAATGAATTCAGTTTTACTCTCATTGAGGCACAAAAAATTTGTTGCAAGCTAAAGTTTCAGTTTCTTCAGGCAATCCAAAATGGGCTTATTGGCATGCTTATTACCATGCTTTAAGGGGATGTAAATTTGGGTGTCATCTGCATATAGATGGAAAGAGACCCCATGTGAGAACAATATCGGACCATGAATCGATCCTTGAGGTACACCAGATCTTAAAAGCATCTCAGAGGAGGAATGATGCCCAATGTTGACGACATATCTCCTATTAGTAAGATATGACCTAAACCACTGTAATACTGTGACCTGTA
This sequence comes from Sinocyclocheilus anophthalmus, assembly GCA_018155175.1. Classification (NCBI taxonomy): domain Eukaryota; kingdom Metazoa; phylum Chordata; class Actinopteri; order Cypriniformes; family Cyprinidae; genus Sinocyclocheilus; species Sinocyclocheilus anophthalmus. The sequence goes on from JADLZN010003236.1 coordinate 206,273, forward strand.
AACCAACACATGCCTCAAGACGAGATATAAGAATATCATGGTTGACCAGAACAAAGGCAGAGCTAAGGTCTAACAAGACCAGAGCCATAGACTGGCCAGAATCCGTAGTCAACATGACATAATTTAGAACTCTTAAGAGGACAGACTCCATGCTGTGGCAAGATTTAAAACCAGACTGAAATTTTTCATAAATAGAATTTTGAGACAAATAAGACTGAAGTTGATTTAAAATCGATTATAATACAATTTTCTCTACAATGTTTTATAAAAAAGGCAAATTTGAAATCGGATGAAAGTTAGCCAACAATGTCGAGTCCAAATTGGGTTTTTTAAGATGTGGTCACACTGTGACAAGTTTGAAGACATGGGGGACAGTCCCAGTTTGGAGACTTTTACTGATAATAGACAACAAGTCAGGACCGACAGTGTCAATAATCTGTCCAAGAAAACGTGATGGAATAACGTCCTGAGGACACATTGTGGGTTTCAGGCTAGACAGAGTTTTGATTAAGGTGTTCAGGTTAACAGACTTGAAAAGAGACCAAGTAGAACCAGAGTATGGAACATCAACCAAATCATATGATGACATTGACACAGTAGACACGATTTGAGAGCTACATACTGCTATATCAGATAAAGCAGAATTAAACCTCACCTGCTGTGGCCTGTCATACAGAAAATAATGATACCACTTAATTAAAAAAGGATTTACCTTTGCCTGGGCTAACTTACTAAGGAGACTGTGTGGCTATTTTAAGTTAAAAGCTGAACTGAAGTCAATAAAAAGCAGTCTGGCATATGCAGTCGGACATTCAAGATGCTTCAAAATAAGATGCATTATTGTTGCAATGGCATCACTTGTGCTTTGATTTTTTTGTATAAGCAAACTGATATTTATCAAGCAATGGCTCCACATCGGTGCATAACTTTTCTAACATAAGCCTCTTAAAAACCTCTTTAAAGGTAAGCCTTTTAAAAACATTTGAGGTGAGTGTCACCGGTCTGTAATCATTATCCTTCCGAGAGCACCCCTTTTTGGGTACTAGGATTATAACGGATTTTTTTCCACAGTACCGGCACAGTATGAGTATCTGAAATAATTTATGCCAGGCAGGTGACAACTCCTCAGCAAAGGTTCTTAACACAAACGCGGACATATTATCTGGGCTAGTGACTTTGTTAGTGTGTATAGTTTTAAAAACCTTAGTAACAGCATGTGGTTCAATTAAAATTCTGTCCAAATTCATATCACAAATTACATTCTCTGAAACTGTCATACATTCCTTAACATTGTCCTTATCTGTATCAAAACGCAAATAGAAATTGTTCAGTTCATTGGCCCTAGCAGTTTCATTTAGGGCAGACAGTGGCTTCCTTTTTGTGTCCATATTGGTCATCTGTTTGATTGAATTCCACAGTTTATTTGTATTAGATGTAGACAAGTCCTGTTCTGCTCGCTCCTTAAACCGGTACCGGGCCTCTCTCATTTGGAAATTGAGCTCCTTTTGAGCCTCACGAACACCTGCCAAGTCGCCAGATTTAAAGGCATCTCTCTTTCTCCTGATACATTCCCAGATACCTTCAGTAATATACAGTTTATTATTTGGTTATCGCTTAACAATTTTCTGGGGGATAATAGAGTCGACTCAAAAAGAAATGTAGTCTGTGATTGTTTCCGCTGCACTATCAATGCCTTTGTCCTCAAAGAAGACGTCCCAGTCCGTACAGAGAAAGCAGCCTTTCAGTTCCTCTTTTTTCCCTTGTCCAGACCTTCACGGTTTGCATTTCAGGTTTACAGGTCTTAAAAACTAACCGGTAAGTTGGAATCAGGTAGATGAAATTATGATAGGAGTGGGCCGTCAGGGCCAGCAAAGCCTTCTCTGCTGGCCTAAACACTATCAGAATCACTGATTTAGTTTTAATATATTTTTCCATGAATGTGTATTAAATTATTTCCAATAGTCTATTCTCTTCAGTTCATAGCTTTTCTCTTGGTTGCACTGCTTCCAGCAGTGTATGTTTATATTAGAGCTTTTATCCACTCATATTTCAGCAATCTGTTGCCAGGGTCAAAGAAATCTCCGCCTTAAGGCCTTCATAATCAAAGTGCAAAGGCGTCTGTTGCTTAAATCAATGGCAATGAGCACGGTTGCTTTAACCAAGCATATTTGAGTTGGCAAACACCAGCCCATCTTGCTGGCTAACGATAATGTCAGCATTTTCTCCTCCTTTGATTGGATGATCAGCGTACTATCTAGCAAACAGCATCACTGTAAATCATTTTATTAAAACTTAGTAAAACTTTTATTACTGTTCCTCAGGTTTAGATTTTCAGTGCATTTTGAAAAATATTTGCCTACTATATTTAGTTAATCTAAAAACAGTATTCCTAATGACTGTGAAAAACAACCACACGCCTCCTCGGCAGCGGCTCTGTGAAAGACTTGTGAAGATGAAAAACCACTAGATTATGGTAGGTTCATTTTCATTTTTGACTCTTGTATCGCTTTATGCGTTGTATGCTGATGTTATTTGCCTGATATAAAGCCAGGTTTAAGTTTCCATAAAAAATATCTCAGTTTCCTGAGTGGAGCTATATTAACCGCTCTTTTCCTGGCAGAGCAGCATATGTGTGCGCCATTTGTTATTGGGTTTCTTTCTTTAGTAATGAGCAATTCATTCTCACCCCTTTCTCCCGCTACCATAAGTATTAACCTGTCTGTTGTAGTGCCCTGTTTACAACAACTTACTGCACTACTGTTTAATATTTAATGGTTTCTATACCCCGGCTCATTTATGTGGTATGAAAAATGGATTTAATTCAAAGGAGCCACTGAAGTCTAGGTGTAAAATGCACAGGCAAGACCCTCCACTGCTATATAGGCATTCCCTGCGATTACCATAGCACTTGTCAAGGATTTATTAGCCTAGTACTTCTGCTCTCTTGCACTCACATACTGATAAAACCTTGGCTTGTTTTTAGTCATGCTACAAATGACAAAATCGCTGAGTATCATCATAGGTGCAATCAGGTTTCCTCTGGAAAGGTGTGAACACAGGTCCGTAAATCTGTTTTAGGGACAGCTAGGGCTGCTCTATTTTTGGCATGTCCCACTTGGTGGAGTATATACCAGACACCACCACAAAGATTAGGTGATTCCTCGCAGAAATGGTGGTTGCAGGTACCGCACAGCAGTTTGAGATCAAATTGCATTTTTTCTCTTAATTGCAAATTACACACCACCTGACTCTTATATAATCACACAAACCTCTCCTCCTTAGTTTTAATGTATTAATTAATCGCAGACAAAGTCTCAAGAGTCCAGCTCGGCTCTGCATTCTCAAGCATGATGTATCGTCCTTATGTTGTCACGAGGCAAAAGAAAAGATACCCAATTAAATTAGGAGTGAACAAATCCCTCATCAATTTCTTGACTATCACTGACTTGTGTCAGTCACAACAACATCACATTTACCCTCACAATCCATGTTGCGTGTGAGTAACAAGACCAGGCATTTGGCCAGGTCCAGATCCATTGTCATCCATGCCCCCTGCGGCCTGCCCTACCTGCTTGGGCCTGACAGGAGCCAGCTCATGTCCTACTTCGTTTTGTAAACGGCCCAGTCTTAGGACGCTAACCCTGCCTATTAGGAGTAATTTTCCTAAGCAATAGTGCTAGTTACTCATGGCTCGCATGTTCGCATGATCTTTTCCAGCTCTGCTGGTTCTATCATAATCTTAACACTCGTCGCCTTTTGCCAGACTCATCTCTGAAGGCTTTGGCCCACTCCCGTCTGTTTTATCATAACAACTCATTATAACTGTCACTCGGTGTCATCACATCTAACAGGCTGCACCGTTCCCTCATTAGCATGTCCCAGCGCTTCAATCGTTCCGCCCTGAGAGCCCGGTATTTTCCACCAACAGTGCCGCCTACCAATTTCACATCCGGCCGAATAATGTGGCGACTCCCATCTAAATCACTCTTAAGCACAACGAGCTCAAAGTTGTAAAGATATCAGATGTGGCAGGTAGACAGCCCTACAGTCTACATGGTCCATGTTCCACGTCGTTGCATGGGGACATGCTATGATAGTATGCGTGGCTGCACTAAATAAAGCCCCTCGCACAGGCACCACCGCTGAGCGAAGTGATTTGCGACCACTTCGGTGGCCCATATCGATCTTGAGCGTATCCAACCTCAGAAAGTGAGGCACACGTTCTATAGTGCGTGCAGCACTTGAAGCTGCGACCACTTCGCGTTGTCTGTGGTGTCCCCAACAATAGTCGTGGGTTCACAATGACGTGAAAAAGAGGCAGAGACATGTATAGTGATAGTCACAAGAATAAACTGACCTAACGCTATGTAAAATTATCCTCAGAATCTGGTATGGTGTGGAACCGTTCAGATGTCGAAAATGCGCGGCGACACAGTTACTCTGCGTGCGACCATAACGGCGAGGCTGGCAACCGTAACCGGTCCTCAGAACAAAACACAAACTACTTGATTCTCATTCTAACCTCAGAAGGTCAAAAGTAAATTATGCACAACGGTGTTGTATGTTTGTCAGCACATGCGTACTTATGCTTTTTCAGTTTGTCAGTGGGGCTCACACAGAATGGCAAATCTGCGAAACTAAGTGTTCGATCCCACGGACTCACAGCAATAAACTTTAAAAGGACAATCCTGGACAACATTGCATATGGTATGTTCTTTTTTAGGAGTAACTGACTCTATAAAGAAATACTCGTACCTTATCAGGTGTCACAATTTGTTGCGCTCTAATTTGCACACACATGCTACACGTGATGACTAACAACAAAGACTGAATCAAAATTTCTCAACTAATATAAGTAAGGTTTCACCCTGACCGACGCACGAGTAGACAGGGGGAGATAGGCGAGACATAAGGGAGTGTATAGGACAATCAAGATACGATTATATAGATATCTCTATCGACTAGGAGTATGGTAGGTGCGGATGTTCGTTGTGTGTGGTGGTGGAGTAGGTGTGTGTGCGCGGCTGGTGTCTGGGGGGCATCACAGACAGGTTTAGGGGAACCCAGGATATGCCATAGTCAAGTAGAAGGACATGTTGAAGGAGCGGTTTGAGAATGTGCCTTAGAAAATAGCACTAGGAATGTGCAGCGTGAGACAAATTCAAAATGGCACTGACAGATTTTTAAGATCAGTCAGTGCAAATTTTCTTTCGTTAAAACTCCCCGGACATGCGTTTTAGCGCGACTATCTCGATGGTCGCTGGGATTTGGTAAAACACACACTCGGGACAAAACCGCCCGCGCCCTGCCGTGTGCGTGCTCCGGGGGATGAGGGAGGAAGGAACGAGTGGCGGTAACAATTCTTCTTTGCCCTCGTATTTCTCACACACTCTCTTCCTTCTGGTCGTCTATGGCTCGTCCGCCTTCCGGCTCCCGTCGTCGCCAGGGGGGAGAGGTGTGGTCGTCGGCGGCGCATGCGGAGGACAGGGTGACACAGGAGTATGGTGACGCACGCCTGCGACGGGCGGGGCTGGCGGGGGAACCGGGGCGGGGCGGGCGGGGCTAGGGAGTCAGAGAGCTCGCAGAGTTTCATCAAAATTCTGAAGTGTGTTTCCCGAAGATGAACGGAGGTCTTATGGGTTTGGTATGACATGATGGTGAGTAATTAATGACAGAATTTTCATTTTTGGGTGAACTAACACTTTAACTTTCACCACAGGCAAGCTCACAGGAATGATCTATGGCCAGATAGATTGTTTCCTGCACTCATGCATTTTTCCTTTCCTTCCTCCTTTCCCTCCTTCCTTCCCATGCATTTCCTCATAACAGAGCTAAACTGGGCTATTGCTGGCATGCAGTTCACCATAAAGATACATTTAAATTAAGTGACGTGCAGAATATCTAGTTTTTTAGCCACTTGAAAAACTTTTTTTTTTTTTTTTTTTTTTTTTTTGCATTGAGATGTGGTGATTAGCACACATCAGCACAAAATCATATTTTTATTTTATTCCAAATCATAACTCCAATATTCTAAGAAGAACATTTAGATCCGCATTACTAAATGAATGCATTAGATTTTTTTTTATAACACAATATAAAAAAATGGCACCAACCAAATATCACTTGACATGAGGCTTGTTCGGGATGCATCGGCGCTGCGCAGAACGATCGGTATATGACATCAAAGTACTGCGAGAACCCTAATAGAGCAGATGACTCGATCTTTAGGCTTGTTTGAGATGCGCCTCGCCTTGCCTGAAATGTAGGTGAGAGTAGGCGGTTGCAGTGAGGGGAGGAGTGAAATAAGCTCAGTCTAGACGGACAGTTCTGACCTCTCGAAGGGAACAGATACCAACGAGATCAAAGGCAGATATCGCGTTATTCTCACTCATGTGCTGTGTTGCTAATAAACATGATATAATTTCAGTTCTGTTGCTTTTATATGAAAATAAGTATGATGAACAAGACACTCAAAGTGCTTGCTATTTAATTCCATATGAAAGGTGTATTTATCATCCATTTTTACTTTAATACAAACATGTATTTTAAATTTTTATAGAAATATGACAACAATCACATATCTCACACAGAGATCGCACTGTCATAGTGTTTGGGAACATTCATACATAATTTAGATCTATTAATTCCGATAAAAACACAATATTTTAGAAGAGAACCTGCAATCATCTAGTTTCTGAACCAATGAACATTCTCTGTGTCGTCAGTCAGTCGTTTCCCATCATGTGCGCTCGACTGCACAATCCGACACAGCCGCCTCGCCGTCGCGAGAGTTTTTTGGCACATGTCAGCATGACATCAGAGCAAGTCGGACATAACTCTGTCACTTTTCTAACCGGCATGCATCTCGAGGTGATCACCGGTGATTGGTTCTGCGCAGATTTTGCTAATCTCAAACAAACCTAAAGACAGTTTTAAGTAGCAGTCTATTCAAGCCATTGAATAAAAGAATAAAAAATAAAAATTTTAGTTTATATTTCAAAATTCTGACTTTTTTCCTGCAATTCCGAATATATCTACAATTCCTGGTAAAAAAAGATCAACACGTCATTCTTTCTTTTTAGTTATAATCCCCACACTTCTGATTTTGTTCTCCCCTCAGAATTGACAAAACTCGCAATTGTTGACTGAATAAAGTTATAAAGTTCCCGACAAACTAGGATATATAACTTGCAGTTGCAAGCAAAAAAGTCACTTGTATATAATAGGTAAATGTTTTAAACTGTTATAGGTTGAAATATATTTCATGCATTTGCATTTCACTGTATGCTAAACACTAGTCCTATATGAATATTATGTAGACCTATTGTTTGAATCAAATTTATGCTTTAAAAGTAATCAGCACTTTTCCTCCATTTTTGTCTGTTTAAACGTCTGCAATTATCTTCAAATGGCGTCTTTGACGACAGTATTATATAAAAAAATATTTGCATTCCGATTCTGACATCCAAAAGCACAACAATAAATTTTTTCGATTATTCTATGGAATTTACCCGTTTCCCTCCACTTGTTCCCAGTGCTTTTCTGCCACCACAATGCGCGCGCAACTGCAAGTGACGTAACTTTGACGTCTACTCCAAATTGTTTCCTACAATAAAAGCCCTTGAGGTTGCCATACAATGATTGGTCCTGCGATAATTCATCTAGTAAACTGTGATTGGGGAATCGTTATAGGCAGGCACTAGAAAAGAAACACAGTTAAGGGTTTTAATAATAAAAGCTACATGGTTGGGGTAATGGGTTTTATTTATTTTTATTTCCTTCTTGTAGTTGTTGTGTGCTGCGGCAGTTGCGGGTATTTTGGCTTCATATGGTACTACTAGACTAACCATGCGTTTTTAAGGTATTTTTATTTTATGGGTTTCCGGGTTATTTTTTTTTTTTCTAACTAAGATTTACTAAAATATATATAATTATTTTTAAAAAGAGAGGGGGGGGGTTTGCAGTTACTAACATTAAGTGTTTTACAGTTTTTCTTTGGCAGTGTTTTTAAGCCTCGGTGTTCATGACAGCATTTGGACTGGTACGTTTTAGTTTTTAGAAATGTATGTCATTGAACTTTGTCAACATTCTCTTTGTGATGCCTCTTGTCTTTTTGTTACAGTTGATGGCTATAGCTTTGTCAGCAATGCAGGCAATCCTGGATATTATAACCCTGATATCCCAAAAGATGGTTGACCCATGCAGGATGATGTTAAACTACAAAGTTTTTACACTGGGTATGGCCCAGGATATGTTGCTGGAACAATCAGGCCTCGGAGTTCTAAGAATATAATTTATAGTGCTGCAGTTAAGGGAGGCTATGGTTCTGGAAGCTACAATTCTCAGATTGGTTCTTCAGGTGGTCCAGTGACTAGTGGAAGTTCTGGTTCAGATACTAGAAGCCAGCTTCAGGGCTCTCGACTTGCTTCAGTTGGAAGTGGTAGTCTTGTGGGTAGTGCAGCAGGTATGGGCATGTCAGGGTATGGTGTAAGTCGGTCAGTTAGCGTTCAAGGCTCTGACACTATCCGTTCTTCCATGGTCTTGATGCCATTGCAAAGTAGTGATTCTGTTCCTAAAGCAGAGCAGCTAAATTACCAAATTCCTCTGCAGACCAGCAATAACTCTGTGGCAGAGCCCGGCTGTCAACAGCTAGTGCAGACAATCTCCCAGTCCAGCAGTCAGCAATCGGCACAAGCCAGCTCTGGAACCATGGCCCAGTCTAGCACCCTACAGTTAACCCAGACCAGTGGCCAACAATTGGCACAGGCCAGCTCCCAGTCTGCAAGGCAGTCAAATAGAGGGGCCCTTGAGCCTCGGAGAGATCGACTTTGGCAAACTGGTTCTAAGCTTTTTTCAGGTTCCAGGCCAGTTCAGGATCCAAGCTTTGGCTCTTTCAAGCCTTGGCCCCCCAAAAATGAATCCATGTCACTGCCTAGCTACCAAATAGTGCAACACGGCAGTGAGTTGAACAGCCCTCAGCTAGCTCAGGCTAGCTTTGCACTTATGAGTCCGTCATCCCGCCAGCAATTAGCCCAATCCAGTGGCCAGCAACCAGTACAGACTAGCTATGAAACTGCAGCTCAACCAAGCAGCCAGCAACTAGCACAGGTCATCCAGCCTAGCAGTGAACAACTGGCACAAACCAGCTTTCAGTCTGTGGCCCAGCTTGCTGTTCAACAACCAGCACAAGCCAGATACCCATCTGTGGTTCAGCCCAGCAGCCAGCAACTAGTTCAAGCCAGCCAATCCGTTGCCCAGTCCAGTGGATGGCAACCAGCACAGGGCAGCTATACGTCTGTGGCTCAGCCCAGTGTCCAACCAGCACAATCTACTGACCTGCCTGTGGTTGAGCCCAGCAGCCAGCAACTAGTTCAAGCCAGCCAATATGTTGCCCAGTCCAGTGGACTGCAACCAGTGCAGGGCAGCTATATGTCTGTGGCACAGCCCAGTAGCCAACAAGCACAAGCCAACTTCCAATCTGTGGCCCAGGCCACCAGTCAGCAATTCCCACAGGCCATTGACCTGTCTGTGGTTCAGCCCAGCAGCCAACAACTAGCTCAAGCCAGTTCTCAGCCCAGTGGACTACAAGGAGTACAGGCCAGCTATCTATCTGTGGCTCGGCTCAGCAGCCAGCAACTCCCTCAGGCCGTTGACTTGTCAGTGTCCCAGCCCAGCAGCCAACAACCAGTGCAAGGCAGTGGCCAGTCTGTAGCCCAATCCTCCAGCCAGCAACTAGTTCAGGCAAGCCAATTTGTTCAGTCCAGTGGACAGCAACTAGCACAGGGCGGCTATATGTCTGTGGCACAGCCCAGTAGCCTGACTCTTTTCAAGCCCAAAGAAGGTAGGCTTCAATTTGTTTCTAAGCTCTTTTCTGGTACCAGGCCACTCCAGAATCCAAGTCATAGCTCTGTAGTTCAGTCCAGTAGCCAACGACAAGCACAAGCCAGCTACCAGTCAGTGGTCCAGCCTGCTGTCCAGCAACCAGCACAAGCAGAAGCCGGCTACCCATATGTGGCTCACCTACCAGTACCAAGCACCAGCACAAGCCAGCTACCATTCGGCGCCCCTCAGCCTTCGTCCGACAACCAGCACAAGCCATCTACCAATCTGTGGCCCAGGCCAGCAGTCAGCAATTCCCACAGGCCACTGACCTGTCTGTGGTTCAGCCCAGCAGCCAACAACTCAACGCCAATTCTCAGTCTGATGCCCAGCCCAGCAGCCAGCAACTAGAACAGGCCAGCTCTTGGTCTGTTGCCCAGCCCAGTAGCCAACTAGCGCAAGCCAGCTACCAATCTGTGGCCCAGGCCAGCAGCCAGCAATTCCCACAGGCCACTGACCTGTCTGTGGTTCAGCCCAGCAGCCAACAACCAGTGCAAGGCAGTGGCCAGTCTGTAGCCCAATCCTCCAGCCAGCAACTAGTTCAGGCCAGCCAATCTGTTCAGTCCAGTGGACCGCAACTAGCACAGGGTGGCTATATGTCTGTGGCACAGCCCAGTAGCCTGACTCTTTTCAAGCCCAAAGAAGCCAGGCTTCAATTTGTTTCTAAGCTCTTTTCTGGTACCAGGCCACTCCAGAATCCAAGTCATAGCTCTGTAGTTCAGTCAAGTAGCCAACAACCAGCACAAGCCAGCTACCAGTCTGTGGCCCAGTCCAGTGGCTTGCAAGCAGCACAGGCCAGCTCCCAGTCTGTGGCTCAGCCAAGCGTTTTAAAAACCGTGCAAGCCAGCGATCAGTCCGTGTCCCAAACGATCAGGCCACAAGTCAGCAGCCAACAGTCACCACAAGCCAGCTACTCTGTGACTCAGCCAAACAGCTTGCAAACCGCACTATCCCGCTACCAGTCTGTAGTCCAGCACCGTGAACTAACGGTTTTCAAGCCACTGCAGGCCCAAGGGGGACAACTTTATCAGGTTGGCTCCAAACTTTATTCATGCCAGGAGTATGTATTGCAACCCAGTTACCAGCTTGCAGCCCAACCAGGATGGACTGAATATCAGCCTCCATCCAGACCAGCATCTCCATCCTTAGCTCAGAGCATCAAACCTGTTGTACAACCTAGTTACCAGGCCCCAGTCAAGCCTGGGCAGGACACCTATGTGTCTGTGGTGTCACCCAGCAGCCATGTCCCTCCTGGCCCACTGCAATCAACACTCCAGTCCACTTTCAGACTAGCACAACTGCCTGAACAGCCTAGCTACCAGCTTCTAGTTCTTCCAAGCCGACAGCCTCTTGCTAAGCACAGACTGCCCAGTTATGATTCTGTATCACCGCTCCGTGGACAGCAATCTGGACCTCTGAGGCAATTGCAACAGTCTGGCTACCAGCCTCCGGGCAAGGCAAGATGTGTATCAGCCCCTAGTTAGGCCTGTGCAATCCAGCTACAAACCCTCAAGCAGTCTAGAACCATCTATCTACCAGCCTCAAATGTTGCCTAGCCACCAGTCACTAGCTCAGTCTGGCTACTTCTCCCCAGCCATTCCAGTGCAGTCTCTGTACAAGCCCCAGGTTCAGTCAAATTATGAGACCGTATCGCAGCCTGGGTTCCAAACATCTATGCCTGGGCAGTCAGGTTACCAATCTGTATCCAGATCAAGTTCCCAAGCCCTGGTGCAGCCCAGTAGTCACTATTTCAAGCTATGAGTCTGCGTCTCAGTCAGTGCAACGTGGACTTCAGTATCCAGCACCGAATTATCAGCCTGTCACAAACCAGAATGCTCCTGGACAAGCTCAAAGTAGCCGGCATTTGTCTCAAAGCAGATCCAGGTTGTTGCAACAAGTGAAGTCATAGCTGTTTACTTGTGTCTGCAGTTTTCTGGTTGTGGATGTTCGTTTTGAAAGTATCAATAAAATTTCATTAAGTGTATTTTTTTTTTTTTGTGTGGGGTTTAAGTGGAGACTAACTGTCTTGCCTTTTGTTGGTGGTTGACGAATCTGTAATGAAATTTAGGTTTCGTATCTATTATTTTTAGTTTTCATTGGGCTGATATCCCTGTTCCCGTGACCGTCTACCCCTGGTTTCACAGACAAGAGCTAAGCCTTCGCTGTAAATGTAGTTCTGACTCTTTAAATAACGTTTTTTTCCCCACTGACTGAAATTGACTTTTGTTTTTTTTTTTTTTTTTTTTTTCTGTTTTCTTTTAAAACCTTGCCTTAAACACAGAGGCATTCTTGTGTTGGAATAGAAAAGGGCCCTGTTCGAACTATTGGTATAAAATTAGAAGCAGCCAATTCCCTAGAATAGAATTATATGCTTAAACATTGCATATATGCATAAACAAAGATTTGTACTCCTGGAAATGACTAAAGTAGTCAAACCGGTTCATTAGAAGGGGGTGTCCCAATACTTTTGGCAATAGTGTACAAGCCAACCTGGCTATTCACAATCTTTGTCTGCAATTTAATAATATTAACCTATTACTTTTGCTATTGCTTTTGACAATTAGGTATCAGTAACATAATTCATTCATAACCTTTTCTATGGACAGACTTTCTGTACCACACTATTCTGCTGATATGGAATGAGTTTGACTACTTGGTTATATTAATAGAAATGCTTCACTGGGGCAAACATAAAAAATCCTAAAATAATAAATAGGATACCCCATAACACCAGCATTTCCAGAAGTATCCAACATTTCTCAATCATGATCTTACTCAGCTAAATGTGACTATTAGCTTAGCTGTATTCCTTGTTTGCTAGCTACCTATGCACATGCAGCATACAATGTTAAAAATGTTCTACATTATGAACCTTAACCCAAAAACCTTTAGCTTCATACACTAGATAATTGTGACCCTGCCTGTGGAAAAACCCAGCTGAAGTATTTTTTTTTTAAACAGTTATTGCATTAAAACAAGATGCTTTAAGTGCTTTAGAGTGCATTCAGGCTATATACGTATATATTTGTGAATTTGTAGATTTTCTAAAGCAAAAAAAACCAAAATTGTTGAAAAAGTGCGACGGTGCACCAAAAATCGTCCGGCCCGATCCGGCTACTACTATAAAACCGATCTCTGCTCTGGGGGCTCTGGGGGCCCCCAAAAGTGGTGGGCCCTTAGACTCGTCCTACTAACTTTAACTTTCCCCTCCCCCCCTTAACCGCCCCGCTGATTAGCTAGTGGGTGACCATAGTCAGGCATGTGCAACGCTGCATACCACAATAGAATTAGATATTATCACAATATAAAAATATTTATATATATAACTAAACGCAATAACTACAATTAAAAAAAATTCATGATTGTTTGAAACACATTTTTAAATATTAACATTTTTAAATATAAATTTCTAAATATTTCAGTTTGTCATTTTTACCACATGATTCTGTAAACATTTGAGAATTAACAGTTTAAAAAAAAAGTAAACCTTATTGGAGATTTTTCTAATTAAAACACTGGTCTTTAAAACATACATACATATATACATACAGTACATACATAACATATTTTTGTGTAGATGGTATATAACATTTCAGTGCCTGAATTCAAATTGTTGCATTCAGTTAAGTAGAACAAATACGAATTGTGAATTATGTACATATAGATTTATTAAACATTTACACAGAAATGTAAATATAAATATGGCCCATTAAGCAAAAACACAGAGTGCAAAGTGAAATAATTATAGATCCTAAAATGCTGGAACAAGAATTTCTAGAATTGTGGGAATTAATATTCATTAAGGGTGCTGCACCTGAATGGTCATCTTTATCATGAATATTAATTTCCTCCGCCTACATCAGCGAAGGACCACCTACTTACCTGTTAATCATCCCCTGATCTTCCCTGCGTTCCATTCAGAAGGGCTCGTCCCTATGCCCTAATCCCTTCAAAGGGTTTACCCTCCGGAGTGAGAGCTTCAAAGGGTTGAAGGGTTTAGGGGACCAAACAACTATTTCTTGAAGTGCCCTTCTGCGTCCTCATCACGTGCCTACACGGAGGCGCCGTCATCATGCAAAGAATCTGCGCAAAGGATCATGGGAGCCTGAAGTGTCCATCAGTTGTACCCTTCAAAATCCTTCATTCTGAAGGGCCCTTTGAAGTGGCCAGTTTTGAGCACTTTGGTTTGGAACGACCCTTCAATATGGCGGCCATGATTGTTTTCACTCCGAAGTGCCCTTCGGAGGGTGATACATCCCGTTTGGACGCACTGCTAAAGAAAGCTTATAAAGTTTGCAGATTACTTGTGGCTTTAAACAACAATAATTGTCCAATCGAAACATTTGGAAATGCACATTTATATGCACATGCACAAGAAGGTTAGATTAAAATTAAAGTACATTTAGAAGAACAGTTATCAACAAACAGTAACACAGTGATGTGAATGATATATGTGCTCATATAACAAAATCAGACCCTTCACTAGAAGCCTGAAAAACAAGTGATCATGGAAGATACATTTGAGACGCATGTTAACACATGACCACTGGTGATCGGTTCCCCGTATCAGAGACAGATCTTAATACGAAGGTTTAAATAGGGCCAATATAATATTATCCTCATAAGAAACCCAACTCAATTCTCTGTAAAATTAAAGGTGTGCGATTGAAGCTGGAACACCTGAACCTAATAATTGCATATTACACGTTTCCATGACAACTGATTATCAGGAAACAACAGGTAAATGGCAGGTGCAGGCACTATAAAGGAACAGTTCAGTAACACTAATGTGTTGGGGGTGTATTGTGTGTTTTATGGTTCTGTAGTGGTGTTGCTGAGGTAGGGAACTGGTGTATTTCTAGCTGGATATGGAGGACACCATTATACGTTTCTTAAGGTATGATATTAAATCAATTTATTTGTTTTATCTTTGTTTGGTTCTTCTATCAAATACTAAAGTCTTTTGTTTTACAGAATTTCTTTGGCCTTTCTCAGTCTCTGTGTCCATGGTCAACTTGGAAGTGGTAAGTTTTATTCATTCAAGTTCTGTAATCCAGGTTTATCAACATGTCCCTTGACTATCCACCCCCCCCCTTTCTACTTAGTTGATGGCTTTGTCCGCAGTGCAGGTTATCCTGGATACTATGAGGCTGGTCCCCCTTCGCAGGACGTTGTGAAACCACAAAATTCCAGCTGGTATGGCCAAGGAGATGTATCTGGTTCCATCGAGCCTCTAAGATCCAAGAATATCCCTTACAGTGCTGCAGTTAGGGGTGTATACAGCAGTGTAAGCTATAGCCCTCAAACAGTCTCTTTTGGCTCTGGTCCAGTGACAAGTGTTCATATGCTTGGTTCTGACTCCAGTGCTAGAAACCAACTTCAAGGTTCTCTGATATCTTTAGCTGGTAGTGGCCGTCTTGTTTCTGGTTCTGTGGCAACTGCATTGGGTACAAGTGTAAACGGTGAGTCTGTACCCCAGCCAGCACAGCTCAGTTCTCAAACTCCTGCGCAGACTAGTAGTGAGTCTGTAGTGTCTAGTAGCCAGCAACCAATGCAGACCAGCTCCCAGTCCAGTGCCCAACAGCCATTTATCAAATCCCAGAACGGTGGACTTGCGCATGTTGGTTCTGGGCTCTTTTCTGGTACCAGGCCAGTCCAGACTTCAAGTTCTGGTTTTATATTCAAGCCTGTGCAGTGACAAAATCCGTCCTCCCTACCTGGTTACCAGTTAGTGCAGGGCAGCCATGGGTTACATTATGAATCCAGAGTTCAGTCCAGCAGTGTGCAACCAGCACAGGCAGGCTACCAACCCATGGCCCAGCCCAGCATCCAACAGTCGTATCAAGCCAGCAGCCAACGTTCTGAACAAGCCATCTCTCAATTTGTGGACCAGTCCAGTGGCCAGCAGTCAGCACAAGCCAGCTACCAGTCTATGCAACCGCCTAGTCTCCAAAAACCAGGACAGACCCAATACCAGCCTGTCTCACAGCCCAGTGGCCAGCAGTCGGCACAAACCAGCTACCAATCGGCCCAAACGCGCTACCAGTTTGTGCCCCGGCCTGGTGGACAAAAACTAGGTCAGACCCAATACCAGCCTATATCGCAGCATAGTGGATTGCAGGGTTTGTTTTTTTTTTTTTTTTTAGTCGTCAAGCCAGCTACCAGTCTATGCAACAGCCTAGTCGCCAAAAACCAGGACCGACCCAATACCAGCCTATTTCACAGCAGAGTGGCCTGCAGTCAGCCCAAACGCACTACCAGTTTGTGCCCCGGCCTGGTGGCCAAAAACCAGGTCAGACCCAATACCAGCCTGTCTCACAGCCCAGTGGCCAGCAGTCAGCACAAACGCGCTACCAGTTTGTGCCCCGGCCTGGTGGACAAAAACCAGGTCAGACCCAATATCAGCCTATCTCGCAGCATAGTGGATTGCAGTCAGCTCAAGCCAGCTACCAATCTATGCAACAGCCTAGTCTCCAAAAACCAGGACTGACCCGATACCAGCCTGTCTCTCAGCCCAGTGGCCAGCAGTCATCTCAAACCAGCTACCAATCAGCGCAAGCTCCCTACCAGTCTGTGTCCCAGCCCAGTGGCCAATCTGTGTCTCTTCAGCCTGGATTCCAGCTGTCTTCTATGCCACAGCAGTCAAGTTATGCGTCTCTTTCCAGTTTTGGTTCCCAACCCCTAGAGCAACCCAGTAATGTACAACTTGCTTCAAGCTATGAGTCCGTGTTGCAGCCTGACCTTCAGGATACAGCACCACTGCGCTCCCAGATTACTCAAAACGAGCGCTTGTCACCAGGCATGTTGAGGCTGTTGCAGCAAGTGAAGTCATAGCTGATGTAACTTCCGGTTTTTTTTTTTTTTAATTTTTTTTTTTTCTCCAAACAATAAATCACCTAAAACTTGGTTTGTGTTTTGCTGGGTTCTTTTTCGTCCATCTAAATCAGCAAGGGCTTTAATGTGGTCTACTGATGCAGTAATATTTTGTTAGGTGTATGATGTCTTCTCGAAGGGGGGGGGGGGGGCGGGGTAGAAGGAACACTTGTCTACGTGGAATTAATATCGTTGACCAGTGATGAAGTTCTATTGTTTGCACGTTTACCATCTCTTCGGTTTTCTTTGTTTGGTGTTCTCTGTGGTTATGTAATCAGTTTAGATTCTTTTAAAAACTCTTATTTCGTAATTATTACAGGTGCTTGGTTCAAGGCGTGATCGCAGGCTGGTTATGCAAAACTCATGGGTAACTAGTTTGTGTCCTCTACAGGTTGATTGTACATTGACATCACTAGTGGGTGTTTCGCCAGTTGCTTGTCATAGTGTGCATATAAATCCTAAAGTGGTGCGTGTAGGTTTTTTATTTTTTTTACGGCTTTTATTTCCATATCTTAAGGGGTAAGTGTTTTTACAAAGTCAAACAAGTTTTAATGACATTAGAACAAATGGGATGAGTTGCTGAACAAAGAGGGGGGGGGGGTTGACCTCAAAAGTTACAGTAAGTATGTTGTGTTGCCACTGGCTGCTTTAAGCACTACAGTGTGTCACGTTCTCATGGACATGGCGTGTTGCCAGTTCTCGCTGTGAGATTACCCCACTTTTTCACCAAGGCACGTGCAAGTTCTCAAATGCATCTGGGGACACTTGGTTTGCCATTGCAAGAATGATCAGCTGTCCTTGTCTCCCTGTAGCACTGTCTTATAGGCCTCTTACAGTACATTATGGACATTGCAGTTTATTGCTCTGGCCACATAAGAACTGCAAGTCCTCATGTCTCCTTGCAGCAGAATTATGGCATGTTCAACCAGATGATCAGGGACCCTGGGCATCTACTGTTATTATTATTATTATTTTTTTTTTTGGGAGTCCGTAGAAAGGTGCTGTGAGTCTCTCAAACTGTATGGTTAATTGAAAGTACGAAAAAAATAGTTTAAATTTTCAATAAAAATCTGAAGCCCAAGTGTGGACAGTGCTTGAGACTCAATGTAGGCTTTATTTGATTGTAATCTGGTTTCTCTCCTGGCTCTTCTCCACACATTGCCCTTGGGATGAAGTTTTTGTAATGGTCACACAGTCTAAATGAACTTTTATTCAGAAATCCATTGATTATAGAGGAGGTGTATTCAAGTCATTGTTGATGAATTAAAAGTTGTACAAAAAAAATATATAGGTGCTTTGCCACTGCATGGTTCAGCTCAGTTTCCGTTTCCACTGCAGTTTAGTACCGCTCTAGAGTGGGATGGATTATAGTCATGTCGTTATAGTTGTGCCAACCAGCCTCTGCACTGTGACCTCCTGATTAATCGTGATAAAAAACTCCATAACACGACCGTTAACCAGCACTTAATAATATACATATTTACGATCCCTGTCCCCCGGCAGTTCTAAAGTGATTTTCACCCCGTACCAATTTTTTCTATTAAACAAATGAATGACCATAAAAGATATTTATTGCGTACATTAAATGCCACAATTTGGCACCCACAGGAACATCGTGAGAAACGGTGCTCATGACCTAGGACAGCGTAGCTCATGTATAGGCGGAGCCCTCTTCTAGGACCACACAAACCAAATTAAAAAAATGCACCCCCCCCACACCCCCCCCAACATCTCTCTTATACCCAACACTTCCATCCCACCAGGTTTAAAAGCATCTAAATTAGCAGCAATATTTGAATGCAGTAAATGAAAAACTGCAGACCCATGAAACCTTAACCCCAGGCGCACGCCCGGACCACTATATAAAACAAACACCAACCCACCTCAACCGAGCCCCCCACGCAAATATAAAGTGAAATGATGGTAGTTCATCTGTTTTCCACATTCATTAAATAGGAATACAGATTACAAAATTTCATTTCACAACATGTTTATCATTTCATAATCATATCATTTCATATAATTTGCTGGCTCTCTCTTCATAGCCTTGAGTTTGAGGTCCCTTGATTCTGGAGGCTGTCTTTGTATTTCATTGAAATCATTTGAGGTTTCTCCAGCGAGACATGCAAAGATCTAACTTCTTTTTTTGTAGTATGTACAAAATTAATCTTGAACCACTTAAGTTAAAACTACTGCAAAAGAAGATATCCCTGTACTTAATGTACATTAATTAACATGATTAATAACAAACTGAAATAGCTTAGTAGCTTTACAAGTTATTCAAAGGGGTTCTACAAACATGAAAACAGTGAATGTTGAATGTTGTTGTATAAGGTATGTATAATTTACATAGGCTACCTCATTTCTTAGAGCAGTGGTTCCCAACCCTGGTCCTGGAGGCACCCCAACACTGCACGTTTTGCATGTATCCTTAATCAAACACACCTGATTCAGGTCATCAGCTGATTAGTAGAGACTCCAAGACCTGAAATTGGTGTGTCAGAGAAAAGAGACATGCAAAATGAGCAGTGTTGGGGTGCCTCAAGGACCAGGGTTGGGAACCACTGTCTTAGAGTACATGACCAGAGTTCCTAAAATGCCATAACTTCACTATTATGGGACAAAAAGCATCTTTCTCTAATGACCATTTAAAAGTAGCCATATGTTCTGATACATTTTTTCTTATGATTTTTAGCATGATCAAATTTTCATTATTTGTTGTTTAATATTCAATGTTTGGAGAAGCTCTACATAGTTCTCTCCATAGGAATATTATATGAATTATTCTTTCATAGACATGTCTTATTAAATCTAGTAATAAAGGCAATTAAATCTGGTAAAAAAATATATTTTAAATAACGCTAACATCTTTTTTTTTCATTGAATGCATTCATTCTATAAAACAAAAATATGCTTGACAAAATCAGTTCAATAAGACTAAAATAGAAGGTCAGCTTTTCCTGTGATGAGGGCTGTGACACCTGAATCTAATAACTGTATATTACATGTTCCCATGACAACTGATTGTCTGACAATTGGCAGTAGCAGCACTATAAAAAGTCCAGTTCAACAGCACTAATATTGTGCTGTGGGGGGGACAAATGTGTCTCCTGATTTTGTATTGGTTTTATTTTTATTTGTTTTTTTTGCTGAACATGGAGGGTACCACTGTGCAACTCTTAAGGTTTAATTTGTTGTTTCTGTTTTTTTTTTCTCTTCTATAAAGCAAAGTGTGTTTAATGAGTGTTTGTTTTGCAGATTTTCTCTAGCACTTTTTGGCTTTTGTGTCCATGGGCATATTGGAAGTGGTAAGTCTTATTCTGTGAAGTTCTGTTAGAGATGGGCAGATAAAGCCTTGTGAAGCTTTTGAGGCTTTCTTCACGTCAAAAATTTGAATCAATCACCTCACTTCAGGTGTTTCATTGTGACGTATGAAGCCTCAAACGTCATGTGATCACAGAGATTTGATACAAGCATTGACAGTCTTTCGAACCGGTCTGCATTAATGGAGTAAAACAGGCTTCGGAGTCTGTCAAACGTCCCATCTCTAAGTTCTATAGTGTGTGTGTGTGTGTGTGTGGTTTAGTTGGTGGCTTTAGCAGTGGCGGTTTTCCTGGGTACTATGAGGCTGGCCTCCCAATGCAGGATGATGTGAAGTGGCAACGTTCCAGCTGGTATGGCCAAGGAGATGTATCCGATCCCATCAGGCCACTAAGATCCAAGAGTTTCGCTTATGGTGCTGCAGTTAATGGTGTGTATAGCAGTGAAGGCTATAGCCCTCAAACTGGCTCCTATGGCTCTGGTCCAGAGACAAGTGTGTATAACATTGGTTCTGAATCTGATGTTAGAAGGCAAAACCCAGGCTCTGTTATCTTCAGGTGGCAGTTTTGTTTCTGGTTCTCTAGCCAGTGCATTAAGTACAAGTGTGAGACGTAAGACTGTACCCACGTCAGCACAGCTTAACTATCAAACTGTAGTGCAGACTAGTAAAGAGTCTGTGGCCTCTAATAGCCAGCAACCAGTGCAGACTGGCTCCCAGTCCAGTGGTCAACAGTTGGCTAATGCCCAATCCTTTGTCAAGCCCCAGACAAGTAGACTTCAAGTTGGTTCTGAACTATTTTCTGGCGACAGGCCCATCCTGAGTTCAAGTCTTGGCCAGCGGTAAGCACAAACCAGGTACCAGGCTGTGTCCAAGCCCAGTGGCCTGCAGTCAGCACAATTCAGCTACCAATCGGTGTCCCAGCCTAGTGGACAACCGGGACAGGCTCGTTACCAGGCTTCATCACAACCCAGCAGCCTACAATCAGCACAAGCCAGCTACCAATCTGTGTCCCAACCCAGTGGCCCACAGTCCGCACAAACCAGGTACCAGGCTTTGTCCCAGCCCAGTGTCCAAGTACCAGCACAGGCCAGCTACCAATCTGTGTCCTGGCCCAGTGGCCCACAGTCAGCTAAAACCAGGTACCATTCTTCATCCCAGTGGCCTGCAGGTCGGCACAAGCCAGCTACCAGTTAGTGCACTCCAGGTTTCAGGCACCAACTTATAAGCCCACATCTCAACTGGTTGACACTGGGTTTCAGCTCTCTATGCCAGAAAAATCAAGTTTCCGTTCTCTTTCTGTTCTGGGTTCCCAACCCCTGGAGCAACCTAGTAATGCATTTATTCCTTCAGGCTATGAGTCTCTGCAGTCTCTTCCACCTGGCTTTGAGGATCCAGCACCACTGCTTTCCCAACCTACTCCAAGCAAGAGTTTGTCTTCCGGTGTGTTGAGGCGTTTGCAACAAGTGAATTCATAGCTGCGTAACGGTCTTTCATGGTTTAATGTTTGCTTTTTGAAACAAAATAAATAACTTTAATGTGCTTGTGGTATGTTCACTGTTTTTATCGTTTTACATGTGCAGGTGATTTTTTTTATTTTTTTCTAGAAACCAATTTCCGAAGATCACTAATTTCCATAATCAAGTGACCAACATCTATTACTTTTAAGACTGACAATCTAGCACTACAGTTCCCACCTTTTCTAGAACCCTTCAGAACCACACAATGCAAAAACTTGACTTTGGTTTAATTTGTTCCCCACGGGGTTCTACATCTAAATTAGAAACAGACATTTGGGGGGCGGGGACACATTGTAGAGGATTTATTAAAACGCATTAAACAATACATGGAGTACAAAGTGAAATGATGGTAGTTCACTTATGTTTTCTCGCGTTATCTCTGCAAAACCACTTTCTCATAGCTGTTTAAAAACCAGGACAAAGAGCCCTCTGGTCCCAGGTAATGTGGTGACCTCTATCATGTGTTCATTGCAACCAAGGTGTCTTAACCTGGGTCTTTTGGTAGCTTTTGAAGCCTAGTTTGTACTCGAATGAAAATATTTCTAATATTAGACTGAAGCTTTTTAAATACTAAATACATTCATTTTGGCTTCAGTTTGATTGCATTTAAATGGAGCTTAATATCAATATTGTGACAAAGTACAAGTGAAATGGTGTAAACTCATCACACGGGATTAAAACAACTTCATTTCCCAACACATTTTATGCTGCTGGCTCTTTGTAACCTTGGGTTTAAGGTCCCTTTGCGCGTGAGCAGTGTTGGGCAAGTTACTCTGAAAATGTAATCAAATTACTGATTACTCCTTTTAAAAGTAATCGTGTTACTGTTCTGATTACTTTATTTCAAAAGTAATTAGTTACATTAGTTACGTTACTTTTTTCTCCATGAAAGTTATGAAATCCCAGCAAACACGCTCCCAATAAATATTTCTTATTAAAGCATCAACGTTCACACAACACTGTTATTTTGAACTAAAGCAATTATAATCTCTAAAAGACAACTCAGTTCATCGCAATCTCACAAATCTCTGTTATAACACAATACATATATGCATAATGAATATTTCATAATGTCTACAGTTTGTGTGTTATAATGAGAGGATTCGTGAGCACGCAAATGTCAGCACTGCATTATGCTCAACGCTGCAAACACGTGTTATAGCCTAAATAGAAACTCTGCATGCACCTGTTAAATGTTTTTATTTTATATTAATGTTGCTTTTGTGCAATATATGAATAACAATTTATTTGTTTGAGATATTTTGTTTAGATATTTCTAATTTGCGGGAGTCCCGTGCATCGCACTGGCACTTGATCTCGACAATGCGTGTGAACACCTTTTAATAGTATGATTGATTATTATAAAACACTGCATTCTGTCAGCAATGTCAAAGCGGCAGAACGTTAGGCGCCTCGCTTGTAAACTATACCTAATTACTATTTTGAAAAATTTAACACGTGAAATTACTCCGGTTACTAAAAAGTAATCATTACGTAACGCTTACTAAGTAATGCTTTACTGCACAACACTGCAGGGAGGCTGTCTTTGTGTTTCAGTGTGTGGAACCATTTAACTCTCTCTCCCCCCCCCCACCCCCCCCCCCCCCCCCCCCCCCCCCCCCCCCCCCCGCCCACCCCCCCCCCCCCCCCCCCCCCCCCCCCCCCCCCCCCCCCCCCCCCCCCCCCCCCCCCACCCCACAACATTCGTAGTTACACTGATATTTGACCAACACCTCAAGTCAAAACTAGCAAAAGAAGCTATGATCACGTTTACAGTCAGCCATGACACTTAAGTGCCATTTACATTGCTGCTGAGATGCAGAAAACAAACAAAATACTCCATCTACATTAACATGACTAATACCACAGACTCAAACGGAGTATACGAGTTATTGAAAGAGGTTTCTACTGCGTTTGAAATGGCCCATAGCAGATGCCGTCTCTATGGTAACATCTGGTCTCCATTTAAAGTGCGCTGCTTAAAAACAGTTACACAAGGCATATTTCAAATTGAAACAAAAACAATCCATATCCACACCACTTATGGCACCAGAACAATCATGTCAATACTATCCATAAGCTCGGCTTAGTAAAACCGGAGCAATTAGGGTCCAAGTTCTCAGCAATTCACAAAATGTCAAGCAAAATGCATCTGACAAAAGAATGTGATAATACAAAATGTGGATAATTAAGTGTACAAATTAAAAGCATCTGAATGTGAGGAACATGGTTGAAACAATGCACAAATATCCCTGTGGAGCAGAATTTACTTTGTTCCAGAAATTAAAAACAGAAATATTCCAGACATGCTGTTGATAGCATGAATATAAAATAATAATAGTATATAATATATATAATTTTGGCTTGTCCCTCACTTTGTAAAATCAAACATAGATGCATTGTACCAGAAATGTGAAACTTGTATTGTGTTGAAGCACCTGCATGACTTATAAATGTAAACATTTAAAAATTAAATTTAAATTAAATCGAATTTACATAAACAACTGATTATATAAATTGTGAGACTGCTTTATATGTTACCAAAAATTTCCAGACATACGAAATTGTGGGCAGCATTTCCTCTGCAAATGAATTACTATGAATGCATTTTGTTCTGTTTTTTACAAACCGAGGGATATTTTTTTGTGGTATTCAACAGCTTGCCAGATGATGTGAATAGAGTTCACGTTGCATTTAAAATGAAACATTCCAAGATTTTCAAAGTATTAGCTCATGAAACATTCCATTTGCCATTGATTTGACTCTGTCCTTTAAAGGTGCAATCGGTAATTTTTGTTTAGTGAGTATTATTTAGTACGTCATGTGATCTAACAAGAGGCAGACCGACTCTATGTAAATACGTTTTTTCTTAGGCTACTGCCAATTTTAATTGTACACTGTTTTAAATGTCTCAGAACTTTTTAAAATAAAAAATACTGAAAGCACCTTTAAACCTTCATGGACAACACTCTTTTTCTTTTTAAAGGGGAATGTAAACTAAAAACAATCCAGTACAATTCAAATATCAAACTTTAGTGCTGGCAAACTGTAAAATTATCTGAAGTTTTCCAGAGAAAATTATAGTCATTGCACTATTCTGTGTTTAGGTGCACTACACAGCAATAACCTGCAGGGGTAGCAACAATACGCAATCCATGAGCGGAGCCAGGAGCAAAGCACAGGCTGTAGAGGTGGGACATCAGGCCCTTGAACTGGCCAGGAACTAGTTGCACCTCCAGATGGCTCAACGTTAGCAGAGATGAAAATGTTCTTCATGGCCATCAAGAAAAACAAGCCATGATGTAAGAATATTAATTCAAATTATTTAAAAAAAAGTCTAAGCTCAGAGGACTGTCAGAACAGTGGGTGCCCTCTTCATAAGCGTCCTTAGTCTTTCCTTGATCGATCAAGACTATCGTATCGCAGAAGATAAAAAAGAATGAAAGAGAAACTGAAATCTACCGAATAAAACTTACAGGCATACATGTACAGATTCTGAAAGACAAAAGTGCAACTGATAAGGTTTGCTGTTTAATATTCATCAGTTGGAGGAGTTCTCCACGGTTTTGTCTGTAGGTATTGTATAGAAAGAGGACGGAACAGCTGCGGGCTAGTCCTCAATGCATATAACATCGCTAGGTTTGCCTGATTTCAGATCAGGGGTGGCCACATCTCGCAGAGCATCACTGGACTTCTTCTCCAGGTGGCTGGTTGGGGCCGGAGGTCCGTTTGAGGACACTAAAAAGAAGCATTATAGAACAGCAGCATTATATTTCCATATATTAAACCTATTTAATTACTTTCTCAGTGGATACGTCTTGTTCTCACACTGCTTTCCCTAGACTGAACACAAACAAGACTGCTTGTGTTATTTTAGTATTATTTATATACTGTATATGTACTATTACAGAATTTATTAATATTTTGAATTAGTTTATATTTTTACATTTTCATTTGAGTTAAGTTTGAGTGATTTTGTTATGCACTTGTCATTTTTATTTCTATATAGCTTTAATTTGTATTTAAGTTTTGGTACCTTTAGTACTTCAACTTATTTCAATTAGATATTTTTTTAGTATTTTATTTCATTTCTTTCAGTAGTTTACGTTTTAGCTTACAATAACTAAAAAGACTATTCACTGAATTTGCAAAAGTTCATTTGGTAGCAAACTAGATATTAATGTAGATATTTATGCACTAGTCTAACTGTGGCTGGTTGATTTAAATGTTGTTCAGGTGGACTCTTCCTTTCTAAGTGGGCGGTTCTTGGACAGAATTGATGCAATTCATAGCTTTCAGTCACGTGACCGGCTCGAAGACCTGGAGGGCAACACATCCATAGAACTGCAGAACAAGCCTGTCAATTTTACATCTGTTTCACAGCCGCAAATATTTAGATCACCTCTCAAAAGAATAAAACAAAGGTATGTGAACAAAATGCAAGTTTTGGCCATTTGCAATCCATATTAAGCACCCGCGGCAATATTTCAATTATTAAACAGTGTGACAAAACTTTGTAAAAACATTTAAAGTGCCTTAATATATTTAAAAACAGTAATATTCTCTATATTAATGATGCACAGTTTACATAGACAAGCAGATGAGGCCGGAATATGAACACAATCCGCTTAATGGTTCAGTGTTTTCCTTCTAATGGTTTTCTATGGGAAACCATTTAACGTGAAACTTTGCACATTGCATTTATATTCTGGCTACATCTGCTTGCCTGTACAAAATATACATAATCAATAAGGTGTTTACTGAATTTCGCCTTTTAATATCTGCGTTTTACTACAATTACTACTTAATGCAATCTGCGTAAAAATAACTGGCGGTCAGTGGAGCAAAGCTTCGTTTTGCCCTCCAGGTGGGCGTTCCTATAAGGGTGTGACGTCACGTGAAAACTATCAATAGGAATTTATTACGTGCTCTTCATTTCAAGGCTAATGTAGGCCACTAACCGCTGACGTACGGCCCCAGGGGCATCTGGCTGTAGTTCACCATCGCAGTGCCTCCAGGTCCACGGAACCCTCCGGCGAAACTGCTATTATACATCTGAGAACAGCCGAAAGAGCCCTGAGGGAAAGGCTGAGAGGAGATGAAACAAAATATTCTTACATGAAGGTTCATCCACATGAGGCTCATCTATTATTCATCTTACATGGACTACACATATGGCAAAAGACATGTCATGCTGACCTGCTGAGGTGGTGGCTCGTTGCCCCAGCTGGTGAGCCTGCTGAGGATGCCCCGCTCTGACATCTGGAGCCGGGCAGAGACGGGTGGGACCCTCGAAAGCATGGAGGGCAACCGTGTCACGTCAGCCTTCATATCGCTTAACAGCTCCTCCAGTTGATTCAACACTAAAACACCAGTGAACATAAAAATGGATAGTTTAAACACGCCTAAGTAAGTTTTTGTTGTTTTGTTTTTGAAAGAAATTAATACTTTTATTCAGCAATGATACATGAAAATGATCAAAAGTGACAAAATTACATTTATGTTATAAAATATTTCTCAAATAAAAGATTTTTTTCAATTAAAGAAATGATAAAACATTAAACAGCACAACTGTTTTCAACATTGATAATAATAAGAAATGTTTCTTCAGCAGCAAATCAGCATATTAGAATGATTTCTGAAGGATCTTGTAACACTGAAGGCTGAAGTAATGGCTGCTGAAAATTCAGTTTTGCCATCACAGGAATAAATCACATTTTAAAAATGAGCAAAAACGTTAATTTTAATCGGTAATATTGTGCAGTTTATTATATTGTTTTTACTGTATTTTTTTTCAAATAAATGCATCCTTGGTGAGCATAAGACACTTCTTAAAAAATTGAGCAAATCTCTGAACCCCAAATTGAACAGTATGTACATTAGTTTCTCTTTGTGTATAAAGCTACTGTGGTTAAAGCAAAGCAACATGGGCAGTTCCAAGCTCGGTTGTTTGTTAGGTTTAGAAATCCACCTTTGTGCAGCACAGCATTGGCTGGCTTGTTACCAGCAAGGGACTCTTTGGAGAGGTGCTGGTGGGACTCAGCCAGGCACTCCACCTCTGCCAAAAACGTGTTGTTGAGGGCCATGGCGGGGTGATGGGATCTGAGTCATCTCAGGTATGCGCACGCCGTAGGCTCCTCGCATTTACAACGCCTGTTCCAGGAGCTAAAAGTGAATGAAGATGTGTGAATATAAAAGCTCAATTTAATAATAAACATAAAACACAGAATAATCTTGTACCTTAAAACGTCTGGCGAGATCATTAACGTAGTTTCATTTCTAAGTAGTTCCCTTTGTGCATTTCAGTCTTGAAAGGCTCATTGAGGATGGCATACCGTGGGTCATTCTGAATGTCCTGCCACCGTGCATAGCCATGTCTGTGAGTATGCCGATGGTTTAGAGGTTTCCTCATATACAGATAAGAGGTTTTCACATACGGGTTGGGTATCGTTTGAATTGTATGGAATTCAATTCCGATTCCACTTAATGATTTCAGTTTTGTTGGCCATAATGTGGTTAAAAAAAAATGCAGTCCAAAACATTAAATATCAAACGTATTTATTCTTTGTCTCATTTTGCAAAACATTTAGTTGCAGCGGAATACCATGAAGAAAAATTAAGAGCAGTTTGTGTGCAAAATAGAGGTGCACGATTCTGGATAAATTGAGATGCATGGGAAAGGCCGGCGACGCGGCGTCTCTTTCCCTATTCAGGAAACCAACCGAGACGTTCCCTTTCATAAGTTCACTTTATGCTGTGAAGCCATCGCTATGGGAACAATATTCCATAAGGCCTTCACGTGAGGATAGCTGGAAGACCGAGGAAAGAGTCCACTCAAGCAGATAAAACCTGGGAGCCATCCTCACGTCAAGTCTGTAGAACTTGATCAAAGTTTGAAGAGGTCCATCCTGACGCAGCACAAATATCTTCCAATGAAGAGCCCTTAAAAAGAGCCTGAGAAGAAGCCATTCCTCTAGTGCACACGTAGAGGCGAAGCCAAGCGACATAGGCTGCAGAGATAGCCTCAACCTCCCAATGAAACATTCTCTGTTAGGTGACAGCAGCTCCCTTGTTTTTACTGCCAAAACATACAAACAATTGGTCAGATCTACGCCACTGGTCTGAGCGGTCAACGTAGATTTTCAATATCCTCACCAGGCAAAGACTAGGAAGTCGCACATCACACAAAGGGGAAAAGCCTCCAAGATCACCTGCTGGAAGCAAAAGGATAGAGCCACTAAAAGGACCGTCATCAGGGTCAAAAACCTCTCTGACACAGGCTCCAATTGATCAAATGGATGGCCTGCCAGACCTTCCAGGAAGATAGATAAATCCCATGAAAGAATTTGTACAGGGCGGAAAGGCCTAAGCCGTCTCGACCCTTGCATGAAACGGGAAACCAGGGGTGATGAGCATGAGTCAGTAGGTCATGCCTGAGGGGAACCTCCCAAGGAGGGCCAGCTAGTAGACTGACCATGTCTGAGAACCACATCTGAGTGGGCCAGAATGGGGCCACCAGCAACGTACTTTGAGCAGAACCACTGAGAGCAAATGGATTGGTGGGAAGGCATAACTCTGGTCCTGGGCCACTCCTGAGCCAGAGCGTTCACTCCCAGAGGTAACGGAGGAGACAGGGAGAACCAGAGCGGGCAATGCACAGTCATGCTTGAAGCAAACAAGTCCACTTCTGCTCGGCTGAACCTCTGCCATTTGAGGCTCACCACCTGAGGATGTAACCTCCGTTCTCCGGGCTCCAAGACCTGCCTCAAAAGTAGGTCCGCTCCCAGGTTCAGATAACCTGGGACATGAACCATTCTGACTGACAGAAACTTGGTCTGTGCCCAAAGAAGGACTTGTCTCGCCAATCTGCATCCTTTAGATCGATAGTCACAAACCAATCTCCGGTTCGGATATGAGACAAAATGGATTTTAACATCAGCATGTTGAATTTGCTCACTCTGAGCGCAAGATTTATGCAGTGTAAATCCAAAATTGGATGTAAACCACCATCCTTCTTGGGCACAACAAAATAATGGCTGTAAAAGCCTGACTCCATCTGAGTGGGGGGTATTTCTTCTATAGCCCCTTTCTCTAAGAGTGACAAAATCTCTTGACTCAAAGCCAGGATCTCCCAATCCTTTCCCGAATTGGATGGAGTAACAGCTTTGAAAAGTAGCAAAGAACATGACAAAAACTCTTTCCTATGGGCAACTGATAATCCGCTTCCTGAAGGAAAAGAAATCTGATGAAATCACGCATAGCACGATATGCTGATATGAGCATATGAGACGTATTTCTTGGGGTGGTGCTAAGCGCTACTGGCCAATAAAATGGCGTAATAGTATAAGGGCTTCACAGAAGGTGTTCCCATAGCGACGACTTCACAGTGTAGAGTGAACCTATGAAAGGGAACAGCATTTTAAAGAATAAGTTGGGTGAACTATTTAAAAAAAAACACATCAAAAAAGGAAGTAATACACTACTGTTAAAATGTTTTGGGTCAGTATTTTTTTTATTATTAAAAATGTATACTTTGTCAGCAACAATGCATTGAATTGTAATCAAAAAGTAAAGACATTTATAATGTTAAAAAAAACTTATATTGCAAATAAATGCTGCTCTTTATAATGTCTGACCTTTATAATCAAAGAATCACTGTTTCCACAAAAATGGTAGGCAGAATATTGATATTTAATTATTATTTATTATTTTATTACAGAATATTTCATATTGATGTTAAGAACAGTTTTTGAGCACCAAAATATTAGAATGATATCTGAAGGATCATGTGACAATGAAAACTAGAATAATGGCTACTGAAAAATTAGTTTTGTCTTTTGTTTCAGTTGCTTAAAAATACTATTATATAGCAAAAACAGTTTTTAAATTGTATTAATATTTCATAATATTACTGTTTTGTTTTTGTTTTTTGATCAAATAAATGTAGCCTTGGAGAATAAAAGACTTCATTTAAAAATATAAAAAAAATTACCTACCCAAAATTTTGAACAGTAGTGTAACTTATATGAATGAAATGAAATGATGCAGTTCTAATTCCCAATTCCCTTGTCAGTGACAACGAAAGAATAACAGAAGCATTTATGTTCACAACTACATGAAGGTCAGAAAAAAAAGAAAAAGAAAAAGGAAAGAAACGAAAGAACAAAACCAACAGAAAAAGAAAAACGATAAGAGATATTATTAAAGGAATAATAAAACAGCTCAAATGTGCCATGGAAAGAACAGTGAGGATACATTACAATGCCAGCCAGCAGCCAGTAGTCATGGCGACGGTGCCAGATGTCGTACATTTTGCCAGATGATACAGCTGCACGTTCCTCGTTTTGCCACAGCGTGTGTAATTCTGAACACATATAAACACTCTGTATCTCTGCTATCATTCACACAGAATTTTGAATCTGCTGTCCATGATACAGTATGTGTGCATGCGTTGATGCCCATCGAAGCGAGACAACAAATCAGAACGACGTCAATAAGACTACAACTCACCAGTGAATCCACCATCTGCGATGTTAAACATGAACCGGGTCTTGATGCTGTTCTTGTCATCTCTGTGGCTCTCGTCCGTGTCATCCCTCGCGTCTTTCTCTCCATTCAATTGGCTCTCAGGGGGATCTTCAGATTTTAAATCATCAGGAATGGCTGCAGAAACTACATAGTTTGGCAAAGGCAGAGAATAAGGGTGTTCAACTCATTTTTTAAGCCTTATGGATCAAATCCTTTTGTTGTGAGAATTACTAAACTAACCGAAATCTCATTCCAATTTTTACACAAATTTTAGTGTTGACTGCATGTGTCAAGCTCAAACATTTCATCTAAAGATATATATATCAAATTTATATTTATTTTCTGACTGCTGTCTATTAAATTTGGATGTCTGTTTTAATTTTTAATGCCGGAAAAATACAAAAATTACATAATTTATATTTAAACATTCTTTGGTAACAGGGTTTCATAAAAATTAAACATACAACTTAACATAAAAAAAAAAAGAAAAAAAAAAAAACATTTTCAGGTTAAGCATCTACTTTTTATGACAATGTGTTGAAAAAGAGTTTCAGGCGTTATTTTGTATCCATTTAGTGGAAAGTGTGTTTTAAGATTCACTTTATAAAAGAATAAAGAAAATAAATGGATCTGGAATCTCGGCCACCCCTTTTATTCTGTTTTTGGAAGTTTTATAAACAAATGCCATGAATACTGACCTGGTTTTTGCTCCTTATCATCTATTTTTGATGGGCTGGCTTTATATTCCCCTCTCTCCAGAGAAGTTTCTTTCCCTTTACCACAGTCTTGAATAAACAAAATATTTTAATATTTTGTTTATTGAGAGAAATGTTTTATAGAATCATTATACGCATAGTGAAGAACCCTCACCTAATGGTGTCTGATTGGCTGTCTGCTCACTAGGTTTTGTGGGTGGCTGTGCTTGATTGGACGATGGCTCTGAATGGACAGAAGGGGTATCATTCTTCTCGCTCTCTTCCATTCCTTTTCCTTCAGGACTTCCGCTTTTTGGTTCTTCTCCATCATTAGCTTTCTCTGGGGCAGGGGAGGGTTCTGGCATAACTGGCTGCTGTGAGAAGAGAGAGATTTTAATAAGGATAAGAGAAATAAAAGACAAGGGAGATATTTCTGGATGACTTCAGTCTGACCTCAGGGTCCAGCGATTTGGTGCTTTCTGGTTCTGTAATGTCCTTGTCTTCTTGAGAACAAGACACTGACTCTGTCTTTTCTGTAAAAACAAATGTAACAGTCCAGTTATTCACAAACAACCAGGGTTTCATTGTGTCGTACACACACACACTTTCACACACCTAAAGGAACAGGTGTGCTGGGTTGAGTCAGAACTGGACTGGCAGGAACAGGTGTGTTGGGGTCCGACGACACACTTTCAGTAAGTTTTTTCAGCTCCAATCCTACAGGAATCAAATCTGGTGTACTAAACTTCCCATTCACATGCTCAAACTCCTGAACCTATATACACAACATTAAAGAGGAATTTTCAGTACAGAGTTTTTTTTATATATAAATAATATACTTTATTTTATAGATCTGTTTAATTTGCTTGTTCTATGTCACGCTTACTTTCAAAATAAAAATCTGGGTTAAAATCCACATTAAAGTAAATAATGCTGTAGAATGTTAAAGAAAATAATTTAAATTATTCACAAATAAAAAAATTAACTTCAAGTTAGATCTTTTTATCTATCAAGTTAAAAACCTGTGCACATAAAATGCAGTAAGTAATTCACCACCTTCTTGCGGACCAGAGACATGACACCAATCCGGGTGAGAACATGTTGGCGGGATAGGCCTTCCCTTGGGACTCCATCTGCAAATGTCTCTGCTCCATCTGCCCCTGGCTCACACAGGTGCCTCATGAACAGAGATACATAAGCCCTGAAAAACACACAGAACCAAAGACCAACGAATGAAAATGTAAACAAAAAAAATATATATACATATATATGAAGAAACTGTTACAGAGAGACACATGCACATACCTGAACTCCTTCTCACTTTTCCCTCGCAGGTCACGGACCAGCCAGTGAGAGTTGAAGGCATCTTGTGGGGGCATACCCCAGCGCATAATCGCATTCAGGAAGGCTTTCCGCTGCCGGGCGTTAAATCCCAAAACCTGAAATCCCAAAGGTAAATAGCCAAAGCTTCACCTGAAGCAAGGAATTACGCACAAACTCTCTCTTTTCACAATATTGTAAGAAGATTTACCCAGTACACCGAATCTAGATGACGATTACAATTTCATACTAGACGGATGTCAACGGTTCTACTTCCTCTTACAGTCAAAAAATAACGGTCTATATTACCACTAACTCTAGCCAGCAACGGCGGCAATGGTTTGTCCCGCTCGCTCTTCAACTGTCTTCGAGATTGTCTGCGTCCTCCTGGAGGAAGAGGAACTCATTTAGGTGCATACCAATGTAGCATCTCGACCAATCTGACACACTAATTTTTATTTGATTTAACAAATCAATTATTCATTAGATTAACAAATCGTCACAGTCCCCTCACTCAATAAACTGGATGCCAGGATTTCTGCTGAACACCAGGCCCCCTTGGTCACCATGACAACTAATCATGATATCACTGGTTTTATGACCCCCCCCCCAGGAATGTGAGTAGGATAACCCACTCTTTGTCCCCATAGGAGAGGCAGAGCAGAAATGGACTTTTCTACTAATTAATTCATAGGAAAACCTTTCTTTGAATGAACACACATATTCTTCAGGCCATTGTGTATATTATTGCTGTTTTGTATTAATCTGTTGTATTATAGACTATTTTATTCATGCTTACGATAAACCACTCATTCATATAACCTTACATATACCGTGTTTAGTATCTATGAATTCGCATTCTGATGATCTAAACAAGAATGTATATAATATGTTGGTACATAGGCAATATATTAGTGTCCTGAGAATCTTTAGTATTTTCGATTCAAGTTCCAGATACTAAGTACCATGTTTCCACACAAAGAGTCATAAACTCCCCAGGATCTCAAAACGCCCACTTGGGATTCCGGCCTTTCTCATTGGATAAGCCCATCTTGAGAGGCGGGGATCTTCTCTGACCTTAAAGCTGACACACCATGTGACCCGCCCAGTCGGTGGTTCGGTCAGATGCTAAGATGAAGATGTGAGAAAACGCTTCAGGATACCAAAGCATTGTGCCAGGCTTCGGCCTTGTCCTTTCCATTTCAATCAAGATTCTCTGACTCAAAACTCTTCTTTCTCATCAACTAACTTCAGCAAAAAGTCAACTGGAAACCTTAAGATTGCATCAGGAATCTATTTCAGACATACGAGACTCGCAAGTATCAAACTTAGTCTTATTTATTGATACATTAGGTATCATTTTCACTTTGTTACAAAGGTGTGTTTGAACTAAGAATCTGACGTATCCCTCAGGTGTAGATCTGCTGAATATGCAAATGGTTCCATAAAATTCATTCTTTATGCCTCTTTCTGTACTGAGTTAAACTTTAACCCTTTCCTATACCAACTGTATGTGGAGGACCAGTTTATGTGTGTATGTAGATGTTAGACCAGTGTAGTTGTTATGTAGTATGTTGAGAATAGTTTAAGTGTTTAGTAGTTATAAAACCTTACTGTAGCACACTTGAGGTTCATTGTTTGCTATAACCGAGTCATAATCATGCAGATTACGCTACCGCTTGTAGAATTGTTTTTTTTTTTTACAGTAAGAAAGTATTTACCTTAACAGGAAATTAACGTCTTAGAATTGACAAGACAGTTGACCCTGCGTGGTCAGCTAAATATCTACAGCGGATCTAAAATATGAATAGTTAATTATAACTAGTTATGGTTAATTATTCATATTTCCTGTCATGAGCTGATTCGTTACACCAAGTATGATGAAAGTCAATACGATTTTTTTATGTTTTTGAAAAAAGTCTCATATGCTCATCAAGGCTGCATTTATTTAAACAAAAAATACATTAAAATAGCTGTTTTCTATTTTAATATATTTTTTAAAATGTAATTTATTCCTGTGAGGACAAAGCTGTATTTTCAGCAGCCAACTCCAGTCTTCAGTGCCACATGATCATCAGAAATCATTCTGATATACTGATTTACTGCTCAAAAAACATTTATTATTATCAACGTTGAAAACAGTTGTGCTGCTTAATGGTTTGGGTGGAAACGTGTGATACTTTTTTTAGGATTTCTTGATTTAAACCTCTTGTGTTTTAGCTTTTCAAAATGTATTGTGGATGTCGTTAATCTAAGAAGCATTCAAAATATTAACTATCTATCTATCTATCTGTCTATCTGTCTGTCTGTCTGTCTGTCTGTCTGGTCGACTACTATCTATCTATCTAGCTACGTATATTCGATTATAATGCTTTATTTACTCTAAATTAAATACTTGAGAAAAACAGTAATATAAATATTTTATAACATTATAATTTAATGCATCCTGATGAATATAAGTATAAAATTTTAAAATGAATTAATTTATATATATTTATAATATATATATATATATTATATATATATACGTAGAATATCACACACATATAATATCATCCTGACCCAAAGTTTAAACAGTATGTGTGGTGTGTGTGTGTGTTTATATATGGATATGTATATGTATAAAGACGCCTACCTTCAGGACGTTCCTCAAAATCTTCATCCTCATCCTCGGACCCAACAGAGTACTCAGACTGATTATCTGAAAGATCATCATGCCACTCTGAGAACAGGATTGAGAGAGAATGCTTGTAAACTCAGATACACTCATATACACAGTTTTACACTGAGTTATAGCACTGTCCGCATCTGTGTTTGGGTACCTTGGCCCATGAGAGGCGTCATTATTAGTGACTGTTTGCGGATACGTTTCCCTTTGCCACAGAGGTTCCGGGCCAGATCCTCCTGCTGCTGCTCGTAATGGTGCCTCAAGAGCTTCTCCCAGTAGTCTGGATCAACATTCTCTTCCTGCTTAATAATCTCCCTCTGGACCTCCTCCTGCAGGAACACACACACACACACACACACAAATACAGATAATTTATCACAGACCTATTATCGACTTCAATTAATCTTATTATATTTATTGTTTACTAACAATAATCCTAAACATTTGGTATTTGTATATGAGATAATATATATATATATTTGTTCTTATTTGTCCCATTTGATAGCGGATGATGAAGCTTTCCCTTCATAATGCAGGTTTTTGTTCCAACACAGAAAAGGACTTGGTGGTACCAGTGATATTATCAAAATAATAATTTGATGTACCATTAAACTGAATCATTACCATATTCATATACCATGGTACTCCAAGGTACTTCAAAGCATAGTACAGCGTTATCATGATACATATAGAGAGGACCCTAATACTTTGACCATTGTAGCAAATCCACACTTTAGGACTTATTGTCTGTCATTTTGCTATTGCTGATATCTGATCCGTTTCTTCAGAGAGATGTGCATCTACATGGGTTGCTATAATAATGATGTAAGCATCAGCATGATCCCAGGAGATTTTCTCAAACTGAGAGTATCTGTCAGTGTGAAATGGGGATGGAAAACTGAAAATTTTGCTTTTGCCCATGTCTATAATGACATCTC
Source organism: Sinocyclocheilus anophthalmus (assembly GCA_018155175.1). Classification (NCBI taxonomy): domain Eukaryota; kingdom Metazoa; phylum Chordata; class Actinopteri; order Cypriniformes; family Cyprinidae; genus Sinocyclocheilus; species Sinocyclocheilus anophthalmus. The sequence goes on from JADLZN010003236.1 coordinate 243,013, forward strand.
CCTACAGGAGCATGAGAGAGAAAAAATGACTTTCTACACATTCATGTCCAAAACCGCTAACACTCACTCATCATTCACTGCATAGTGAATGTCACAAAAAAGAAAAAGAGAATGAAAATGAGCGCATTCAAACACAGCTCCAAATGTTTTCTGCTTTTTATGAAATTACATACATTACCACTCGAAATATTGTGAACTCTTGTAATTAGGGTAGTGATGCAAAGCTGAATTTTAAGCAGCCATTACTTCGGTATTCAGTGTCACATGATCCTTCAGAAATCTTTCTAATATGCTGACTTGCTGCTCAAGAAACATTTCTTATTATCAATGCTGAAAACAGGATACTTTTCCAGAATACTTTTATGAATAGAGTTCAAAAGAACATAATTTATTTCAAATATAAATCTTTTGTAACATTATAAATATATTTATTGCTAATTTTGATCAATTTACTGCAACCTTTCTAAGTAAAGGTATTAAAGTAAAAAAAAATAAAAAATCCAAGTGACCCCAAAATTTTGAATGGTAGTGTACGCATCAGGTCAGAATTTTAATGATAACTTTTTATGAAATGTCAAAAATGTGAACAAAGCCACATTGATGCTGCCCCTCCACACAATACGAAGCTTTTGTGAAAGAAGCTGCAACTTGCACAACTATGCCCTCTTGAGCATAGAAGAGTAAAAGAAATAAAGCATTTCTAAGGTAGTCACTTTCAAAGGATTGACCAGCATTCATTTTCATCCCTTGTTTAATAAAAACAGCAAAGCATCTGTATCTCACCTCTCCATCCTCCTCTCTCACTACATACTGAGCCACCTTAAATGAGCTCAGGTACTCGTTCATGTTCTGGATCTCTGTGTCTTCGGTGGCATCCTGGCTACGGTCCAGCAGTTTGGAAATGGCGTTATCATCATAGTGGATCACACTGCCCTCCTCTCCTTCTTTATTATCTCCTGCAGAAGAGATTTAGGACATGAACTACTGGAATCCACAAAATCCACAAGCAAAGTGCCGTAATGTTTATCTTAAACCACTTCAGCTAACCCATTGTTCTGGCGGCTTCCACATCGTCTTTAAACAGCTCCTCAGTGCCAAACTTGAGGATGTCGTCAAGTTCCTGTTTGGACATGGAGCCCGTCTTAGAGCCCAAGCCGGGGCGCACCACCAGGTGGGTCAGCATCATCTTTCGCTTGGCCACCTGGGTAATACGCTCCTCTACGGATGCCCGAGTTACAAAGCGATAGATCATCACCTTTTTATTTTGCCCGATACGATGTGCCCTGCTGAATGCCTGCAAGGACAAAGAGAAAATACTGATGAAGAGATAAAAGAAAGAACACAGCAAGAAAAACAAAAGCAATAATTAAATAATAAAGTCTAATATATGACTATCTATAATATAAATGTATCTATATAATAATATATAATATATATATAGTTAGTGTAGTTGCTTGTAGTGCAGCTAAATACTTTTTAAAAGAGTACTTTAACCATTTTAAATTATATGTCACAGTTTAAAGTAGCTTTCCCAGCACTGTTGTTTGCATTACCTGAATATCATTGTGTGGGTTCCAGTCAGAGTCATATATGATCACAGTGTCTGCGGTTGCCAGATTGATACCCAATCCTCCAGCACGTGTGGACAGCAGAAAACAGAACTGCTGAGCTCCGGGTGCTGCACACAGGGTGACAGACAGTCAGTAAGAGCACTTTAGTATCCACTATCCCCCCCACACACAGACATCACTGCAGTTTCACTGCCGGAATCCTCACCATTAAAGCGATCAATGGCCTCCTGTCGCAGTCCCCCTGTGATGCCCCCATCAATACGCTCGTATTTATATCCTTCAAACTCCAGGAAGTCCTCTAGCAGATCTAGCATCTTTGTCATCTGAGAGAGGGATCAACAGTGCAGGATGAGACATAAACAGGAAGATAACAGTGGTATCCAACAAAGGGACAAATGGCAATGTTAAGCAAAATGTTAAGCAAACTCAGCTTGCCAGCTCATGCTTAATTCCATCTCTGCAAAAAACAACAACAAGAGGGGACAGAAACACGGTCCTCCTCTTTAATCAAGCTTAAAGGACTCAAGAAACATACGACATGCCATAACATTAATATGTTTGTTTATTTTCAAGCACTTGGGAAATAAAAGGGTGGCAAAATGAAGGCAAGTCGACACATCCTCCCTGTACCTGTGCCATTCATCAAATTAATGGATGCAGTGATTCCACAGGCAATTTAAAATGGGAGGGAAAAGAGTCTAAGGACTAAACAATAATGCGGAGATAAATATAGGCCCCGCCTTTTCATTTGTCAACTCCATTTAAAAGATGAATGAGCTTCGCTCTTATTTTCTATTCACAGTTTACCATCTAATTAATCTTCCACTGAAATAAAGGCAAGACTGCCACGTATTTAAGTTTTTTTTATGTTATTCACAGGGTATTCTAAGCTCTAAAAGAGGGAATAAGTACCACACACTATACCTGAGAGAAGATGAGAACCCTGTGCCCTTCATCTTTCAGTTTTTTGAGCATCTTCTGAAGCAGGGTGAGTTTTCCTGAGGATTTCACCAGGAGGTTGCCATCATAAGAACCATTGGGTAAGACCGGAGCTTCCTGTATATATAAAAATGAAAACATACAAAATACTTGACAAATGTTAATAAAAAAATATGATATAAAAGTTGTTTTATTATAAATCATTCAAAAGTTTGGGGTTGGTAAGCTTGTCATTAAAAAAAATGATTTGAAAGATATAGGACACCACCAAAGCGGGATTTATTAAACGCAAACCCCAGGCCACCAGTAATACTGTGAAATATTAATACAATTTAAATTTACAGTTTTCTCTTTCAATTATTTTTTTATATAATAATGATTCCGCGTGATAGGGATTTTCAGAATCGCACTTACCTCCAGATCTGCAGTGTCACATGATCCTTCAGAAATCATTCTAATATTCTCATTTGGTGCTCCTAAAACATTTCTTTTATATCACTGTTGACAAAAACAAGTTGTGCAGCAGTTTATTCTTTAGGGGAAAGATTTTTTTCAGGATTCTTTGATAAATAGAAGGTTTAAATGAGCAGCATTTGTTTGAAATAGAAATTTTTTGTAACTTTTGCCTTTGATCAGTTTAATCAAAGTATTTAAGTATTTATATTTAAAAAAAAATTATGGATAATAACAGCTCAGAAAATAAGAACAGTGCTTGGCACCAAAATGCAAGGGTTTTGTGGGTGGTTGGCATGGCATAGCTATTGCTATTGTCTATGTACTGTAGCTTTTAGCTCAATAGAATATGATTACTTGAGTGTTTTGGGTTCAAATCACTCCAGTGTCTATGATATTCTGGTTCCTAGATATGGCTAAGGTCCCTCCAGTGTAAGCATGGAATTGTTTCATAATCCACCAAGTGAAGTCTATTCATGCAGGAAAGCACATCTCTTTAAGCCACTTCATTTGAGGTATCATTCACGTCCATAGCACATTCACGTCCATAATTTTGAAAAACCCTTAACTCCAAGTATAAGCAATAGTAAAAGTGGTGCTTGCCTTAGCAGGCATCATTAATAGTCAGCAGGCAATGTTTCTAAGAGTAAACAACTTCAATATCACAGAACGTTTTGTCCTTGAACATGAGAATGTAAGATAAGGCCGATATTATGCATCAAATTCGCTGCAGACAAAAGAAACAATACACTCCTGAACAAAAGTTTTTAAATAGCTCTCATAAAACAGAAAATGTATTGCCATTACATGTGCTAACAATAAAGCACTGCAGTGATATAAACTGGGGGCCTCCATATGTTCCCCTCCCCTCCTCACCACTGCAGCAACTGGAAACAGGTAGGGATGGTTGCAACATTTCTTCAAGTCCATCATGATGTTAAGAAGAGACACCTGGTTCCCTCCTCCCTTGGAATTCAATGCCTCAAAGTTACGTGTTAAAATGAACTTGTAGTATTTTCTGTGAGAGAAAAAAACATTAAATTACCTTATGAATAAATTGATGTAGCATTAGGAACAGAGAAACCAAGACTGACTTCTGCATTGGGCTGAGCTCTACCCGCACTATGAGCTCGGTTTTTGCCGGCATGTTCTTAAACACATCTGCCTTCAGTCTCCTGAGCATGTGTGGCCCAAGCAGGTCATGTAGTTTCTTAATCTGGTCTTCTTTCGAGATGTCCGCAAACTCCTCCAGAAAGCCCTCCAGGTTACTGCGCACAACCACATTTTTATTTGGATATAAGGGAAGATATAATTCACTTCCATCAAATCATATGAAAAACATGTTTCAATCTAAGCCCTGTGATCGCTCTGTGGGGGATCGTTATTCTACGAGCAGATCTACAGTATGAATCACCAGGTGAATCATGCAGTCTGCAATCTTACTTGAAGCGCTCCGGGGTGAGAAAGTTGAGCAGGTGAAAAAGCTCTTCGAGGTTGTTCTGCAAAGGGGTTCCAGTCAGCAGCAGCTTATAGTAGATTTTGTAGCCATTCAGAATTCTGAAAAACTGAGCATTCATTTATAGATTAGAATATATAACAATATAAAGTGGTAATCAAAAAGTAAAAAAAAATTGATAATATTTTTTCACTGGAATCTTACAATTTTTCACTGATATTTTCCACGAATATTTCTTTTTATTTGTTCTTATATTATTATTTTGAACAATGTACAAGAAAGAAAACATATAAAGTAAAATGAATAAAAATATTTTTAAAAAATCTGTACTGTTGGGAAAAACTGGTATTAAATTATATATTTAACATTGGTATTAAATCATATAAATTGCTTTGGATTTTTTATTAAATTTTTATTTTACACTTAATTTTTGTTATGAATATGATGATGCCATAAATCTTTCCTTGAATTCTGTACCTTTGACTGGTTATTCTTCAGTCGGTGGGCTTCATCCACAACTAAACAGGCCCAGGTAACGGAGCCAAGTATTGCCTGATCAATGGTGATCAGTTCATATGACGTCAGCAGGACATGAAACTTTATCGGTGTGTCCTTCTGTGATGAAAAACTCTGATCAGAAACAAGGCACCTCTAAATGAAACCTTTCAGAAACTAGGATCCTTTTTAAATTGTATGGATTTTGAAATATATAATCAGGTACCAGTGAGAGGATGATGTTCCATCAAACCAGCTTTGGTTTGGTGCAAAATATTTTTTTTTGGAGGGGACATGGTATAATGCATCAAAATGTTGACGCTAGTCCACCGCACTCTCTTACCTTCATGCGGAAAACCTTGCGACCCAATTTGACTTCCTCGAAGGTAAATTCATTCTCGCGTATGACAGCCCTGCTTTCTTTGTCCCCTGTATAAGTAACAACATAGAAATCCGGAGCCCACATCTCAAACTCTCTCTCCCAGTTGATGATGGTGGAGAGTGGCGCACTGACCAGAAATGGCCCTTTGGAGTGACCCTGAAACAAGCAACTCAGTTACACTCTGTTCCCTTCCTCTCTCAAATGCATTTGAAAAAGTTCAATTGGTGCCCAGACCTCTTTGTAAAGTGAGTACAGGAATACTATAGTCTGCACAGTCTTGCCAAGCCCCATTTCATCAGCCAAGATTGTATCGGTTCCTTGGGCCCAAGAGAATCGCAACCAGTTCAGGCCTTCCAGCTGGTATGGGTGCAAAGTTCCCCCTGTGTCATCAATGTACCATTGCTGCTGTTCAAACTTGATGGTGGGCTGTGACCAATGGCACATAAATAAGAGAGAATGATACTGAGATTCAGTCTACGCAAATAACTGAAAGTGTAAATTTATAAAGCAAGATAAATTCAGGCATAAATTCGTGAAGTAAAATATTAATTGCACTCACATCCACAACCGGAGTGTCTGGTGGAGGTTCTCTCCTCTTTACTTCCTCTTTGAGTCTCTTTCCCTTTCTGAACAGCAGGGGGTGATGGCTTTCACCGAGCACCATATTCCTGGTAAAATCAGAGTCAGTGAGTGTATGGCACTTTTCTCACACTTTGTGTGACAAATTTCTTAATATTCTTCATTTATTCATTTTAGTCACAAATCATGACTAATTTGTCTTCTTTCTATTTTGAGAACTATTAGGATGCTAGCATGAATCTAGGAAAAGTTTAACAGTTTTAAACACATCACATAACTGTCTTAAATTGTCACATATATTGTCTTTCAACAATTACTTTATCAAAACTGATATATAGTTCACTGTATAAAAAAGAAAAATATATTTGTAATGTAATTTTAGTCATTCTTTTCAAATCTAATTACAAATAACAAAATTACTATTACAATATTACGCATATTAATAATCTAAACATTAAAAAATACTATGAAATACTACTTGGACACTTTCTAGAGCATGATAGGAAAACAAGTCCAAATTAATTAATTGTAGTTATATGCATTTTTAATTCGTTTTTAATATTAATAATTTCAGATTTGTATTTACTATTTTTCATTACTATTTTTAATTTATGGTAAATAGGTTTATAAATAACTATTAACCAACATTTAGTCCCAAACTAGCAAATAACTAGAGAGGCAGCTTAATTTAGAAACCCTGTTACCCATTCTGGAAAAGTTGTAGTTTTATTTTAGAAATGCTGTATTTAATTTGGATGCTTGTTTGTTGTCTATTGCTAAAAATGTAGTGCAGGGTTGCAGAAATCGCAGGCCTTATATGAAATTAATAAAAATGATAAAAATAAAACCTTTAGCATGAACTTCTGAGGATAATTATCAACATTTTTACTGACCATTTAAAAATTCATTTATTAAGAGCTTCAGGCGCTACAGTATTTAATACCTCTTCATGGAAAGCTCTGTATGTGTGTTTGCACCCACTTAAATCCACATTAAATTTAAATGGCATGGCTTACCTGTGGTCCCAGTAGGCTTGTTTAAAGCTGTCATAATCTGGGATGTGGAAGTCATCAGCCTCCCAGGTGCACTGATCGTATGGCAAATCTCTCCACTTAATCAGGTAGTGTACATCTCCATCCTTATCAAAACTTCAACATACACAACACAGTCTTAAGGCATATAATTATACAATAATTTACTGAATGAATCATTGTTGTCTGAAATATAGCATTAGCACTACTAACTGTGGCCCATGTACCTGTGGTTGAGGATCCGATGAATGATCATCCACTCCGGCTTTATGCCGTAACGGTAAAATCGCTCCTCCATGGCTGCATACTGAGGGTCTTTGCTCCTCCTCTTCTCATTGTTAAGCTCCTCCTCCCCGGAGCCATAGTCGTACGGTGGCGGTTCATCCATGTCGTTCTTACGCTGGTAGTTACGGTACATTACCGTGTGATATAGCTCCAACTGCATCAAGGGAAAGAACCGAAACTTAATCAGAGATACAGGAACAAGCCAAAAAAAACATGCATGATTTAATTCATGTCTTTGCTGAGGAAATGTGGGAGTCCCACCTGTAGTTCGCTGACCCAGGAGCAGTGCCAGTAGGACAGCCCAGCCCATTTCACAAACAGTTGCCTCTCTGGACGACCCTTCAGCGGCATTTTGGCCAAACCGTCCACCTTCTCTCCATCTTGCCCAAGAGGAACCTCAGGTGGTAGAGGAGGATCGCCCCACACCCAGTGCAGAATCTTCTGAACTTTCCCTTTTAGTGGTGGACACTAGGGGAAATACGGATGATAGATGATGAACAGTGCTCAAATGTTCAAAACAACATACGCTTTTACTTGTGCTTTTAAGGTTGGATTTGAGGCAGACTTATAATAATTTAAATTTTTTAAATGTCATGAACAACTATAGTTCAACTATAATTGTCCTTTTTTTGTAAAGCTGTACTAACAGACCTAAATAAAACGATCGTGCTCAGTAAGATGTTTTTTTTATGTGTGTGTGTGTGTTTTTGAGGGAGAAATTAATACCTTTATTCAGAAATTATGCATTCAATTGATCAAAATTGTCTATTCATCAAAGAAAAAAATTCAATTCATCAAAAAATCCTGATAAAAATGATCATGCATGATGGTTTACACAAAAACATTTAGCAGCACAACTGATTTCATAAGAAATGTTTCTTGAGCACTAAAACAGCAGATTTCTGAAGAATCATGTGACACTGAAGACTGGAATAATGATGCTGAAAATTCAGCTTCGCCATCCCAGGAATAAACTACACTTTATAATATATTAAAATAGAAAACAGTTCTTTTAAATTGTAATAATATTCCACAATATTACTATTTTACTGTATTTTTATCTAAATAATGCAGCCTTGATGAGCATTAAGGATTTCTTTCAAAAGCCAAGTCTAATTTTCAGCTATTTCAGAGACTCTTGAGAATGATTTTAACTGAACTGATCCATACAGATGTTTCTCACCATGCATCGTGGACACAGCCATTCTCCATTGGGAATTTCAGGAAGCGGTGGGTTGAGACAGTGGATGTGGTAGGAGGAAGGGCAGGTGTCACAGCACAGCAGCTCTCCTCCATCCTTACACACTCTGCAGAACTCCATGTGGTCATCTTCCTCCTCACCAGCAACCTCATCTTCGTCCTCCTCATCATCTTTGGCCTCCCACTGAATACCTTCTTTTTCCTGAGAGATGAGGCAGTAAACTGTCATTCTGAATAGCACAGCTTCTGTGGCCTTGAATGTACTAGAATGCATTTCTTTGCATGTATATGCTTGTTGTGAAGCAGGGAGGGATTTCCTCACACAGTGGGGGCAGCTCCATTTGCCCTCAGGCGCTTTCTCCAGTTCTGGATCCAGACACACCAGGTGATATGCTCTGGGACAGGTGTCACATAGAATGATCTCTCCTCCCTGCTGACAAACCTCACAGTAGTCTTGATGGTCTGTCTCGTAGCCGTCTCCATCCTCTCCTACTTTAACAATAGAGTTCAAAGAGAAACCTAAATAGTTTATGGAACAGAAGTACTGTGCAATTTCAAATACATAATATTTCACAATTTTAACAACAATATTTCAATGTAACAACACTTTAATTCTGTTAACAAGACTTACACTACCGTTCAAAGAATCAGCATCTGTAAGATTTATTTTTTTAATACATGTATTTAGCAAGAACACATTAAACTTATCAAAAGTGACAGTATAGACATTTATAATGTTACAAAAAAAAGTTGTTGTTTGTTTCCTGAGCAGTAAATCAGTATATTAGAATGATCTCTGAAGGATCATGTGACACTGAAGACTGGCGTAATAGCTATATTTATATAGAATGGCAAGCTCTCTCTCTCTCTCTCTCTCTCTCTATATACAGTGGGGCAAAAAAGTATTTAGTCAGCCACCAATTGTGCAAGTTCTCCCACTTAAAAAGATGAGAGAGGCCTGTAATTTTCATCATAGGTATACCTCAACTATGAGAGACAAAATGAGAAAAAAAAAATCCAGAAAATCACATTGTAGGATTTTTAAAGAATTAATTGGTAAATTCCTCGGTAAAATAAGTATTTGGTCACCTACAAACAAGCAAGATTTCTGGCTCTCACAGACTTGTAACTTCTTCTTTAAGAGGCTCCTCTGTCCTCTACTGGTTACCTGTATTAATGGCATCTTTTTGAACTTGTTATCAGTATAAAAGACATTTGTCCACAACCTCAAACAGTCACACTTCAAACTCCACTATGGCCAAGACCAAAGAGATGTCAAAGGACATCAGAAACAAAATTGTAGACCTGCACCTGGCTGGGAAGATTGAATCTGCAATAGGTTAGCAGCTTGTTGTGAAGAAATCAACTGTGGGATCAATTATTAGAAAATGGAAGACATACAAGATCACTGATAATCTACCTCGATCTGGGGCTCCACGCAAGATCTCACCCCGTGGGTCAAAATGATCACAAGAACTGTGAGCAAAAATCCTAGAACCACACAGGGGGACCTAGTGAATGACCAGCAGAGAGCTGGGACCAAAGTAACAAAAACTACCGTCAGTAACACACTGCGCCGCCAGGGAAATCCTGCAGTGCCAGACGTGTCCCCCCTGCTTAAGCCAGTACATGTCCAAGCCCATCTGAAGTTTGCTAGAGAGCAATTGGATGATCCAGAAGAGGATTGGGAAAATGTCATATGGTCAGATGAAACCAAAATAAAAACTCAACTTGTCGTGTTTGGAGGAGAAAGAATGCTGAGTTGCATCCAATAACACCATACCTACTGTGAAGCATGGGTGGAATACCTCATGTTTTGGGGCTGTTTTTCTGCAAAGGACCAGGACACTGATCGCTGTAAACGAAAGAATGAATGGGGTCTGTATCGGTGAGATTTTGAGTGAAAACTTCCTCATCATCAAGGTCATTGAGAGGAAACGTGCTGGTCTTTCAGCATGACATGTCCCAAACACACCGCCCGGTCACACGAAGGAGTGGCTTCCGTAAAAGCTTTCAATGTCCGGGCGTGGCCTAGCCATTCTCCAGATCTCAACCCCATAGAAAATCTTTGGAGGGAGTTGAAAATTCGTGTTTCCCAGCGACAGCCCCAAAACATTACTTTAGATCTGCATGGAGGAATGGGCCAAATTACCAGCAACAGTGTGTGAAGACTTAAAGAAAACGTTTGTCCTCTGTCATTGCCAACAAAGGGAATATAACAAAGTATTGAGATGAAATTTTTGTTATTGACCAAATACTTATTTCCACCACCATAATTTGCAAATTACTTCTTTAAAAATCCTACAATGTGATTTTCTGATTTTTTTTTCTCATTTTGTCTCTCATAGTTGAGGTATACCTATGATGAAAATTACAGGCCTCTCTCATCCTTTTTAAGTGGGCGAACTTGCACTATTTGTGGCTGACTAAATACTTTTTTTCCCCCCCTGTTTATATAGATATATCGATATTATATATGACAGTATATAGTTACGTGTCTTAACACACAATAATAATAATAAATTAACTTTTTCTTTTTTTCCGTCCTCGGCGGGTCGACTTCTTCTTGGGTGCCGCTGAAGTATCTGAGCGTACAGAGGCACTGTGAATGCTGATGTCATCAAAGTCTGAAAAGTCATCCAGGAAATCCTCCTCACTCTGAGAAATAAGGCATTAAAACAGTTAAACCATTCACTCAAATTAGGTCATACTCCTCAAACTGGATGATTTCATGTGACAGTTTATGCAAAAGGCACAATAAGTCTTCATCAAAAATGAAAAGGTCATAACATGGAAAACAACTTTAGAAAGAACCTAATAAAACTGGGAGGAACCAGAACACTTGGGAAGAATATCTATACAAATGATCCATGAACTGTTCTGGGAAGTGGAAAAGCTACAAAATTCTCTCTCAATTGAATAGCTAAGGGGAATCTTTCCATGTGATACAGGTTAAGCCCTAGAAAGATTTCAGTGAAAGCGCATTCTCACCGAAGAGCCTTTTTTCCTTTTTCCACCCTGGCCTGCTTTCGATTTGGACTTCTTAGGTTTCCCTTTCTTTTTTGTTTCTTTCACTGGCTTACTTTTTTTCTTAGCGCCAGGCCCTGCAATGCAGTCCAGATGAGATAAACAAAACAGCAACATTTTTTTGTGAGATCTGAGAACAATACTCCATTATTCAGACATACATATAACATATTTTGTTTTTTGTAAACACATATGCGCACTTAATATTTTGATGTTAAAATACTTCATATAAAATCCAGGGTCAACTATAAATAAGCTATTCATAGGATAAAATTACACAGTTGACTTTTAAGTTTCAAAGTTACACTAAAGCAATCGTGTGAGTGAAAAACCAAACACATTTAATAAAGAATTGCCAACAGGCAATCATTAATCATGTTACATATGTAAACAATGTAAAAGCCTCCACTAACTGCTTTGGAAATCTGACCCTAGATATAAACCCCTTTATAACATCAACAAAAAGAACATTAAATTACCCTTTCCCTCTTTGGTTTTGGCTTTTTTGATTGGCCCAGATGGTGAGATCTGTTGGATACTTCTAATACAGATGGGCGGAGCCACATTGACAGTTTCCACGGCAGCAGCCACCGCAGCCGCTACAGCAGTTGCAGAGGTGCCTTTGAAAGGGTTGTTCGCGCTGAACTCTCTCCATTTCGCTCCGAGCACCGTCATCATTTTTGACATGGGGATCTTGGGGTTCTTTTTGGCAATGAGGGGCCTGTCCACAAAAAAAAGTAGCAAAGAAAAAGCTATTCTTAGACGATGAAGTTGAAATTTGTGTGGCAAATTTTATAAGAGGCCATGCATTGTGGTGATTTTACCTCAAGTACTGGATGTTCTCAGGCACGATGAATCAGAAATCGGAAGTATATACTAAAAGAGTGTCTATCAAATTAAATATTATGCTGGTTACAGTAGACATGCATGGTGTGGGTCAGACAGTACATCTTGTTTCAATGCCTATTATTAGAAAACCTGTCACCATAATGTCATTACTTCATACAGGGGCATTAGCATTTGCCAGAAGGAATGTTTTAAAATAGAACAAGACATCTTGACAGCAGGGCATTAGAACGTCCATGCAGAAGGAAAACTGAAATCCTACCTAAGAAACTGGCTGAAGGCTTTGTAGTTGGTGATGGTTTTATAGTCGTCCTCTGAGAAGGCATACTGCACGTCTTCGAGACCCCACTCTTGCATTAGCTGACTGGATGACTTTGGTTCCTGGTGTCACATGAGAAACCGTTATTCATTTATTCTCATGGCTAATAGAGCATAATAGAGCATTTCTACTATTAAGTGAGAACCTTCATGTTTCCATCATCGTCATCATCGTCGTCCTCATCATCATCTTTCTTTCGCTGTTTAGTTTTCCTCTCCTTCTTCTCTTTGGGCTTCTTCTTTTTCTTCTTCAGGGTGCTGTAGGTGCTGCTCTCACTCCCTGACCTGTGACCATGATCCTCTCTGTCTGACATGTCATCTAGCCCACTAGGAAGCCCCTGTGAGTACAGGCGGAGACATTACAGAAAAAGAAGAGGAACACTCATATAAAAATTAATGGGAGAAATTTTAACGCTCAGTCCAGCCTTTCAGTAAAGAGCCAATCTCCTTTTTGGTGGAATCTGAACATACACATTAGCTGGACCCAACTGAAAAATAAATGTTTAGTTTATAGTGTGATTTTAGCATAATTTATGATACCATTATTGTCAGATTTTTTTGATGATTTGATGTTATTGAAACTTTATCTTAACAAGCAGTTTTACAAATTTTCCTATTCACAGTAGCCAGTGTTTCATATTTATTATCATAATAACCAAAACCGATGTTTCATAATACCACATTTTTTTATATATATTTCTCATGACAGCATAAAAGATCTTTAACATTGTGTTTTGCGCCATTGCTTTAGCAAAGCATCTGCCAATCGAGCTAACACCAATATTGCGATATAGCTTAGTACGCTTAACAAACTACAAAATAGTGCAACTGAAGTCTGATGCGCTGCATGTTTCAGAGTGAAGAGCAGCACTGTGTTCATTTACCCTTGAGGGCTCACGATGTGTGCTGTTTAACATGCATTTGGGAAAACAATGTGTGCCAGTGATGCTTTATTTTCACATTTGCATAATTAAAGGGGTCATATGATGCGATTTCAATTTTTCCTTTCTCTTTGGAGTGTTACAAGCTCTTGGTGCATAAAGAAGATCTGTAAAGTTGCAAAGACTAAAGTCTCAAATCCAAAGAGATATTCTTCATAAAAGAGTCAACCACCCCCACATGTCTACGTCACAAACGCCGCCAAAATGTTCACGCAAAGAAAGAAGGCGTAACTTTTATTCTCGCTGTAGTATTGTTGTTGCCACCGCCGCCATGTCGTGAAGGCGCTTTGTGTTTCGTTGTGAAAGCGAAACTACTTTGTTTGGCCTTCCAAAAGAGGACGATACCTGCTTCGTCATGCCTAGAGCTGATCTGTGCTGGTCGCTGAGGAAATACATCAACTTCATGCTTTGGATCGCCGGATCGGCTTTCACCATAGACAAAGCGGAGTCCACATGTGTCCGCAATCCACCTTCCGCCGTTCACATCTAGCCCGGCCGTGTGTGATGCGTGTTCGTTGTGAAGCGAAACTACTTTGTTTGGTCTTCCAAAAGAGGACAAACACCCGGGACACGATAGAAATCAGTGGTTAAGTTGTATTTACAACACTGTTCCAGAATAGTTCAACACAAATATTCAGATGTGTGCCGCACATTTTATGGAGGATGAGGACTGTTTCCTGATCCTGGTAGAGTAGACTACAATGCCGTCTGTTCTGACTCTCAGACTGTAAGTATGTTTTTTTTTATATTTAAAGAATTTGTCACTGATTATTCAAACGCGAGTTTTGAGCAGTGTAGAGTAGCTTGTTGTTTGTCATTTCTCCAATCAGAAATGCAGACATGGTTTTTTTTGTTTACGCGGCGCGATGCAATGCAATGCTTAAAAGACACTTGGATGCAACAACTGCCTCATTTTAGATGGGTTTGTAATGTTTTTGTCTCGTCGCTCCGGCCAGGACAAGTCATCACAATATGTTAAGGGGCGTAACATTTCCGTCACATGCTTGAGGTTTTCGGCCAATCACAATGCTTTGGATAGCTGGCCAATCAGAGCACACATTGCTTTTTCAGACCGTGGCTTTGTAAAAATCGACGCATTTCAGAAAGGCAGGGCATAGAGGAGGAACAATAATGTACAGTATGTGGAAGATAATGTGTTTTTTTGAACCTTAAACCACATAAACACATTTCATTCCACAATACACAAAATAATTTTCTTTTTAGCAACATCATATGACCCCTTTACCCTTTTGGTGATAGATGCTTCCGCATTTCACTGTATTTATTCAGTGAACGTTTCCTTCAGTTTTCCTTGGCGTGATTGTAGACCCGGTACTCTAAATAAAACAGATTATTATTATTAATTATAACTTACATTTTTATTATAATAATAATAATAATAATGTTATGTAACTAATACTATACTAATTTCCCTATTCATAGAAGCTATACTGTATGTGCATGCTTGCGTCTACATAGAAAAAAAAGCCTGGAGGTGTTACCTATATGGTCACCAAGTGAACTGACTTGTCCTAAAGGGACTTCTGTGCAGGCTAATCAAAAATAGCGGTATAAATTTTATAGTGGACAATTTAAGTGTTCAGGAGCACAGAAATCTTGCCTCTGCCAAAATATGACTTTAGTACTTATAGGAGGTATTAAACGGAGATCCTCCTAATTGGTAAAGACCCCACATCCACAGACTTTAATTAAAAACAGGCTTTTACTATGGCGTAACTATTGATAAGTGCAAAATCAACAAGAAAAAAAAACAGATCATTATGACACTATGATTATTAGTTAACATCTGGAAGCAGAGAAACCAATCAAAATGATCATACTGCTAAGGAACACACGTTTTAGTGGGTGAATTACTCTCTGTGTGTGTACGATTGGAGAAAGCCTGTTGCTGTGCTGCAGCTGTGCACTGGCTGGCAGACGTCTCCCCGGCACAGGGTAGGCCGGCACTGCCGCAGAGCGCACAAGCTCCACCAGCAGCCGTTCTGAGTTGCCATGGAAACCAAACTGTGCAGTGTTGGGAGTGGGGGGGTGGTGTAGGGAGAGCTCTCTCACTGCAGCAGCCAATGGAACAGCGCCATCCAATCAGATGCGTTTGCATAACGAGCTTGTTATGAAGAGTCCCCATGGTTGCAGTGCCTGTGTTCTAGGGCCCGTCTAGACAAATCTCAATCACGTACATGGGGGAGGGAGAAAGTGAGAGAGGAAGGAGAGAGTGAAAAAGGAGGGGTGCTCATGCAAAAGGCAAAGACTAGAACCACTAAAGAGCTTAACAGCTGGAGCTGAAAGGTCTCCCAAAATCCAAGCCACAATTTTCTGAGAATGTACCTCAAAAGGATAAAAAAAAAGATCCAATGTAAATAATGTGTCACAAAGAGGTATTCAGGCTGACACCATCCCTATAGAAAATGCACTATTTAAAGGAAAGAGTTTGTCTAAAATATTGAAAATTCTGTCATCATTTACTCACCTTCATGTTGTTTGAAACCTGTTTGAGTTTCTTCTGTGGAACATGAAAAAGAAATTTCAGGCAGATTATCGATTTTTCAGAAATAAGCTATAATTGGTTCTTTTGTCTTGTGACTATTCACAACGCATTTAAATGTTATATCGAACTGAATGCAAATCAGTTTTGTGACCTATGGTGGATGGGAAGACTTTCAACAAATTATTACAATTTCAGGCTTCTCCACACGCTTAGTTATTGTATTGCTTTACAAGTTGGAAAATAGCAAATGAGTTAAATTAATAAAATAAAAATTGTTTATTAATTAATCTGTATTATTTTCCTGTAACATAAAACAACATATTTTCGGAGTAATATCCATTATAAGGAAGATCATAATAATAAGTAATATAATATTATACAATATGTTTTCAGAGAAAATATCTTAAATTAAGCTTTTCTTCATGCCTTTTTTTAAATAAGATCTCATTAGTTATTGTTTGTTAATGCATTAACTAACCATGCATTTGTAACTATGATTCATAAATGCTTTAGAAGTATTTCTATTGTTATTTTAAAATGTTACCTTTTTTTTTAATTTTAATATCTTTTGACTGACATTTCAATATTTCTGTTCTTAAAAACAACACAATAATTCTAATACTACAACTTTATAAAATTTATATAAAAATATAAAAAAACATTTTTTGCAGTGTATATCTATGCTACTTTTGTGTCCTTTTTGGAGCTTGACAGCCCCAGTTAACTTATTCACTTTTTTGTAGTATGGAGTATGGAGAAAAAAAGCAGTGTGAATACTCTGCCGCAGAAGAAAGTTGGTCATTTGGGTTTGGAATAACATGAGAGTAAGAAAATTATGAAAGTATGCCTTTAAATACTGCATTTTCTGTGGAAAAAGAACTGCATTATAGTGTCAGACATCTCTGGGATCTTTTTCCCCAAAAACATCCTCATCTTCAACATACCAGACAAGAAAAAAATGCTCATCGGTACAAATGAAATGTCACTTATCATTGTTTACATCTGACAAAGCATCAATTCTCACTCTCCCGTTACAATCCCTAGACTCTCCACAGTCTATCAGGTTCCGGCGCAGGTGGCCGGCTTTGGCAAGCTGAGCTGTTAAGACTTGCGGACAGCAGAAGGGCAGGCGGCGGTTTTGACCTGCATTGATTTAAGCTCGTGTCTGACACGGCACTGCAGGGAGAGCATGACTGACGCCAAGCAGGGCTCTTAGCTGCTGAGGGGAGACCTCTCTGCCCTCTCCACGGCACATTTACCACTGCTGAGAAGAAGGGAGGGTTGAGAGAAAGACTGAATCTGTCCAAGGAGGCAGATAAAGCGAGGGAGGGCTAGGGAGGAGAGAAAGAGGAATCCCTCTCATTATCTCAAAGGTAAATACAGTCAGCTGGGGGGACTGTGACCGACTGACCTGGTAAATGTTTTATCTCTCGCCAAGGCGCGGAGAGAGAGCTCACTAGAAAAAGGCTGATCGGTAAAAAATACGACAAAATACCCCGAGGTCAGGCAAGTTGTTTCATACTGATCATTCAACCTGGCCTTTCTTATGAGTGCTGTGATTTAATGTAGGCTGAAGGCAGATCAGGGCGCTACTTGTTGTATGGATGGTCTAATTTCAGCCTAACTTTTCTGGGAGGGAATCTTGACATTTTTTTTAATAGGACAGCCCCCATTTTTGGTGTCTGTCTTCTGTGGAACACAAAAGAAGATATTATAAAACATACATTTAAAAAAAGTTAGCTTTTTTATTCATACAATGAAAATCAATGGGGTTCAGTGTTGTTTTGGAGCCCAATGTATGGACAGTTGTACAACATTGTAAGTTTCAGCCACGATAAGTTGAGCAAACAAGTAGTATCTGACTGAACTTTAGACCATTCTGAACTATTTGAACTTGACCTGCCCAGGTTTTCACATCAGAAATGTGGTCACCTCACAGGTGACACATTTACAGTAACTGATCATGACACTCAAAAACCAAAACAACTAGGATGCTATAAATACAAGAAATGCTGATTTAGCCTAACAACATGACAATAACTTGCATTCTGATGATGTCATAACAACATCTGTTTCATCCATGCTTCAATCAGTTAGATAGCATTTAAAAGGTTACCTCCTTTTTCTTCTTTTTCTTAACTTTGGGCTCCTTTCCCTCCATTATCTTGCTGGGTTTTTTCTTCTTATGAAGTTTAACCGAATCATCCTCAGAGAAAAATCTCTCTAAGGGTGACAGGGGGACACTCCTCTGACGTTCACCTTCCTCATCCTCATCTGAGAAAAAACACAAGAGGTTCACACTTATGAGATTCATGCATACATCACATCACCCCCATCTATTTATCAATCTATTCATCCATCCATCCTGTTGTTTAATTTGTCTGTCGAACTATCCATTATGTTTTCTCTATCCGTCGATCTATACAACCCATTCTCATGAGAAAACTTAACTATTTTATGATTTTGTATGATCTATCTATCTATCTATCTATCTATCTATCTATCTATCTATCTATCTATCTATCTATCTAACTGTCTAACTGTCTGTCTGTCTGTCTGTCTGTGAACGGTTTGCCTGTGTAGTGGAGGCTCCTTCACTCCATTAGAGTAAAAGCAAAGATTTTCTGAAAGGGGAGTGAAAGGAGAGAGGTGAGGTCTCTGCCACCTACTGAACTGTGAACCTCTCACTATAAACAAAAAACTGCTGTCTGGCAGCACATATTCACTGTAACACTTCAATGATGCCATGCTGTCAAAAAGAAAGAAAAAAAAAGACATCAGGAAGGCATCGTCTGCAACCAGAGCACTATGGTGCAACTCCTGCCGCCTGTCTATCGTCAGCTCAGACGGTGGGCCATGAAATATGCATTGCGTGTGGTGGAGTCAATCAGCTAAAGCCCTGTCCCGCAGCCCACCACGCCCCGTGGGAGCTGCCGGATGAGGGGCTTTCCCAGCCTCTTGGATGCTATCCTCGAAATCCACTTAACCTTCATTTAGCTGCCACTGTTTGAGGACTTCAGCTCCGGTGAGAGCAGCCCCTGCACGGTTCAAGCCTCGCTTGCAGCCCTATAGGGCATTTTGGGTATTTACTCATGTAAAATACAAAGCTTCCCATCTCTCTCTCAGCCGCTGGGAGGTTTTTTCTTATTTCAATCTTCTGCCACACATAAACAGAGCAGTTGCCTGCGAGATGACGGATATTTAGGGCAGTGCGTCTGCAATGCATCTCACAGGGAGGCTCTTTCATGTCGGCAGAATATGTCTGCTGCCTGCCAGGCGCATCAAGCACACATCTCGTCTTCATTCATGTCTCACTTACAGTCGTGGTGATGCAACACAGCACTCTTGAAGTGAGGATATCGAAAAAAGCGAGGCTTTACATTGTCAACTTACTTTTAAGCATTTTGGATTATGTCGTTGTGAAAATTCATATTTTTATTCTCTATATGAATACCAAGGAGTCGAAGTACATATCTTTTTCAGTGTTCAGGTACATAATGCAAGGTACATATACATAAGATACATAATTATTTTGCACTCTGGTGAAAATTCATATTTTTATTCAATATAAGCATACTAAGCTGAAGTGTATATTTTTTCAATGTGAAGACACTTTATCCAATTCCAATTTAATAAGCTAAGAAAATAATGAATAATCAATCATCTGTAGCCTGATTTCCCCAAAACTGTAGCTCTATTTTTGCATCCCGGACAGTCATGTTTTGTGCCATGTTCCCAAGCAAACAGAGCCTCGGCCAGGAACAGCCAGGTGTTTAAAAGCTGTGCTGTTGCCGTTCGCTGCTGGTAGCGGGGCTGAAAATGTCACGACTGCAACCACACATTTGTGTGTCAGCTAAGCATGGACATTGGGGTAACTTTGACCTTGCAACAAGGGCTGGGTCAGTGCCGCACTCCATTAGAGATGGGATTCACGGCCGGTCTCGCTGTTAAGAAGAGGAACATTTACAGGAAAACGCATTAGCTGTCTGACAGACTGCGTATGTTAATAGTGCCCCCACCGTTAATGCGATGAGACAGCATGGTTGGAACTCCCCCTCATTGAGACCTTCAAGTTTTATAGGCCGTATCTTTACTTTCTGAAGACTATATCCATTCTCTAAGTCCCAAGGCTCATTCACAAACCTTTGCTCTGCTTTGCAAAGCGATATAGTGGCAAAATTTGCAAGTACACAAGCAAAGTAGTCTAAAATGAATGTCCTAATAACCTATAAAACAAGAACAAAGCCACTGCAATTGAGTTTAGATGCTATAATTATTTTATTCCAGCACGCATATTCTACACTGCAGTAATTTGTTGGTAAAATTTGCAAGATGTGACACACTGTGGAGTCTGATGCAGACACATAGACATAAGTGCGTGATGCAACAATGATTTACATGCATGCACAAACTCTAGCAAAGAGAAAGGAGTGTCAGCTTTCACAGTGCAGCTTCCAAAAATAGCCCCCACCAAACAGAGCTATGAGCAGCTCATGATAATCTTTCAATTTCAAAGATTATGATTATGTAAAAGAAAACCAGACTTCGAATGGAAGAAATAAAGAAGGGGGCAAAAAGCACTCAAATGACTTTGGATCAGCTTCACCCTAATGCATCCTAATGAGGATCAACAGAAACAGAAACTCTCACAAGCATTGTTGGGGTATGACAGACAAATGAAACAGCACTAACAAGAACGGGGCAGAACATATAAAACCTTTTTCTTTATGACAATGATATTTTTTTTTTAGAATAGGACAGTCCACCCAAAAAATTCTGTCATTATTTACTCACCCTTACGTCGTTCCGAACCTGAATAACTTACTATCTTCTGCAGACACAAAATTTTGAAAAATATTTTGAAGACTTTTGTCAATATAGTTCAAGTCAATGAAATCCAAAACAACATTTTCATTCCATGGGCAAAAAAACTCTGAGATATTTTTCTAAATATATTTTTTTGTGATCCACAGACAGATAAAGCTGTACAGGTTTCGAACGACGTGAGATTGAGTAAATTACAGAATTTATTTTATGGGTAAACTATCCATTGAATCTGCTACAAATTTTGAGATTGCAAATATTTGGAACTCTGGAGAAAATCAATCTGGCATCTTTCTGGAACCACTCCATCCTTTGTTCCTGATGTGGCACACAAGGAATGTGGACTCAAGTTGCAAAAAATTTAAAACTAACTGATTAAAATGTGCATATCTTAACAGAAGCGATGCACATCCATTAACCAAATCTGATGGAGGTGAAATAACATTAAAAACCATGCAATTATTGAGCTTGCCATTGGATTCTTTATCATGTTTCATTCTCTTAGCATTTTTATAAATCATCTGTTTGTCTGTTTATATCTGCGGTTAGAGCATGCTCACTTCATTGCTCCTGGCTGGGGGAGCAGTCATGTGCTCTGCAGTGTTTGGATACGGCAGTGAACAGTCCTGATTGCAAATCTCACATCGCTGGCCTACAATACAAACTGCATTTTCAAAATACATTCTATTACTTTACTTATGCATGTTAGATTCACAATAATTAATTAAAGATATGCTTTATTGTTCTTAGCAAAGAAGCTAGAGATTAACTGGATTGATTGTATGGAAATTACTACGATGTGGTTCGCAATTAAATAACTTAATAGCTCATTTCACATGTTAAAAATTGGCTATTTATTAATCTCACCAAAACATTCATCAACCACCTCATTATAATTTCAGTAAAGGAATCAGTGAAGGTGTTCTGGCCTACACTGAAAGCAATCAGTGAATGGGACTAAATAGCAACCCAAAATCCTGGCCAGTCCTGCACTGCATAGATTTCTCATTTTTAGCACATGCGGGGGCTTACTGTCTAAACAGAAAGAGCACGCTGGCTCATGAATTATTTCTCAATTATTAATTCTTCTGCATATTGCACATTATTTCAAACCGTTTGCAGCCCTCAGCAGCATTCATATCAACCACGTAACCGCCTCGTAAAAAAAAGAAGGTAAATACGCAATTGGGGTGCAAATGAGATACTCGTGGTCACGTGCTTAATCACGCTAATTCAAGAGCAGCGTAACCATAGAGAAACCATAAATGTATTTATTTTATTGAATTGAGGGCCGTGAATGTATAAAAACATGCAAGGCCAGAAACAAAAAAAAAAAAAACAAACACAAAAAAAAACAAAGAAAAACAAAACAAAAAAAAAAAACAATCTTAACTGCACGGCTTCTCCATTACACCACTGAGAACCCTGCTCTCACAGCCAATGGCTTTTGAGACTAATCTGTAATATAAAAAAAAAAAGACTGATGAGTCTTTAAGGGGAAAATTAAATGCACGCCCCTTCACCAACACAGGAAGCGTAAACAGTGAAATCATAAGGATACAGTAGTCACCAGCAGCGATTAAGCATAATAACTGTGTTCATATTGCCTGAGAAAGATATATCCAGCATCAACATAAAGTGTCACTTTACAACAAATATTTTCTGTAAAGCAGCTGTTGCACAAAATAAGAGTTTCATACATTCATTTAAAATACACAAAGGCCCCTCTTTTAGTCAACACAGTAAATCTGACTGTAACGAAAACAATGTTACAATTGTAAACCTGCTAATCTGCGGTACAACCAAATAAATAAATAAAATTACTTATAATTATTTAAAAATTACTTATAAAGTCAAATTTACAAAATCTCTCATCATTTACAAATACATGTTTAAGGCTACTATAACAGTAAATATGGTTGAATTGACATTTTAAGTAAAAGGTCTTTATTGTCTTTTAATCGTCTTATAAATTAAATCCACAGATTGAAGAAGACAATTTTGATAATCTGTATCAATTTCAGTACATTTTACAGCACCAAACAGATTAATAATAAATCAAATAGGTTTGTATGTTAACACTATAATGACACAATTAGTTACAGTTAGGAAGCCTAAAATATAAAATCACAAATCCTATAACATCAGGACTGTAATTTTTATAGTTAAGTTCTGACGGTAAGTTTAACAAACCTTTATTTTTTTTTAAAGATACTATGGAGGCTGTCTTGGCTAAAGTGTGTGCCCCTCAAACAGACCACAGAGGCAGTGGATCACTGTAGCTGATGTTTTCCTGTCACACGTGGCTCTATCAAGCACATACACTACTTTTACAAGACACTGTGACCACAGAGTAGCACTATAACCATCAGCTCTTTAATATCCCTCAGAGAAATGCCGTAACACCTTTTTGGGAAACTGATTATTTGTTTAGATCAGTTCTTAACCATGCATAAATCCCATACATACTATTTTACATACTATTTTTACAAAGAGACTGCAGTATTGCCATGCACCAGACTTTATATTAAAACAGTCCATCAGGTTTAGAAATCATTATGCACAGTGGGTGCAATATCAGAGCACCCCGACTGGAAAAAAAGACAGTGGGTGCATGCATAATTCATTTATTTGCAAAGAAAAAATGCGTCAACCGGATGATGGAATATGAACAGAGAACGATTTTATCTCAAAGCGAATCGCAGAAAGATGGTCTGCTCTTTAGTCGCGCTTTAGTGACTCAAATACAGTCGGACAGTGCGCCGTTATTTTTGGACGAACAGTGTCCGGTGTGAGTCTGAGAACAGAAGCTACTGAGACTATAATAAATCGCACGCGCGTCAAGCCCCTTTCCTCCGCATTCAACTAGGCGTAGCAGCGCAGTTGTGAAGGGCAGAACTCTCCCTCCCCTGTGACTCTTTACCCCCTCACCTGGCACGTCGTCCTCAAAATCCATATCGTCTTGCCCCTCATCTTCATTGCTTAGCGATCCGGGCATCTTTACCGCATAACAAGAAAATCACATTCGAGATGCAGGAATAAAGTCCAGAAACTTAACCCTCTGAATGCCCAGATTTTCAGCTTCAGAGGAAACGTCCACTGAAGGTGAGGCTAATTTTATTTTAATATGCTCTCAATAAAATAAAAGATGGCTGCCCTGTTTAAAAAAAACCTTTCTCCCTCTTCTCTATCCAAATCCTCCAGTCTGAAAATAAGAAAGAGACAAAAATGGAACACACATGCCCAGATTGTGACGTCTGGGCGGTTGCCATGGCAATCCATCCCATAGTTTCCCGACACAACTAGTTACTGCTCTTCGCCTGGTCACCGGCTTAACTAGTAGTGAGAGTGCCGGCGGTCTCGCGGTGGCATTGCCCTTTTCCCGCTGAAGTTCGAGGAATGTGAGGTTATACAGGGAGACATACGGGAGAAAGTTCCCTCACAGTCCCTGTCTGTCAGACGAGGGAAGCGCATAATAGGAGCAGGAAAAATGATTTTTTTTGGTCCATCTTTTCTTTTTCTTTTACTTTTACAAATTTAGGTCGGACAAATTATATATCCGAGGTCACGGCTGAACGTACATCTTTGACGACTTGGTTTAGAGATGTTTTAAAGTGACAGTTCACTTTTTTTTTTTTTTTTTAAATGTGTCATTTACTCACCCTCACGTAGTTCCAAACCTGTGGCGTGTGTCCCACGGAAGAAAAAGCAGTGTTCACTTTTATTTCATCTCCTTGACATACACAAAGTAAATGGTGACAGGCATTCTGCCTCATTTTGGGTGAACTAAAGCGTTACAAACGAGGCCAGGTTTCTGTTATTTAGTGTTGGGTCGTTTTTGAACGAATCTTTAATGTGACTCGGGAAGAACGAGTCGTCTCGGGGAGTGATTCGTTCAGTCGCGCAACATCCTATAGGTTCTGTACTAGAATTAGTCAAGTAGTTCACCTGTTTAGAGTCTTCGGGTTTTCCGAGTCGTTCGTTCATCACGTGACAGCCCCTTAAGTTTAACCAATACAGCCTGAGCCGGAAAAAGAATCGATTAGTTCATCTCTCGAGTCTTCGGGTTTGAGTCATTCATTCATCACGTGACAGCCCCATAAGCCCAAACCCGAAGACTTGTCAGATATGAGGTGAGGTGAGTTAATCATAGACTGAAGACCCAGGTAAACAATGAATTCATCTTTTCGGTTTCTTATAGCAGTTTTGTATTGTTTGTAGTGTGATCGCTTCCAAGTAGTAAACATATTAGGGAAGTAACACGTAACATTTTAATTATATTTTGCTAAAATGAACGAAATGACTCGGAAAAAAGATTCGTTCATTTTGCTGAAGGAGACTCAAAGGTCCGAGTCGGTAAAATGATCCGAACTACCCATCACTATTTAAACGAAATACCTGTTCCTTTAAAAATTGGGTACAGCGCTGGAAACTTTTCTGCTGGAAATTAATGTAATCTCTCCTCATTAAAAACAATCCAATCTAATTCTTTCTCGTAAACCTGCTTCAGGTCAACCCGCGAATCACGAGCCGTTGCCAAGGATACGACAGCGAGACGCTCTACGTGATCAAACCAGACAAAGACATTTAAAATAATCTCCAGAACTCATAAACCAACCAAAGCAGGTTTGCTGGTCTCCCGGTCTAGTCCTGTATGAGCACTAGGAGACCAGCTAAATCCAGCAGTCATTTAAGGCTGGTTTTAGATGCTCCAGCAGAATATCACCGATTAAATGAACTCTGAACCCTGTGTGTGCACAAACTTTATTGCTATGGAAATGATTGGTCCTGTCTGACCTGTGATAGATGAATCCTATATGCTTTAGTGCAGTTTAAAAAAAACAGAAAAAAAAGACAGACTTGGGTTGCTCTAAACAAAAGAAAGAAAATGCACAATTATGAATCAAATGGATTTATCTTTCTCTTTTCCTCACAGTAAAAGACACAATGTTTTGAACATACTGAAATGAACACACCAGAAACAAGAAAACTGATTTCTTATGAAATTGTATTGAATTTACAAAAGAGTGGCATGGATTTAATCTTCATCGTCCTCCTCCTCATCCTGGTTGATCTGGAAGTAGCGCAGTTCATAGCTCTCCTTGGTGTTCGCTACTACACGCAGCCAGTCACGCAGGTTGTTCTTCTTGAGGTACTTCTTGGTAAGATACTTGAGGTACCTGAAAACAACAAACACTTCCTCATTACATATTGTTGCAATTGACATGACACCGAGTTTCAAATGAGATGGTAATATAGTCATTAACATTGTAACCATATCTGAGACTAGGGTGCAAATACAAAAGCTATGAAATGGAATGGGAAAGCTACATATAAAAGGTTTTGTAGTGCTAAAACACTTTAAAAATATATATAGGTTTTGTAAGTAACTGCTTTGTATTCACACAATTTGGCAAACAAAAGACCCTTAAATTCTGCCTTGTGGAACAATCACTATAGTTATCAAAAATATCTTAATTCAAGGGTACATAAAGGCTCCAATTATAAGGTGTAAAATTAGTGGTAGTGGTTCTCCTAACAGCTTCTAAGGCCCTTCTCATCAATCTGGCTTCTCAGACAAATATTCAACAAGGACAAGATGTAGATGACATGCCACAACACTTTCTGAATAGAGTTAATGCAATATTACAAAGCCAGCAACAGCTGCTTGACTAGGTAATGCCTCTTAAAAGTCTTGCATGAAACTTCACATCAAAAGTGGAGGAAGTCATTACACAAAGATCACAGTAATGTGTAATAATTCCACATTTTCAACAATTAAGTCACATCTTCAGTAGATGAATTAGATAAATACAAAAACATTTATAGTCAAGTCAAGTCAAGTCTGCTTTATTGTCAATTCTTCCACATGTACAGTACATACACACAGAGAATTGAAATTGCGTTACTCTCAGACCCTTGGGTGCATACAGATAACATAAATACAGATTAAATACAAAATACAACTATACAAATAAGGTAAAATGTAAAAAAAAAATATATATGTATATAAAGCACAAGGCATATGGCAGTTAGAGTGCAAACCAGTAAAGTAAACAAACAGTACAGATAGTGATTTTGTAGTGCAAAAAATATTTGTAGTGCAAAAAAGAGGGCTTATTCAGACTGATTAAAGTGGGGACAGTGTGTGTGTGTGTGTATTTGGGGGGGGGGAGTGGGAGAGTCCATTAGAGGGTCAGAGTTCAGTGGGGCAAAAGAGGGGAGGGGGGTGCAAGGTCGGGAGGGAGTTCAGCTTCCTGACAGCTTGATGGATGAAGCTGTCCTTCAGTCTGCTGGTCCTGGCCTGGAGACTCCGCAGTCTCCTCCCTGATGGCAGCAGACTGAAGAAGCTGTGTGTCGGGTGGGTGGGATCACCTGCAATGCAGAGGGCTTTGCGGGTGAGACGGGTGTTGTAGATGTCCTGAAGGGAGGGGAGAGAGGCACCAACGATCTTCTCAGCTGCTCTCACTATGCGTTGAAGTGTCTTGAGGCAGGACGCGTTGCAGGAGCCATACCACACAGTGAGGCAGCTGGTCAGGATGCTCTCGATGGTGCCTCTGTAGAAGGTGCACATGATGGGGGCCGGGGCTCTGGCTCTTCCCAGTTTGCGGAGGAAGTAGAGACGCTGCTGTGCTTTCTTGGCCAGTGCTGCGGTGTTGTCAGTCCAGGAGAGATCTTCTGTGATGTGCACACCCAGGAACTTGGTGCTGCTCACCCTCTCCACAGTCACACCATTGACGGTCAGAGGAGCATGCTGAGTGCGCACTCTCCTGAAGTCAACAACAATCTCCTTCATCTTCTCCACATTCAGAGAGAGATTGTTGTCACTGCACCACACGGCCAGGCGGCTCACCTCGCTCCTGTTGTTTGTCTCATCTCTGTTGCTAATGATACCCACTACAGTCGTGTCATCCGCAATTTTGATAAGGAGGTTGGAGTTGTGTGATGGAGTGCAGTCGTGGGTCAGCAGAGTGAAGAGGAGGGGGCTCAGCACACATCCTTGGGGGGCCCCAGTGTTCAGTGTGATGGTGCTGGATGTGTTGCTGCCGACCCGAACTGCCTGAGGTCTTCCAGTCAGGAAGTCCAACAGCCAGTTGCACAGCGAAGTGTTGAGCCCCAGCTGGACCAGTTTTGTGAATGAGCTGTTGAGGGATGATTGTGTTGAATGCTGAACTGAAGTCTAAGAACAGCATTCTGACGTATGAGTCTTTTTTGTCCAGGTGTGTGAGTGCTGAGTGGAGGGTAGTGGCGATGGCGTCATCGGTCGAGCGTTTGGACCGATATGCAAACCGGAAGGGGTCCAAGGAGGGGGGGAGGGCAGACTTGATGTGGTGCATGACTAGCCGTTCAAAGCACTTCATGAGGATGGAAGTGCAATTGGACGGTAGTCATTGAAAGCAGGATGGAGACGACTTCTTCGGAACTGGAATGATGGTGGTAGCTTTGAAGCAAGTGGGGACAACAGCCTGACTTAGCGAGATGTTGAAAATGTCTGTGCAGACATCGGTGAGTTCCACTGCACAGTCTCTCAGTACACGCCCAGGAATGTTGTCAGGACCCGGAGCTTTGCGTGCGTTGATCCTGCTGAGGGATCTCCTCACGCTGTCCGGGGACAGCATCATCACCTGGTCGCCGGGAGGAGGTGGAGTCTTCTGTGCAGTGGTGCTGTTTTGTGCCTCAAAGCGAGCGAAGAAGACGTTCAGCTCGTTCAGCAGAGAGATGGTGCTGTCACAGGTGCGTGGTGGGGGCTTGTAGTCCGTAATTGTCTGTATCCCCTGCCACAGGCTCCGGGTGTCTGTGCTGTCGCTGAAATGATGGGCTATCCTCCTGGAGTACTGTCTTTTAGTCTCTCTGATGCCGCGGGATAGGTTGGCCCTAGTTGTCTTCAGGCCCACCTCATCTCCAGCTATGAAGGCAGCGTTCTGAGCCTTCAGGAGTCTGTAGACCTCCCCTGTTAGCCACGGCTTCTGGTTGGCCCGGACAGTGATGGTCTTTGTGACTGTTACATCATCAATGCACTTGGTGATGTAGGCAGTGACAGTCTCTGAGTACTCCTGGAGGTCTGTGGTGTTAGTGTATGTTGCAGACTGCTTAAACATATTCCAAGTCAGTGGTGTTAAAACAGTCTTGAAGAGCCTCTGATGACCCTTCCGGCCTCACTTGTATCTGTTTTTGAACTGGTTTGGTGACTTTAACAAGCGGTCTGTATGCAGGCATTAGCATGACAATGATGTGGTCTGAGGCACAGAGGTGGGGGAGGGGAAGGGCCTTGTAAACTCCTCTCTGTGTGGTGTAAACAAAGTCCAAGTATTGTTTCCCCGTGTTGGAAAGTCTATGTGTTGGTGTATTTTTGGGAAAACATCCTTTAGGTCATGATTGAAATCCCCGCCAGATGAGAAAAAGCATCAGTGTGGGCTGTCTGCTGCTCACTGATGTGCCGGTACAGTTCATTCAGTGCCTCGCTCCTGTTGCTGTTGCTGGAGCTGAGAGGGATGTATACAGCAATGAGCAGAATGGCTGTATATTCCCTTGGTAGATAGAACGGCCGGCACTTAATAATCATAAACTCCACAAGGGGTGAGCAGTGTTTGCAGACAACAACAGCATCGCGGCACCACGCATCATTGATGTAAACACAAAGCCCGCCGCCGCGGGTCTTACCTCCCTCGACGCGAGCTCTGTCCGCTCGATAGCATGTCAGCTGATCGAGATGAATAGCGCAGTCCGGAACGCTGTTGTTGAGCCATGTTTCCGTGAACACAAAAACACAACAGTCTCTTACAGTCCACTGAGTTGAGCGTAGTAGTCGGATGTAATCCAGTTTATTGTCCAAAGAGCGTACGTTACCCATTACGATGGTGGGGATAACGGGCTTGTGTGGGTTAGCCGCTAGCCTAACCCGGATACCTCCGCACTTACCCCTCTTCTGCTTCCGCTCGCGCCGCTTGTGGCGCCTCCGCTGTGGGCGAGATGCAGTAGTGGGGGTCGGTGATGGAGTAGGCCTCCGGAGCAGACCGAGATCCCGCAGCTCTTCGGCGTGCGCAGAGTTTAACTCTAAAAATGTGGTTCTGCCGACATCGAGCAGAAACTCACGACAATATGCGCGCTTAGAAACAAATAGACGCGACGAATGCGTACAAAAACACTGCGACTCACAAGACAAAAAACACGAAAACACCTTTCTGTCGGGAGAGAGAGAGAAGCCGCAGCATGTGAACGCGCCGCCATCTTGGTTGCCCAAAGATAGGCCACACAAACACCACATCAACTCTCAAAATGATTTGCTATATCCAACACACTAACAACAATAAAGCTGACATGAAACTGAAAGCCACATGATGGGCTGCTTTCTGTGTTTAATACTAGTCTGTTCCAGTAAGCAGGAAGGAATTCAGCATCAAATGAAATTAAAGATTTTACTCTATACATAATACAAAATAAACTATTTTGACGGTACCTATACATAAATAAACGTCTGATCGCAAGATGCACGCGCGCTTCAGTTTATCATTAAAGAAATTAAGGATGAATCTAAAACACCTCAAATCAATGACTAAACTGGCAGTACAATACTGCACACTTTCAATCTGTAAAACCTTTCAATTCATCTTAAATTCAAATGATTAAACGTCTTACAACGTCACAATACAGCAGTGAATCAACAGCTAACATGCGATTCAAGGAAATACTGGGAATGGCACTAAAAACAAATTGTTGAGAAAAAAAAGATCTCAATACAAAACTGCATTGGAAATAATGAGAATGGCAATAAACTGTATAAAGTGCACAATGTTGTGTTTTGCTGTTTGGTAACGCATGTGCTAAATTTCTCAGTTCCATTATCTTAATGACTACTTTTAAATCACATTTTAATTTTAACAACTAAATGTTCAATATTATAGTCACAGTGAAATAACGGCAATAAAATTATAGTTAGCAGCCCTTCACAAGAATTTGGATCTCTAATCTCAGACTTACCTCTTAGAGAAAGGGACCTCAGATGTCACTGTGATTTTGCTCTTGCTCCTTTCAATGGAGACCACGCCACCACCCAAGTTGCCAGATTTACCATTTACTTTGATGCGCTCCTGAAGGAACTGTTCCTGCATAGACACACATGCAGACATGCCCATCAGATCATATAGAAATATAGGTTACACTTTACTTGAAGGGGTGTGCATAAGACTGACATGACACCTACATAATCATGACATGTGTCATGAATATGAAGGTTTTTTATGCATGTTTATGACAACTGTCATTAAGTGTCATTCGCTCAGTTATGTAATTTTTAATGCAAAGATGACATTTTTTTAGATGTCTTTGTTATGGGCTATGGTTAGGGGTAAGGGTAGGTCAAATAATGTCATATTTGCATTAAAAATGACATAACTGAGCGAATGACACTGGTCATAAACATGCATAAAACCGCTTTCATATTCATGACATGTGTCATGTTGACAATTATGGACATTAAGTCCACTCTGCAACTTATTCTGGCCATAAACACACTGGAAGAAACTGACAAACAACCAAACAATGTTAGTTTTGTTCCAGTGTGCCGTTCAGGAGTAGGTCTATCTGAAATTAATATCAACGATAGACCAGCACAATAAAACTCAAAATATGGCACTGCAGTTTCCCAGAAAGAATGCAGGAAAAAAAAAACAGTGATGTGTATACTGTATTTTTTGTAATCAGAATTAGCATACAAGACTGCAGAAAACCATTAGACTCGCATATTAAAGCAAGCAGAAAATACAGTTTTGCATGTGTGCAGTTTTGGAAAAACTGCCCAAAATTGGCTTTTCAGTCAGGTAATCTGAATGGAGACTTCCAGTTTTGTGTTCACTCTGCATCAGACGATCAGTTTCTACTTACAAAGTTAGCAGCATCCATGATGCCATCCTCCACAGGATGAGTGCAGTCCAGGGTGAACTTAAGGACCTGCTTTTTCTTTTTCCCACCCTTGGTCACATGCTTTTTCTGGAAGACGCAAAAAGATACACATGGATGAAAGCAAAAACGATCAATGTGTACACTAAACGATTTGTAACATCTAAATTAATGATAATACATTTGCACTAAAGATACGTTTCTCCCATCATTCATCAAAACGAGCTCTCGCAATCTGACAGTATGCGTGACAAAGACATACGATTACACATATCCAAAGGCAATAGCGAAATACATTTGAAAACGTTGGGGAAAATGTGAAACGATATAAAACTCAGCCATATAATTTTGGGCTAAGTTAGCTTCGTGGTTTCGATCCTTTGGTAGCAGCATTGATTTAAAACCATGCCAAAAATGTAATGTGTCTATTATTTTCTATCTATAGTATAGTAATACTATAAGTATTATCGCAAAACACGCAGTGTTTTACTAGTTATTCTGCGTCGATTCTATGAGAAATGCTAATCAGCTAAACTGGTGGTTGCTACAACGTGGTTGCTCACGAGCCAGGCCTCGCTCCAGACCTCCAGTAAACAAACGCTTTTAAAAACAACACTGATGCACATATTCTTTCGTTGACCAAATTAATCAAATAT
Organism: Sinocyclocheilus anophthalmus; assembly: GCA_018155175.1. Taxonomy (NCBI): domain Eukaryota; kingdom Metazoa; phylum Chordata; class Actinopteri; order Cypriniformes; family Cyprinidae; genus Sinocyclocheilus; species Sinocyclocheilus anophthalmus. Next base: position 275,418 of record JADLZN010003236.1, read on the forward strand.
TCCATGGTTCGGCTTCAATCTACACTGGTTTCTGCGCGCCTAGAGAGACGTGACACATTGCATTTTATCGCTTTTCAGGACCTTGCTCGTACTCACAATCGGGGCCATGGCCGACAGTTTGGCAGAAAGGGAGAGGAGAGGGCGCGCGTGCGCATTGAAAGCGTCCCGTTATAATCTATTTCAGACGTAATCGATAGAATCCGTTATGCGGAGATTGATTCGTACAATCACTGGATCATCATAATAGCCATTTCATTGTACCTAATCATAACTTGTCTAATTGTGTTTTTTAAGTAAAAATTAGATAAAGCTAAATTACTCAAGACTTAACCTATATACAAAATCGCTTTTTGTGTAATTGAGATCACTTAATCAGGTATTGTAAACCTTTGAAATTATCCAATTGTTCATTTGTAATATATTTATAATATTAAAGAGAGAGAGTGAGAGGTTTCTCTAGTTGTGATAGACATAGGTTAGATATATATATATATATATATAATTTATAGATGTATTATTATATCTATATTATTATAGTTTTGTCATATGTATATTGTCTAATTTATTATACATAGGAATTAAGATATATAAATTTATTTATTTTATTTGTATATTCTCGCTCTCTCATTCTCTCATTCTCTCTCTCGCTCTCTCTCTCTATATATATATATATTATATACTATATAGATATCTAGTAATTATATATATATATACGAAATAAAACATATGCATTATGATGCATAAAAATCATGAGAAAAATCATCTTGGTGCTTTGTCTGTTATATACTGTAAAGTTTTGCAATAGTAGTAGTAGTAATAGTAATACAGAACATGAAATATACAGAAAATCTGAACCGTCTTGAAAATATGAACATATTACACATTACCCTCTCTCACAAAGAGTAGAATTATTTTTGCTGCTCTCCTACTAGGGTGCACAGAATCTGGTTTCTCATATTGTCAGACTGAAGTTCAGCTTTACCTTTGGCAACCCCCTCAGTCTCCCTTTGTACTGAGTTCCCCTCCCCTCCATCACAGTCAGCTGCTTGGCATTAGGCTCCTGTTGAAGAGTCCCAGCATTACTGTCATTCCGGCTGAAGATAGTGGTCAAGCCACTCAGAGAGACATAATAGAGAAATTTCTCTTGCTGGCTACATTATGGATACCCTAACGACACATTAACATTGCAATATATTTGGAACAACAAATCTGCAAACTAATATCGGACAGCACCATTTTGCCCCCCTGTTAAAATTGTGGTTTATCACACCTGAGTAGACATCATGCCAAGATCCAAAGAAATTCAGAAACAAATGAGAAAGAAAGTAATTGAGATCTATCAGTCTGGAAAAGGTTATAAAGCCATTCTAAAGCTTTGGGACTCCAGCAAAAACCACAGTGAGAGCCATTATTCACAAAAAGCAAAAACATGGAACAGTGGAGAACCATCCCAGGAGTGGCCAGCCGACCAAAACTACCCCAAGAGCACAGCGACGACTCAACCAAGAGGTCACAAAAGACCCCACAACAACATCCAAAGAACTGCAGGCCCCACTTGCCTCAGTTAAGGTCAGTGTTCATGACTCCACCATAAGAAAGAGACTGGACAAAAATGGTCTGCATGGCAGAGTTCCAAGACGAAAACCGCTGCTGAGCAAAAAGAACATAAAGGCTCGTCTCAGTTTTGCCAGAAAACAACTTGATGATCCCCAAGACTTTTGGGAAAATACTCGTGGACTGACGAGACAAAAGTTTAACCTTTTGGAAGGTGTGTGTCCCATTACGCTGGCGTTAAAGTAACACTGCATTTCAGAAAAAGAGCATCATACCAACAGTGAAATATGGTGGTGGTAGTGTGATGGTCTGGGGCTGTTTTGCTGATTCAGGACCTGGAAGACTTGCTGTGATAAATGGAACCATGAATTCTGCTGTTTACCAAAAAATCCTGAAGGAGAATGTCCGGCCATCTGTTCGTGACCTCAAGCTGAAGCGAACTTGGGTTCTGCAGCAGGAAAATTATCCAAAACACACCAGAAAGTCCACCTCTGAATGGCTCAAGAAAAAAAAAATTAAGGTTTTGGAGTGGCCAAATCAAAGTCCTGACCTGAATCCTATTGAGATGCTGTGGCATGACCTTTAAAAAGGCGGTTCATGCTCGAAAACCCTCCAATGTGGCTGAATTACAAAAATTCTGCATAGATGAGCGGACCAAAATTCATTCACAGCACTGTAACAGACTCATTGCAAGTTATCGCAAATGCTTGATTGCAGTTGTTGCTGCTAAGGGTGGCCCAACCAGTTATTAGGTTTAGGGGCCAAACACTTTTTCACACAGGGCCATGTAGTTTTGGATTTTGTTTCCCTTAATAATAAAAACCTTCACTTAAAAACTGCATATTGTGTTTACTTGTGTTATCTTTTACTAATATTAAAATTAGTTTGATGATCTGAAACATTAAAGTGTGAAAAACATGCAAAAAAAATAAGAAATCAGGAAGGGGGCAACACTTTTTCACACCACTGTAGGTATATAGCACAAACTTTATGTCAGCATATCCTGTCAAAAATAAACATCCAAACATGTACAATATGAGAAATTTATGATCATAAGGTGTCATGTGCAGAGACCTCTCATAGTTTTAACCATTTCACTGGTCAGAGTGAGCTTTCTTACACACTCTTTTAGTTTTGTTTTACATGTCATGCAAAGTAGGTGGGCCCAAGTTACTGAATTTTCTTAATTCTCTTATCCGTTAAAAAAAAATTATAATAAAAAACCAGGAAAATAAGTACTAAATGTTACAATAGATAATACTGTAGCTATAAAATATAATAGCTAATTAAGAAATTAACAATATTGTTTAATTGTCAGAAAATGAAGAAAAGACCATTCACCACTGAAAATCAAACTTAAAAATTGACGTGTAATGCCACAAAAACTTTTTTTTTAAATTAGCCTATAATATCCTGACAGGATATATTATATATAATATAATTTCCTAACAGGAAATTTTCTCAGAACTTTGGCTAGCATGCTCTCAAAGTTATGAACCAACATTAATAGAATGTTCATTCATAGTTTTCAAGTCTTTAATAACGTTCTCAAAAAGTTAGCACAACATTTGTTATGTAAATTGTTTTTCTGAACATTTTAAACTTTCAGAGCACATTCAAAAGTAATTTCCATAATGTATATATGTATATACATAGCCATTTTATCCGCATTAATTATTTATGTTTTATTTTTTTCAAAATATGTTGAATGAATAATTAAAACGATGTCAGTCAGGTATTTGCTGTTCTTCCAGATGGAAGGAGGAATCATCTTCTCTTATGATGACCTGTTTAATCTAGACTATGCCAGCCTCCATCCTCTCGTCTGTCACCTGTGTCATGAGCAATACTGCCAACCATGTTTTCTGGACTGCCACCACATCATCTGTGCCAGTTGTCTGTGTAGCAGGGCCAATGACAATCGCCTTAATTGCCCCCTCAGTGGGTAAGTACAAAAATCACATATGGGGAGGTAAATGAAGCCCATACTGGTAAAAAAAATCCAATAGAAAAAGTGTACATGCACTATTCTTGACTAATTAATTTGTTGTGATAAAAAATAAATCATTTTAAATGCTACTAAAAGTTACATAAGGACAATGTAGCTATTAAATAAAGGACCTTTACCTCAAGGATTTTGGGGGTGAGGGAATGGAAATCATGACAGAAGTGTTCAGTCAGAACCAGCCACAGCAAATTGAAGCCAAGTTCTTCCATAATGTTTACATTTGGGTCTCCACTTATTCTAGTTTTCTTCAAGCTGGATGTTGGGTTAATTCCAAAACGTATCTTATGCCAAACCTGGATTCCTGTAATCTTTCTTCGTATGACCCACCCATTACAGTTTTGTATACATGGCTGTCAAGCCTTCTGTTTTGAAGAATTGTCCAAGGTTTTGATGACTAACATATGTTCTTCTCATTGTTTGATGCATTTCATCATTTTCAATTCATCTTTTTCATCCATCATTTCTTGGTCGTCACCAGAAATAAAGGTTCAAAAAGGGGGGTTTTCGTGGTAAAAGAGCTGTTTTGGGTTCCCCAAAGTACTTTTTTGTTAACAGTTCTTAGAACTGTTAAAATGTTAAAGGTTCCTCATGGAACCATCGATCAATGCCAATAAGGAGGTTTTATTTTAAAGAGTGTTGAATCAAATTAAAGCACAAATTCATGCAATATGCAACAAATAGACATAATTCTTCCAGGCCAGTGAGGTCCTGTTTAGAGCAGCACAGGGCAGTTGGCATTAGGACAGCTGCAGAACGACCCCACTGTTCTGATTTTAGCACCATAACAAGCACTCCACATGGTGGGCTCTCCGATCACATCGCAGCATTGTCATTTGATAAAAACAAGCATCTTGTGAAGGGTGCATGGAGCATTGATCCCACAGCTTATAGCAATTACACACAGCCTGGTGCTGACCTATTTAATCTTGTTTAGAAGTGACTCAGAGATCTGCTATTTTTATGTGCTTCTTTACAATGTACAGGGAAAATCAGGAGAGACTATAGTGAAACGAATTAGTGATAGACGATATATTACCAGGACAAATAATCAAATTTTGGATAATCAGTTGAGTCAGTTCCAAAATCTATCAACTGTCAGTTAGATAGTGCATATGTTTTTCATTCAAAGGTTTTATAGTGAACCTTGAGTAAATATTGTGTCAAATTATTTACATTTTTGTTCATCTTACTTGCTATCATTAAATTGTATAAAAATATTTGGTCAGTAAGGTTATTTAATGTTTTTTGGGGGGAAAAAGTATCTTATGCTCAAAAAAGCTGCATTTATTTGATCAAACATCAACAATTTTGAATTTAAACAGTTTACTTTTTTATTGAGTTTTTATTGTAATGCAAAGCTGAATTTTTAGCAGCCATTACTGTCACACGATCCTTCAGGAATCATTCTAAATGGCTGATTTGATGCTAAAGAAGCCATTTCATTATTATCAATGTTTATAACAGTTGTGCTGCTTAATATTTGTTTAATATTATTCTTTGCTTCATATTGTCCTTTTTGAATACAAATTTTAATTTCTTTAAATAGTACTGACTCTAAACTTTTTTTTATGATTATGATTTAGCAATCTGGCATTCTGTTCTGTAGAGATCAGCATCATATTTATTCATATTAATTGACCACTAAAAGTGTAAACTTAAGTTACTCTCTAAATCGTTTCCCACTACTGTAGAACTACCAACTACTGTAGAAAAAAACAATATGTTGTGTAGCTTGTTGTAACTCTAGCCACGTTTTGAGCACAGAGTATCTAATGATACAGCAGCAAAGCTTTTCCTGCTATATTTATCCATTGTTGCCCACTGCAAATTTGCATTTGTGGTGTCTAAGTAGCCTGGCTTTACAAGACCAACGTAATGGTGCCAGCAGTGTGTGGTTCAGTGGGTAAAAGCAGTGTTTCATTCAGCACTGCAGTCCATTACCACATCCTAACACAACAGAAATGCTGCAGTGTACTTTTGCGAAAATGTAGAACATTTTTTTTTGTCGTTTAGATTCTATTATATGGTAGGCTTTTTGTTTGTAATGCGAGTGTGGCGGTGTAATCTTTCTCAGTTTAGTGTGAGTGTGGGATCTTGCTTTGCCACTTAGAGTTGCAGATAATGAAGCTTTTGTACTTTGCAGCACCACACACTCCCTCATGCTGTGTACTCTAGGAATTCATCACTTTGATGCTATTACTGGCACTGTAAAGCTGATTATAATGAAAACAAGATAAATCTTTAGATTGACGCAGGGGCAGGATGTACATCTTTGTGTCATACAGTGGGGTCCAAAAGTCCAAGAACACACTGAACACATTTGTTTTCCTTTTTTTAGAATTTTTTAATTTTTATTTTTGAGTTGATCTGATCATTATTAAGATTTATTAAATTGTCAAATTGTTCAAATGAAAAAGTAAAAAATGTTCTATAGGTAGCTATTATATTCAAATATGTACGCATATTTACTAAGTATGAATGTATGTTTACCCCTCAGTCGTGAAGGGGACAAATGCACTTCCCCCAGAGGAAGTGGGGGGAACTTGACCGTTTGCTCAAGTTCCTGGTAGATAATTCGACAGACGGTGTAGTACAGTGGGCTATCTGTGATGTGGAATGCAAAGCACAGGTGCCTGAACAATGCACTTCATTTATTTTGAGGCATCAGCAGTAACAGTAACAGCAACAGTAATCTCTCTGACTGTATGTGTACATACATATGTGCACAGGAAGCTGGGGCAATGTATTACTGTAACACCTGCAGCCAGCCACTGTGTGGAGAGTGCAGAGAGCTCACACACAAAGCCAGGATGTTTTCCCAGCATGATACTGTGTCCCTTGCCAAATGCACCAAAGAGGGCCATCGCAAGTGCTGTGAGTTTACTTTACTTTAGATTAGCTACTGTTGCCATCTACCTCTCACCAAAGTTAATCTTTAAAGTAAAGGGTTTCATAACGTCACCAAAATTTGTTGAAATTTTTCTCAACCTCAGGTTCATCTAAGACAGGGGTAGGCATGTTCGGTCCTAAAACCCAGGTCCTGAGAGTTCAGTCTCCAAAACCCTGAAACAAACATCATCTGCCTATCCCTTAGTAATCCTGAAGAATTGATTAGCTTGTTCAATTGGTTGTATTAAGTTGGAGCTGACTCGCAGGACAGGTCGGCTCCGCTAGCCGAATTTTGCCTAATCCCCTAGATCAAGATGTAGATGAGTTTGAGATTTGGAGAAATTTAGCATTACATCACTACAGTGAATGGGTACCAGAATGAGAGTACAAACAGCGGAAAAAAAACATCACAGCAATCCACATGTAATCCATTAATATATTGTGAAGTGAAAAGCTGTGTGTTTGTAATAAACAAATTCATCAAGTTTTTTTTTTCACTTCAAAATACTAATTTACATCTTGGATGGCCTGAGGGTGAGTACGTTTTCAGCAAAAAAAATTTTTATTTTAGTTAATTTGATTTGACAAAATGGTATATCTATTATTAGTGGTTAACATTAAAATAATTATTCTTATCATTATTATCAGTATCATTTCATTCCTATAATTATCCTCAGAACTCAATTCCCTAAAGGAATGCATTAAATAATGCATATATCATGAATGTGTGTAAAGTCAAAATAAATTCTTCCTCTGATGTTTTGCATTTTCCAATCAGCGCTACATGAATCATAAATACATCATGTTTTCAACAGGGAAAAAGTCCATGCTATGCATCGTGTTTCAGAGACATGCAAATGTAAGGCTTCGATTTTTGAATTATAAAAGATCAAAATTCAAATTAAATTAATGTGACGGATATTTAACTTCACGATATAGCGAGAATCGCACCCCCTGCATTGACATTGAGGACAGGGATGTGAAATTCTGGATCAAGCTGTTATGGTAAGTAAAAAATTAAGTAGGGATAGCTCCAGAAACTGCCAAATCATCTTATAATCTGTAAAGCATTAACTGAAATATACTGTATATATGCCATATCATCTTATACATTTTGTATTACAGAATGTACACTCCATTCTGTACAGTGAATATTACATTCATTATGAATATTAATGTACACTAGGGGTCAGAAAGTTTTTTTTTTTTTAAATGATACTTTTATATAGCAATGGTGTATTAAATTGATCAAAAGTGACAGTAAAGACATTCATAATATTTCAAAAGTCCTAAAACTGAATTGCAGATTACACAAAAATATTAAGCAGCACAACTTGTTTTTTGACATTGATAATAAGAAGGGTCTCTTGTAGCAGCAATCACATAATAGAAAATGATTTTTTTAGAAGATATCTGGACACCTGATCGACTAATGGATGCTGAAAATACCTATGTATGTGAGTCGCGACGGAATCTTTTTTGGGGCATCAGAGGAAAAATTACATTTAAAATTGGCCTTGTTGTGTATAAGATACTGTTTTCAGAAACATTAAAAATCTTACCTTTGTGTATGTGTACATTGAAGAATTTAATGCATGTCATATATTTTAACCTGTTATGCACTGTAGGCGGTGAAGGAGCTGCAGCTGTCAGCGCGAGAGGCCATAGTACTGCTGAAGGCCATGCTGGGTGAAGTGTGGACAAATGCTGAAGAGGAGGAAAGTGCTGCTATCTGTACTCTGTTCAACAGTATGCAGGTGAGGTAACACTCCAGAAGGGGGCACACTGACACCACAGCATAATGAACAGCTTTGTGAGAGATGTGAGAGATGATGAATTCTTTGACATAGATCATGTTGTCCAAACCACAGAATTTAACAATAATGTAATTTGCATTGAACAGGCTAAATATGTGCTCAAAGCATCACTGAAAATTGCATGTTGAGGATAAAAACAGTCTAAAAGTAAAATCCATTCTTTTCTTCCAAGGAAAAACTTGCAGAGAGGAAAAAGGCCCTGTTAAAAGCTGCTGGAAGGTAAATATTGTCCAAACAGATCCGGTAAGTCTAAATTGTCCGTCTGTGACAGTTTACCCACATGACTTTGGCAGAGTACAGAGTTGCTGTGCGATGGTCTGTGTCGGAACAGCAGTTGCTTGGGTTGCGTTTCATGAGTCCTGTTATTTGTTTAGATTTTTTTTTTCCGTCCCCTTCCCATCATTGCCTGGAAGCTTGCTTGATGTCTTCCAGGAATAAAGCTATTTATGTCAGGCTGCAATCTAGGACTCAGCATGTTCGTGTGTGTTTTTATATCAGGGTCACGCAAGAGCAAACAAAGGACAAAATGATAAAATATGGATTATTTTGGGAAATATGCAGTGTTTTTTGTGTGGAATAGTTTATACATTGTGTATACATTGGCCCAGAGTTTTTTTTGCTTACATTTCCGCCAGTAAGATTAAAGAGAAGGAGAAGACACTAAAGGAACAGCTTTCTCACATGGCCACCATCCTTCCCACCCTTCAGGTACTTTAAAGTAACACTCCACTATTTTTGAAAATAGGCTCATTTTCCAACTCCCCTAGAGTTAAGTAGTTGAGTTTTACTGTTTTCGAATCCGTTCAGCCGATCTCTGGTTCTGGCGGTAGCACTTTTAGCTTAGCATAGATCATTGAATCTAATTAGACCGTTAGCATCTCGCTCAAAAATAATCAAAGAGTTTCTATATTTTTCCTTTTTTAAAACTTGACTCTTCTGTAGTTAGATCGTGTACTCAGACCGACGGAAAATGAAAAGTTGCGATTTTCAGCCGATATGGCTAGAACTATATACTCTCATTCCGGCGTAATAATCAAGGAACTTTGCAGCCGTACCATGGGTGCAGCAGGCGCAATGATATTACGCAGTTTTAAATAGGAAAAATATCTAAACTCTTTGGTCATTTTTGAGCGAGATGCTAACGGTCTAATCAGATTCAATGATCTATTCTAAGCTACAGCTAAAAGTGCTACCGCCAGACCCGGAGATCAGCGGAATGGATTAGAAAACGGTAAAACTCAACTGTTTTAACTCTAGGGGAGTTGGAAAATGTGCCCATTTTCAAAAATAGTGGAGTGTTCCTTTAAAGATACAGTTCATCCAAAAGTATAAATTCTGTCATCATTCACTCACGTTAATGTCGTTCCCAAACCACATGACTTTATATCTTATCTTTGTTCTCAGGTGCACCTGGTCACCTGCTCCGCTTTTCTCAGCTCAGCTAATAAATACGATTTCCTAGATATGGGATATGTAAGTAGACCTATCCTTAATACATTAATTGCTTTGAAATACCCTACCAGTCAAAAGTTTGGAATAATTAAAATTTATAGTCTCTTAGGCTCACATTAAAATGATTATTCCTGTCATGGTAAGCTGGATTTTCAGCATCATTACTTTAGTCTTTAGTGTCACATGATCCTTCAAGAAATCATTGTAATGTGCTAATTTAGTGCTGAAGAATCATTTCTTATATTATCATTATTGTTTACATTATTATTTTAAATAATTTTACACTGTAATATTATTCCACAGTATTACTTATATTTGATCAAATAAATGCAGCTTATGTGAAAGAACTTTTGGCAAAACAACTTAAAAAAAAAAAATATACAAAAGAGTAATGTTCCAAAGAAAATTCACACTGAATTTTAATGCATGGGGGGGGAAAAGCTCTATGACCCTTAATTGATGGACAACTGTGTGGCAAACTGATAAAAGCATCCCTCAGTGAGATGGCTGTTGGTCCTGTGTCGCAGGAGTATTAAGTGAGTGTGCACAACGCAAATATACTAATCTACTAACCAATACTCTGAAACTGATAAAGGATGTCCACACTTATAATAAAAAACACAGACGTGGGGGGAGGGCCATGCTGAGGTTTGCCGGGGCGCTGTTTGACGCCTCCTACTGGGGAGTTCTTGTGACCAGCTGGGAGGCCTTGGCTCAATGGTACTGCAGACTATGGCCTGAATTAAAAGTGAGTGCATGACGTTTTACGGGTCATTCGCAAGTATTATCAAAATTTATCTGTCAGCGCTGTTTGACCTGGTACTGACTACGTTGTTTACTAAATGCTTTTAAAAAGGCATTAATATATGTCATTAGTGGAGATTAAAGTGACAGTAATATATCCGATCTAGTTTTTAGTAATCAAATGTTTGATATTTATAACTAGAAGAGTCATAACTGTAAAAATCAAAACTGCCCAACAGTTTGCAATAAAATAAATATAATAAAAATAACAATAAACAAACAAAATTTTTTTGTTGTTTTGTGGTAGGTGCAGTCTATTTTAACTTATACAACAATAGAATAATATAATATTAATATGTTATACTTGTCACGGAATGCCAGGAGAAAACGAGGTAAGTTCCATGTGCAGTTTATTGAAAATAATAACAGGACAAAACAGAACAAAACGTTGCAAAAGGTAATCCAAAATCTGACACCGACGACACCAACTATGAAGACAATACAATCCAGACGCAAATGACAGACAGAGAAGGCATGATATATATAGCAGGGTTAATGATGAAGAGGTGTTACCGATTAGACCAGGATTAGTGAGCTGGGGACTATGGGAAATGGAGTTTAACAAACAACATAAAACAGAAGAGCGCCCTCAAGTGACCAGTCCAGGTCACTACAACAAACACTGTGACAGACTTACATTCAAAAAAAATTTTTTTACATTTATAATGTCACAAAAAATTTCTGTTTAAAATACATTATTTTCCATTAAAGTATCCTGAAAAGTTAAATCTATCAGTGTTTCCACAGAAATATGAATCAGCACAACTGTTTTCAACACTGAAAAAAAACTGTTCCTTGAGCAGTAAATCAGCATATTAAAATAATTTCTAAATGATCGTGCCTGCTAAAAACGGGAGTAATTCTGCAAAAAAATATTAAATATAACATGTAATTTTAAACTGTATAGTATTTCACATCGTTACTGTTTTACTGTTATTTGATGATCAAATTAATGCAGCCTTGTGTAAAAAAAATTAAAAAGTGCGGTGGGTGGGGCCAACCTCAAACTTTTGAATGGTAGTATATATATTTATTATTTTTAATAAAGCACTGATATGTCATGTCAAGGGGATCAGATACTCAGATGCTTCTGTCTAATGACGCAGAGCTGACAGCACACAACAGGAAGGAGACACTGGCATTACTCTGGTGCTTACTCAACCGGTTATTAAGCTTAATAGAGAAACATTTATGTAACACTCCCTGACAAGCACCAGGTGGCAACTGTCCTGTTATAGCAGTCCTGTGTCTGTGAGGTGCCAGGACCTGAGGTGATAACATGAGGCACAGGGACACAGGAGCCAGACTTCCTGGAAAGCTCTCATTCCTGGAGAAGGCTCAGTGAGTTAATGCCACTGACCTGCTGCTTTCAGAGCCTTATTTATAAAGACCTTTTAAAAAAAAAAAAAAAAAAAATAAGGAAGACTGTTTCCAGATCAGTTGTTTGGCTCGTTTAGCTTTTGCCGTGAGTAAGATTATTCAAGACATTGGTTGGGGGGGGGTACCAGTGCAAATCTATATGACAAAACTTACGAAAGAATGGTTGTATCCTAATTCCTATTATCCGAATCCACCTAGATTCACTGGGGGAAGTCGGTGGTGTCACACTCCTTTTCTAGGGATTGGACTATAGTAATTTGTACCACACTTTTTGCCAAGAAACTGAAAGAGACTTATGTTGTGATAAAAGCTCTTAAGTGTCTGCATAGATTCCTGTCTTCTGCATAATGTCCGCTATTTTCAGGGCGGATGAATGGGGTGGGGTAGCTGTGCATTATTAACAAATAGTACTGTTTGAAAACTTTCTGAGTTTCTCTCTATCATGGCCAGTAAATAAAGTGCATACTGTTATACAAACTGACCCCAAAAGTATCTGATACTTTAGAATTTGGAAGGATTTGCACTAGACAACAATATCATCCATGTGTCATCTCAAGACAAATTAAGATCCTCTTTCTCATGCCTACTCCAATTAAATTAACACTTATTTTTATCAGAAAAACGTATAGGCTTAAGGTGTTGACAAACCAAAAGGTAATTAAAATATCCAGAAAAAGACAGCCCAAGATATGTAACTAATATATATTAAAATAAATATATCTATAGATATAGAAAAAAAAAAGAATAATATTAACGTATATATATCGTGCTGTCAAAATATTAAGCTGCGATATGGCCTCCAAAATAACAGTTTTCGATTTACACAATAGACAGTATGTTTGATACTGTGCCTATTTGAGTAGTGTATATAATACAACACGAGAGCATTTAATATTGAAGAAAAGGATATTTGTTTATATATAACTAATTTATATTTATAAATATAAAGTATATAAATGTAACATTTTTTTTAAATATATACATGTATGTGTGTGTTTTTATATATGCATAATAAATATACACAGGACACACACATATATTATGTAAACAAAAACTTTTGATTTTGATTGGCGATTAATCACGATAATCGTTGACAGCACAAATATATAATATATTATAATTTTTCTGAAATTATATAGGTAGATGTATTTTTTTCCTCTTATGCCCAAGAATGTGTTGACCAAAACATAATCTGTAATATTATGAAATTTAAGAGGGGAAGAGACATGTAATAGCTAGCGAATTAATAGTGGCTGTCGTAAGGTGTTGTTGAAAACTATGGTCCAGAGTTGCAGATTGTTTGATAATAAATTGAAAAACAGTTGTTTGGGAATTATTAATATTATTATTTTTAATATTACAAATGTCTTTACTGTTCCTTTTGAAAACTTTCATGTGTCTCTTTGATATTTTGTTATGTAATGCAATGTCATAAATCTTTAGGTCTGGCTAAAGCGACCAATTTGGTGGAGCCATTGCGAAATATCAGCCCTAATCCTCTTAGCCCACTGTCATGATTAAAAGTTTTAATATTGAATTTTCATCGCCATGCCACACCTTCTACTGCGCACGTTTTCTCAAAAGACTCATTACAGCCTCAATACATCTACACAGAATACCCAAGGTGATAAGAAATCAGAATGAATACAGCCATTCCACCACAGCAGCCTCCATCTCTCCATAGAGAGTCCAATGACACAAGTCCCTGTGACAACTTTCCACATCAATCATCCCTCCCATTCTCAGGTTTATGAAGCCTTCCACCAAACAAACCCCATCTGCCCCCGTGCCAACAGACAGGATAGTATGGAGGTCAGGCTTCTCTCACTATTTTTAACAGAATTTCAGAGAAGTGTCTCGGATTCTGCTCGTAGCACAGAGCTCATGCTAAGGTGCTAGGCCATGGGAGCACTTTGTTCCTATGCTGCTGATGTCACCACTGGTGCCAGCATTTTAAATTGGTAAAAGTTCGGGGTGGGACACTTGTCACTTAGACACGGAGAACATACAGTGTCCAGACTCACTCGTGGGACTTGGACCAACACGGTACGTGTAACTAGGAAAGAGAGATTAAAGGAGCTTTGAAACTAAGGTAACTCTCTTTTTTCTTGATGTTTGCTTCATTATGAGCTTTCAATAGGCTTTTCATTCCTAAGCTTTTAATTCCTGTTCCTGAACCTCAGGAATTTCCAACAGAGGTTTGTGGATGCAGAGGTAGGAATGCTGTGTTTCTGTGCACCATTAATTTTAGGGACTGTCAATGGTCATGAAGCTCTGAAAATGTAATAAGCAACAGTATCTGACTTAAAATTGATTCAAAATAAGTCTGAATGTCAATGTTTTGATAGTTGTTACATAATCTGTTGTTGCTCTGCTTCAGACGTAGAACATTACGTTTTTTAGTTCAGTGCTGGTATTGTTAACTAAAACTATTAGAAAAAAATAGTTTTTGCTTTTTTTGAAATACAAGTTTAAATAAATAAATTGTAAATTAAACTGAAATCAAATGTGGACGTGAAGGACTAAATTTAAAGCTAAATAAGGAATATAAAAAAATACTAAATGGCAATGCACAGAACAAAATTAACTAAACATAATAAAATGTAAAAACAACACATGAGTCAAAATATTACATACTTTAATAGTATATTAATGATACTAAAACAATGCATTAGATGTTTATTTATTAGATAAATAAAACAATGCGATTTTGGTAAAAATAAAATATAAAATAAATTGGTTTTGTTTTGTTGGATGTGCTTTTACCTGTTTATTGTAATTGTAAATAACAAAATTGTTATTAAATCTGTGTTGTTAAATGTTCTTGTGTTTTACTGGTTTAGCTTATTTGAGGATTTGCATTTGTACTTGCTTTTTCTTTAACTTAATGTCCGTCCTATATCAGTACTTGCTAAGTTCAAATCTTCATTAGAGCAATCTTGGCATTTAAAAATCAATTCTGATTCTGAATCTCCAACAATCTACAGGTGACAAATAAGATTAATTAGAGGACAAGTCAAATTATTTAGACTTCTTTTAGGGAGCTATTTTGAATAGATACTTGTCTCTCTCTTATCCTACTACAGGCTGGCCCCTCTGCCTATGTCGTGCTCGTCCCCTACTGTCAGTGAAATGTCTTTTGGCCGCAGACCCACCTTTCACCAAAACATTTGCACCAAGGTGCTGCTGGCTGAGAGCAGAGAGTCACCCTTCACTGAGCACTGCCGCAACTTTGAGAAGAGCTACAGGGTGAGAATTAGTCCTCATTCAGTAATAACTAAAGCCAAATAGTCTTTTACAGACCCCATGGAGTCAAATTTGTGAGTTTGTTTGCCTTTTTTAGCCTTTGGTTTGGATATGTTAGTGTACACCTAGACATTTACTAAATTAAACCAAAAATTATTGGCCATTTAAAAAAAAAAGTGTCAAGACTTTCAATATGTCAGCCTCAACATAATTTTTTAATGAATCACAGTATGAAGTAGGGAGGCGTGACAATGGAGTTGATGATCCAAGTGCAGGCTTTATTCCAAAGAGTAGTCAAAACAGGCAGGGTCAAACAACCGCAAACAGGTACAAACCCAGGGAGTACAAACAGTTGAAGGGCAGCAAGCATGCAAGTCACAGGGAATGCTACAGGCAGACAAGCTGACAATGAATGTGTGAAAAACCGTCTTAAAAAATAGGGTGACTGATGGGGTAACGAGACACAGGTGACTGCAATCAGTGATGATGAGTCCGGGCAAGGGATTATGGGAAATGGAGTCCGGGGTGAGTGGCAAAGGTACAGGATGGAGTGCCCGCTAGAGGAGCTTGTGGGCACTCCAGCTGGCAAGCGTAACACACGGGAACAAAAACTGTACTCTGCTAGCGATTTCACAATATGTTTGATCTGTTTAGCATGTAAACTTTACAAATCAGAGACATCTATCACAATTGAATGCATAATATATACTGCAATCGTAAAATAATCTCTTTAACACTCCATTATTATTTCTGCTGCATTTAAGTTATTTGTAACCAAGAGAATAAAATGCTTGTCGATTCCATACATGTATACTCTAAACAACATTGTTGTTGTTTTTTTCTGTTTTGGGTCTCATAAAATAGGGCTGTGTATGTGTGTATTATTTTATTAATTCTATGCATTTTTCATGTGCCAGTTTCTTCAGACAGAGGTCCAGAGGCTGAAGGACGAGGTTCAGGAGATGCACAGAGACCTGACAAAACATCACTCTCTCATCAACACAGTCACTCTGGATGAGATCCTGGAAAGGTCTCTACTCATTGACGAACAGATCGCGTCTCAGTACTCGGTTGTGCAGACCCAGAGGGCTGTATTTGAGGAGGTGAGGCTAAATTATAATTCCTGCAAAAAACATTACTCTTTCAAAACACAGCAGCACCTTAGCATATTCTGGATGTGTTTCTAGATGTGGGATGTGACCTTTCAAAGAGTAACCAATGAGCAAGAGATCTATGAAGGTGAGGAAAAACAACAAGTTGTCTGTGTTGCCTCAGGGTTCATTTTACCATGGATGTTAAGTTATTTCCTTGCACTAATTAGTGAACTGATTCATTTACTAATTACAGCTCAGCTCCATTACCTTCTGCAGCTGAAGCAAGAAAATTCCTACTTGACAACCATTGCACGACAAATTGGACCCTACATCTTATCCATAGCAAAAGTAAAAGAGCGTCTGGAACCCAGGTTGTTTTGCTGTTTTTTTTATTGAAATATTCATATTTTATATGTGAATATTTTACTTCTGCATTCCATTTGCTTAAAGGAATAGTTCACCCGGAAATAAAAAAATTGCTGCAAAATATACTCACCCACAGGCCACCCAAGATTTAGATGAGTTTGTTTCTTCGTGGGAAGAGATTTGTAGAAATGTAGCATTCCATCCCTTGCTCACCAAAGGATCCTCTGCAGTGAATGGATGCCGCCATATTGAGAGTCCCAACAGCTGATAAAAACATCACAATATCAATAATAAATAATAAAATAAGGTTGTATTGTTAAGAAAAAAATGCCATCAAGACGATATTTAACCTTCAAATTTGTTGCTAAATATGAGTCCTGAATTTCAACTTCAATTCAATTCAAAAACGTATTTCAGTCAGCGCTTTCACAATACCCTCATTTCAAAGCGCTTTACAGAAAATGCATGTTCTGATTACATTTAAGTGATCTGGTGTACATAAGGTAATGTCGCAAGTATGTTCATTTCATTTTAATCCATTTGCATCCATAATATTACTGCTAAAGTGAAAAAAAAATCATGTTGTCTGGAATCCCGAGATAAATATGCACAGATCAGGCACCGTTTACAAGTCCAAAACAGTTCTTAACAAAACAGGACAACAGGGGATTGACTATTGAATACTAGTTGAATATTTTAGTCATTAAATTGTATATTGTTGATGTATTCACAGGTTTCAAACGCCTGAGAATGACTGCGTGGGCACTGTAGTGAAAATATGTGAGGACAGCGCAATGACTACTGAACAAAACAGGTGATGCATTTGATGTTACTGTAACACAGCTCAAAGTGCATATATTACAATATAAAGACAGACTGATACATAATTTATTCCGCCAGCTGCAATGAGAAGAGTTGCTTAGCAGGCTATGATCGAGACTCTGACACAGACAACTCTCTTATCCTGCTGCCTAGTGAGACACTACTAAAGAGCAGTGACTTCTGCTGGCAAGGAAAGCAGATAAATATTTGTAAGGCCTCTTGCGGTCAAGAGCTGCCACTACAGAGCTGCATGTCTGGATGATGCTGAACACTGACCGCAAACGTGGCATGTGCTTTCAAGCATGTTCTAGATGTCAACACATGAACATGGGGCTTTACAGTAACTGAAAATTAAGAAGGACATGAATGGAATATTAATAACATTTTAAGTGCGTCAAATCAAATGGACCTTAGCTATAAACCAATTAGATAGGATGGCCCATAAATGTTTCACAGACCAGTGGATTTATTTGTTTTTTAATTTAATTTAATTTAATTTAAATTTTTTTTTTTTTTGCTTTTTGTACTGGGCAGGTAACAGTGTTTGTTATCGTTACTAAAAAAGGAGTAAACTAAAACCAAAACTATGGTAAATTAAACCAAAACTATTATTAACTGTTTTCGGCATAATTAAAATAAAGATTAAATAGAATATAAATATAAGATGAAAAATGTAATGAAAAATATTTTTAAAAACGTATAAGAAAATTAGAAATAAATAAATAACCTAAATAAATAAGACAAGGTACTAAAATTTCTGAAGCCAAAACAGAAAATAAAAATAAATGAATACTAAATATAAAATTACAAAATACAATAACAAAAGCATATAACAAAACATTTAATTAATTATAAAAATAAAGAAATAAAAATCTGAAAATATTAAAAGCTCAGTTGAAATATCAATAAATACTATAGTTGATTATATAAACATAATATTAAAAAAACACTGGCATGTATAGAGAGTAAATAGAACATTTTGAAAAGTAAAATGATGCCACGATTCAGTGAAGAATTCTTAAAAGATAAAAAACATTGCTGTGTTTATTTATTTATTTATTTTGTATGTGTGCTGTCAAATAAATACTGAGTGTTGAACAGGCTTTCTGAGCAAAATAACATTTAATTTAAAAATATATATATTTTTAAAAGGTTCAAAGATTTGTTTATGCCTCATAGCAGCTGGATGCTCATAAAAATAATTATCCATTTAGAGGGACACAGAAGACCATTTGTATACCAATAATAACTAATAAGATTCTTCATATAAAAAAGAGGGTGGGGTTTTTTAGTGCACTACAGCCATTAAGTTTCTGTGAACTGGGTTTGCTGATCATGACTGTCATCCCCTTCCCTGTGTGTAAGAATGGAAAGAAGGCTGGACATAGCATCTCATAAAATCAGATTGCAGCACTTCAGCCAATGCCCCAGAGAATACTACATAAACAGACATAAATTAACAAAGACTGAAGGATAAACAGCTAGCTAAATGTGGCAAGCAACCATTTGTGAAGATTTAAAAGCCAGTGATCATGACAATCATGACATATATTTAAGAAATATGCTAACTGAGTAGGTTTGACATCAATGTCAGTGGGAGATACATGAAATGAATGGCTTTTGATGCAACTAGAGGGAGCACTTTAGTATTTGCATGATGCATGTCAGATGTTTTTGATGTTGAAAACAGCTGTTTAATATTGCTGCTTAATAGTTTTGTGTAAACTGTGATTTTTTCAGGATTCTTTGATGAATGGAAAATTCAAAATAACAGAATATATTTGAAATAAAAAATATTTTGTATCAGTGTAAAAGTCTTCACTCTTGATCAATTTAATGTGTACTTGCTGAATAAAAGTATAGATTAAGAAGAAAAAAACACTTTTGAATGGTAGTGTATGCACAAATGCATTTGTAAGAATATTGTGTACTGAATATAATATGATATAAAAATATACAACTATCCAATGATTCTTTGTTGTTTGTTTCTAATGCATTTAACTCACCAAACGTGTAAGCTGTCAGTTTTTTACTGACAAAATAAAATTTTGGCAATAGGTCCCATAAACTCTTCTTGTCTCTGACCATGACAGCAGATGATTAATGACAAAACAAAGTCATCACTGATCAGCCCACCATGACAAGCTCTTCTCTATCTATCTCACCTGTCCCTGGCTCAACTATGACTGGCCAGACAGTTGTCTTCAAAACATTTTTTGACATTTGTCATTGTCTGTATTTTATTTTATATGAAAAGGAGGCAGAGCAACACCTAACCTATAGCCAGTGTTGGGCAGTAATGCATTATTTAGTAACATGTTACTGTAATTTGATTACATTTTCAGAGTAACTTGCCCAACACTGCCTATAGCACAGTTATTTACATTTAGTCATTTTGCAGACGCTTTTATCTAAAGCGACTTACAATTGGGGAATACATAAAGCGATTCTTCTTAAAGAGACAAACAGACACAGGACGTGCTTGAAATACCAAGTTTTAGGCATTGTTCAAATAAGTACAAGCTAGAAAGGGAAGGAAAAAATAAAGAGAAAGAAAACTCTTTTTTTCTTTCTTTTTTTTTCTCACAGTTATAGCCTAATCTTTGGCTAGTCATAGGCAGACATGTTTTTTTATTTTTTATTATTGTACAAGGACCTTTCAATGCATCCTAATACATTTATTTCATATGTTTTTCTGTACTTTTATGCTTGGCCCAACAATGACTAGAACAGTGCTTTCTAATACCAGACTAACCTTGTGGCATGAATGAAGCAACAGAGCCACAACTTCATACATAAAGTGAATATTTGTGACACAGTGCTCTACACAGATAGAGCGAAAGAAATGGGGTCACTGTGACCTTCAAGAGCAGGCAGTCAAAGTTCAGACTTTGAAATACATTTGGTGACAGCAAATTGGAAAGCGGGATGACTGAGCAAGGGTTCAGGACTTCTTGTCTCAACAGTCATATTTCATCTCTCCTCTCCACCCTACAGGGTCTTCATAAATACACACAAAGTGCCTGGTTATTCTTCTTCATTATATTTACTGTTTTAAGGTGCTTACCTGGTTGTAAACAGTGTGATTTTCCTATTTCTGGCGGTTTGGTCCATATGAACATCCACAATTTATTGACTCACTGAACAGACGGGATGCAAATGATTCTCTAATGAGTAACCTTTCAAACGGATAAGCAAGAGAACGTGTTTTGCACGTAAAATCCAATAGTTTACCTACGTAGATTTAATTAGTTATCTTACTTAGTTGGTTTATACTACTAGTTTTATTAAGTTCCACTACTTTTCAAGCATAAACAATTTACTTACTGTTTTGATGACCAACTACTAAGGGGTCATATGATGCGTTTCAAGTTTTCCTTTCTCTTTGGAGAAAATGTTACAAGCTGATTGTGTATAGATAAGATCCCTGAAGTTGCAAAACTAAAGTCTCAAACCTAAAGATATATTCTTTATAAAAGTTAAGACTCTGCCACGCCCCACTAAAACGGCTCGTTCTAACACGCCCCCACATATCTACCTCACTATGTGGAAATATTTGCATAATGCCGCCCAAATGTTCACGCAAAGAAAGAAGGCGTGGTTTCAGTAACCGCAGTTAGTGGTGAAGCAACCATGTCAGGGAGACGCTGTGTTTCTAGGCAAAGCAAAAGCACTTTTTTTGGCCTTCCGAAAGTAGATGCATTTTAGGAATCTTTAAGATTACTTACACAGAACAGCAATATAAATACTACATTTATTTTGAAAGCTGAAGCTGCGATTATGGTAAGGAGCGTTACATTCCGACGAGTGCTTGCGGTGTTCGCCAATCACAATGCACTGATTCAGCTGCCAGTCCGAGCAGACTGCCTTGTTGTGAATGGGGCTTTGTAATACGACGCGTTTGAAGAGTCGTTGCAAAGGACCTACAATATGTATAAGACAGTATTTTTATAAAGATAATGGGTTTTTTAACATTAAGAACATTGTCCAAGGTTATTCGGGGGTTTACACAAAATAATGATCTCTTAAAAAGCATCATATGACCCCTTTAAAATATCCAAGTAGCCACAAAGGAACCAATGACATTAATTACAGCAGTGAGAGGCAGCAGTGCACTAATATGTTGTTAATGTGCAACATAACAACAGAAGAAGAGGAAAAGAAAAATAGTCTTAATAGACTTTTCACCCATTTCCTCCATGTCTGCAGTTATCTTTCTCTAGATGCATTCACTCGTTTCCTAAAGTCATCTTGAAAGTCATCTTGAATGTTGAAGCTGACAACATAAGCTGACTTCATATTCAATTGATTTTTTTTTTTTTTACTCTTTTACTCACCATTATAGTGATTAGCATTCCCTTTGGTTAGGCACTTGGAACTTCATTTATGTTACTATAATTTTCTTCCTGTTAATGCAACAATGCATCATGAAGTCAGAATTATTTGATTTCAAGAGATGAAAAGTAATACCGGTAAATAGGTTGCTTTTAGAAAGTGACCTATCTTTTTATTAAAGCATTAGTGCGTTTTTATGTGTGCGGGTTTATTAATGAACATTTTCCAGTTTCATTTTTCAAAAATACCGCGAGATGCTTTTATTTGGGTTTATATCATCCTTTAAACATGTGTGGTAACAAAAGTCACACACAGACTTAAACATTCAGCACGTGAACCACAACAATGGTAACAATTAAATGTCATTTATTTTCATTAATTGTAACAACCATTTTATTTGCTCTTTTTGTTGTGCTACTTCTGACACAAGACAGCAAATAAAATTGAAAAAAAAAAAAACATTTGAACAAAGTAATTGCATAATTTATTCATGCCGCAATGCAGTCAGTGAGTAGCTATACTAAGTCATGAGTAAACCTAAATGAAAGGATCAAGTACCTCCTACAGTTTTTTTTTTAGTTACTAGAACTCTTGTGTAAGTGAGCTATACTAACTAAGCATTTGTCAGTACAACATACTATTCCTATTTCACTTTACTTAGTTTTTTCAAGGCAATCGGTTTGCATGCTTTTTTTAAGTATGCCCAACTAATTAGATTTTACAGTGTAAATATAATAACTGTACGGTAATAATGATATAATTTAAATAATTTATAAAACGTATATGAAATAATTACCGTACTATAAAGCAAAGTACAGCAGTGTTGTTTCTCTCCTGAATGAATCAGTGTATTTGAAAGAATAAGCTGATTGAATTCAATGACTCTCTCATAGATGTTAATTTGTTGTCCTACCTGAGTAAACCAGGAGAGGGAATCATTCAGTGATATATTCACCTGTTTCATTTCTGAAAGAATAAGTGATTATGACTCACTCATAAAGACAGTACCTTGTCGCCACCTACGGAGGTAAAATGCAGTGGTGTGGTACATTGGCTATATTGAAGAACAATGCCACAATCCAGTTATTTTCCTAATTATTTTTATTTCATAGCTGTTTTTGTATTTGGGCTTGGATCTGCCATCACTCTGCCATGCTTTTCGAAACTGGTACTGTAGCCAAAAAATACAGGCTATCTGTCAATTCACGTTGTGGGAACTGTAACGAGTGTAATTGCACAAACCAAAATGCGTACAATACTCTGCTAATATTCAAATATGTTTCTTTTATCATACCGGTACTGACATACTAACCAAAATTATTGCATTATACATGCAAAACATTTCATGTGTATTCAAATAGATTATGAAACATTGAGATATAATATACATTATTATAATATAATAAAGTGGGTGATCTATTTAAATCAAATATAATTATATTTCAATGTATATATTAAATGCAATACATATATAAATGAATGCTTGTTAATGATTTCTTAATGAAAATTATTACAAAGTGTCACAGAGAATCAATTGAAATTCATCAGAAGGCTGCACAACATCACAAAAAAAGCAAGTTAAAAAAAACTGCACAATCAGAACAAAGTTATAAAGCTCTTTCCTCAAATGGCAAAAAAATGTTGTCATCAACTTTGGATTTAGTGAGGAGTTCAACTCAGAAGGCAAAAAGAGAGCTCTTATATCGTACAAAAATAGCATGTGTAAAAAGGAATCGGTCATTTTCAAAATCTGTCCATTCACTGCTGACTGCCACTCTTTTCAAGTTTGATAATTCTGTCTGGGCATTTGCATTAGGGTTTATTTCCCATAAAACATCTCCAGAAGAAGTTCCTCCATGTTGACAGCTCCAATGACTGGTTTGAAGAACAGACCGGCCACCACGTTGGCATTGATGGATCTCAGCATGCAGAGGGCGAGGAAGAGTTTGGCGAATCTTGCACTGTCCCCGCGGTGAATCATTTTGACATATTCATTAAGCGCCTGGTTTGCCTCGCTCTGCAGGCCCTGGATGTAATGTTGACACTGCAGCCCTGCAACATCTAGAGATGGAAAGAGACTTGATATATCCAGTACCAGAAAGACCTTAATGATGTGAAATGACCCTCATTAAACAGATACCCTTTGATTACCTCTACACTTGACTATAATTCTCAAAATTATGAATTTTTGAGAACAATTCATGATAAACAAAGAAACATTTGTGTCATGAAACTTTGATTCATATATTGTCATATATTCATATTTGAATGAATGATCTGTTACATACCCCAAGTCAGAAAACTTGACTATTTTTGGTCCAACTAATTAGTGTAAATATTATTATTATTATTATATGACAATATTTATTAGTATAAGTATACTATTATTATTTCTGAATTTTGATAATACAATGCGACTCATGTTAAAATAATTCAGCAAAACAAAGCACTATTTTTTAATACTGATATTTATCTACTTGTGTGTATTATTATTAAATTATTATTATTATACAGTTAATGCTTACAAACATCATTAATTACAATGTGATCCCAATTTCAACCATGAACTGTCTTAATTCAGGTATGTATGTATTTATTATTGCTATTATTATTACGAATATGAATTAGTACCATGTGATTTAAAAGTTAAACCAGTTAAATGCAACTATGAACTGTCCTAATTCGGGTATTTTATCATTATTATTATGAATGTTAATAATTACATTGTGGGTCACAACAAACCCGGTTATTCTTAACAGCAGCTAGAAAGTGTCGTACTTCAGGTGTGACCGGTTAGCATGTCTCACCTGGGTTGAACAGAATGGCCCCTTTTAAGTACGCGTACTCCTTGGTGCTTATGTCCAGTCCCCAGCATTTCCGCAGAAACATTTTAATACCTTGAACGTCGGTCAACGCCACTCCACCGTTATTACTCTGGTGGTCCTGCTTGTCCTGTCCGCTCGTTAATATCCGCTGCAGCATGCTGGGCTCTTGCGTCTCCGAAGTCTCGAAGTCGATCCTGTCCTGCGCCATGCCGAGCACCAGCAGCGGCGCCCAGCTGCTCCGCACCAGCGTGTGTTGGTCATCCACCGGCAGCTCCTGAAAACACGGGACATTCTTCACGAACTTCAGGGTCTTGACCAGGACCGCGGAGGCGGCTTTACATGTGGTCTGAGGGGAGCGGAGAGACACCTTCGTCTTGGAGCCGCAAGCACACGCGCGCATGGACAATGCGAGCCTCGGGGTCCTCGGCTGGTTCCCAAGTTGCGCAGTCTGACTGTCGTTCTTTAAAATGCTGTACAAGATGCTGTTCTGTCGTCTTTCGCTGCTGCAGTGGCAGCTGCTGTCAAAGTAAGCCATCCTCCTGGTGCTGCGGGGGCTGTTATGTTTCGTTGCTGAAACTGTTATGAGCTTTACGCTTGGAGATGTCCATGCACGGTTGAGGTCTGTGTATTCCCATCCACCCAAATGCCAAATAGTTTAGAGTTTTCAAACAGCACTGGACGCCTCCCACTGTCTCTCTCTCTGATGCACACATAGGGGGCGCTATAGTCCCTATAGATTTTGATGTGTGGTTTTCGAGCCCTACTTGACTTCAGGCTTTGCTTACTGTACTTTTTTGGGCACCAAATGACTCACAAAAACAGTAAAACCTGAAATCACCTAAACGTGAGGATAACTTTTATATATCGTCAGTAATATTTCAAGTTGAACATTTACTAGAGCGAAGTAACTTAGATTTACTTGATTAACCATAAATATATTTTTTTAAAGTAGCCATTCAAGAACTTTTACCTACGGAGATACAGTATTAATTCTGAGTTGACTGTTGTTACCCAAGTAAAAGATCCTATCAGTTTAAGTGCAACGTTGCAGACCACAACTACCACGTTTCCACTGTACTACCAAAGATCTGTATAGAATGCCAATGTTTTGCCTAAAGGTATTTTTTCTATTCATTTCTAGTACTCTACAGGTTACCGTAGCACTACCCCTCCTAGTTTGGCATCTGTGATGTGTGTGTGTGTGTGGTGTGTGTGTGTGTGTGTGTGTGTGTGTGCGTGCGTGCGTGCGTGTGCGTGTGTGCAGGCACTTTACTCCAAAGCTCTTGTGATAATTTATTATTTTTGTTTTGTTATTAAAGTCCAGGGTCACCTGCATTGTGCACTGTTTACCGGTCTTGTCTGAGGCAGACGGGGGTGTACTGATGTCATTGCTCTCCTGAAGAAGAATATAAAAGCATATTGATTTGCAGCCTGTGTGGAAAGTCATATCAAGGCGCCACTCCTGATGCTGAATAGCTGAAGGACAAGTCTATGGTGGAAGTGATGAAAGCATTAGAATATTGTGCAGTGAGAAACAACTCGCACAATTGATCTATTTGAAAAAAAAAATGTTTTTTTACCATTTACATCAAGGCCAATGTCAAATAAATAGTCTTCACAGCCTTCGCTAACACCTGTCCCCCCTCCCCCTAATGAAGCAACACTAATGAAGCAACACACACACACACACACACTCATATATACTCACACACAATTTTGGATCCAACCCAGCCTCTGTTCAAGGTCAACAGGTCTTACCGCCAGTTTGTGCAAATGTTCTTCTCCTACCTGTTCTCATATGTGAAACTGGCACTGTATCTTGGATGAAGGCTCTTAGTTATGTTCTGTTTTGAGAGTTTGAGGGCCAAAGCTCACGTCACCAACATCCCCAGTAACTGTAGGACTAACATCAGAGGAGTTGGCCCAGATAATGACATAATCACAAGGCTAGTGTTTACATGTCACTGTTTAATTTTAGGGCCGTCAAGGATGAAATAATGACGTAAAATAACTATGTAGTATTGACAGACTGTGAATATAATGTCTATTATCTGAGAACAAAATAAATATAATACAAACTTTCATTGATTTTTCTAAATCGTTCTCAATGATCTTTTACTAGCTGGAATATCTTATCTGTAGAATTTCATTGTATTCATATTCAAACGATTATATGCACATTTTAGTTCCGTATCTTGTTTACTTTCATCAATCATGAACTGAGAACATGAATTAAACTGAAATTTAGTGCAAGTTGATTGTTGATTCTTTGGATGCTGTGCAAAGCTTGTTCTCTCTGAGTTTAGTGTGACTATGAGCATGACTTTGAGACCATTGACCCTTAAAATGACTAGCCTTCAATTTTTAGCAAACACTGGTCAAGCCAGCCTACACTTTAAGAAAAGTCAGTAAAAATACGACCCAGTGTACCATGTTAATATGAAGGTACTGATTTTTCGCAGGTATTTTACCTATATTTTGAATTACATATTGTGTTGTGTTTTAGAGTTGGAAATGTCCACAAACTTAACAAAAAAATATACTAATCATTTTCTGAATGGACATTATCCATTTTTCTATGGATTTTGTTTTCGTAGAGTGTACTAGCGTAAGCATTAATTTCTTAATCAACAATGCTAATTAATAACTTTCATTACTATTGGTGGGAATTATAAAATTGCAGACAGTTGCTTAACTTTATTTGTATTTTTTTATTCATTTCAGCCAAGAGTTCAACTTGTAACATACCAAAACACACAAAACTTTAGGATAGTACTTAAAGTCACAATTAAATGAAACATGTGATGTATATCCAAGTGAAACGGTTTCTTGAAAAAATTTGGGGCGGGACTTGAATTGAAGAAAGTGACAGGAAGAAAGATATCATTGCAAGAGGGAGGGGAAGTTATTTTGATTGAGATTTTGAGGGCACATTAATATTAATAACAATAACAATAATTATGATGATGATGATGTGTGTCACGTGGCTAAATCATTTATAAGAAATACTGCAATATTCCATAAAAAAAAGAATTATCCACTTTGATTTCATGATGGCTTAATGAATAATTAATTAAAAAAAAATAAGTAATAGATAAAATACTTTAAGGAAATGTTTATACAGTTTTATTTTGGGCAGCGCATGAGACAGTTTTTTATTCTGAGACATCACATAACATGGTGGTTTTATTTCTTTTCTTTTTTCTTTTTTTTTGTGTTGACGAGCATGTCACTTGAACCACTTTACAGAACTGTGACCAGTCTGCAAACTACATAGCATAACAGTTTGAAACACCTTGAAAGTGAGTAAATTATGCCTGAATTTTTCGTTTAAGCGGTTTATTTATGTATACCCTGTACACTTCAAATCAAATTGAGCCACAGAGTGTCCTCCTTGTGTTTGAGTTTTCGATTTTATCAAAAAGCCGAGAGTATATACATAACTACTGCATTTCCAATCATGTCTCCCTTCATTGCAAGGTCATGGTCATTCTGGATGATTTGTGGCGTCTCTCTCTCTATTTTCTGTGTGTGTGTGTGTGTGTGTGTGTGTGTGTGTGTGTGTGTATACCTCCATGTGCCCACATATGTGCTTCTGCTTAAATAGTTATTTTTGCTTTCTAGACTTCAGGCTAATTTCATGGACTGTTATCTGTGGATTATGTTGTTAATAATTGCAAATTTCAGACGTTAAAAGTAATAATGCTTGTCAGCTTTTTATCGATGGTCACCTGGTTAACAGAAACTTTTATTAGACTCCTCATTCCTAAAAAAGGAAAAGGAAAAAAAAGAAGCATTCAGGAACTTCACTGTTTCAGAAGTTCATTACCACAACTGTGAGCCTTATTGAGTGCATCAACAAACATTAAAAGTTGCATTTGAATTACAATGTTTTTGAGTTCGTCTCAAATGTAAATACAACTAGGGCCTACAAGATTATTAATTTCAGAATTATGTAATACTATTTTAATGTGTTCTATTGACATATTTTCACATGAATAATGTTAACATTATCGTTCAAATGTAAAGATGTTTTCATGGTCAGTGGTTTATGCGTGTCGTCTGCACAGAGTGCTAATGTTTACATAAATGTCTAAGTGGTAACTAAATCCAGCCTTAGCCTAGATCAGCCTCCCTTTTACTGACATGCATAAACAGAACACAGAAACAGCCCACCAGGTTGTCATGACCCAATGAGAATAAGAATTTGGCTCAACTTCACAACAGCAACCTTGAAGAAAAAGGTCTTTCTTTACCCTTCTGTCTTTTTTCCTCTGTTTGCAAGATTGTAGTCTTTTCAGCACTATAGCTTTGCCTTGTGTTCTGATGAATACTTTTCAGAAAATAATAAATGATACAATATATAAAAAAAAAAACAGTTCATAGACAATGAAAAGGAAAGAAAAAAGACCAAGTTTGTCTTTAAAAACAGAAAAAAAAAACTTTTTGGGGCAAATTGTTCTTGTTGCCTTCTTGTGTTATGAGACGTTCTGTCTGTTACTATAGTAACTAAGCTCAATGTCTTGCCTGCCTGCCTCTATTACGTTTACCCAGAAATGCATATGGCCTTGTGTCGAAGAGAGTTACAAATTTAATATGCTTTTTCTCAGGGCGTCGTGTCATTCTGTCTGGGGCTGTACAAGGTATGAGAGAGGAAATTCATTTGACGTTCTGCTGTGTGGTGTGTTCCCAACCAGAGGAGAGAGGGAGAGAGAGAGAGAAGAGAGAGAGAGAGAGAGAGAGAGAGAGAGCGAAGAGAGAGATAGATAGGGAGAGAGATTAGAGAGAGTGAGTAGGAGGGAGAGGAGTATAGGGAGTATAGATAAAGATTGTGGTGGTATGTGTGTACGCAACAAAAGCCCGTCAAAACAAACAAACACAAAGTTGTTGTTTGTTTTACAAACCAACTACGTTATGGGAAGAGATGCTAGATGAGATGAATGGTAGGGTTTTTATTCACTAATCGCGCATATGCACGTATTTGTGCGTGAAATCTATGTATGAATATTTTGACACAGAAATAATACATTTACTTTCTTCAATTTAAAATATTGCTGACAAATGAGGTCCGAAACACAACTGTCAGGCGAGCAAGTGTGTGTGAGAAAATTCCCGCAAATAAACGTGCCGACGGGAGTGAGGAAATCCTTTATAGAGTGCTGCAAGGTGAGACAATCCTAGGTGGTCCTCAATAGTGATGGAATCTGGACCTTTTGGTTCGTATGGTTTTTTTTTTTTTAAATTGGGTGTTTTATTTACCCGATTCGATGCCTAAACTAGGGGTTTGTAGTAAACATAACTTGACGATTCTTGGATGTTTTGTTGTGCTAAGTAAACTGCACACTCTCACACCCCAAATGTTCATTTTTAAATAAATAACTGCTTGTTCTTGTTCCCGTTGTCTTTGTTCTAGTTTCCCGTTTTCTTTAGTTTCCATGGCAGTTCATTTGATCATCACATCTGTTAATTATCATGCCATCAGCATGGCTTAGATTTGCAAAGTTGCTTTGAATAAGCCCAAGATTTCTAGTCTATGGAAAATCAAGACTGTGGGGATGTTCGGTCAATGTGCAAAACGGCATGTTTGGCAAAACTAAGTACTATCAGCACAATGACCTCATATCAACCAACAAGCATGCTGGCCAGAGGGGTGACAATTTTGGCTTGTTTTGCAGCCAGAGAAACCACTCACCTTGCAGTCATCAACTGGACCATGATCTTCATACAGAGAGAGGTGAGATCTTCACCTGAAGAAATTGTGTCATGCAACAGGACAATGACCCAAAGTACACAAGCTGTTTAATGCAATTGAATGAAGGTCTTCAAATGACCTTGTCGAAGTCCAAACCTCAAATCCATTGATATGTGGCATGAACAACTGCCCTCAAATATCAAAGAATTTAAGCAATTTGTAAAGAAAATTTGGCCAAAAGTCATTCAAAACCCTCAGTGAGACTCGTGATTACATCACATTGTTTTTTTTAATGTCAAAATCGAACTTTTGTTGCTTTTAGTTCATATGTGTCAGCTTTGTGGCCTTTTAGCATTTAAAAGTTATATTGTTCTCTTCCAAGAAAACAGACCAAAAAATATTAATGACTCATCCTACACTATGCAGATTTTTGCCAATCAAATGCTTTCTAGATGACAATGTCTCTCCTCCTAATAACACCTGTAAACAACTAGCAAACGTCATAGCTCTGATGTGACTACAGCTTTTTTCTTAAACCCTTCAATATGTCCCAGCCAATCTTTCTGTTTCTAAAGTAATATTTTGACACAGGCAAGAAAACCACAATTCACACATGTACATGTAGCTTGTACTTATTGTCTATGTTGTTGGGGTGTGGGGATACATTGTTTACCAGTTAGACTGACATCATTTTAGGGCGTCTTGAGCACCTGATGTTTTGTAATGTCCTGAAATGATGGAAAATGGTGTTCTTTTACATGTATATATGATAAATTAGTGACATGATGGATTTACTCATGCCTTACCTCTGTGTTGATAACTGAGTCTGGCTTAGACAGCAAAACTAAAATGTATGGAAAAGATAAGAATAAAGTGAAAGTTACTAAATGACAATTTAGGCCTATACGATGCTTCTACACCATCAGGGTATTAACAGTAAACATGTGAAAAAGACAGGCTGTATAAAATATTCTGTGTGTTTAAGGTTTGCAATGCAGGAATAATGAACTCCCTTGCCAGTCTAGACAGGGTATAAATTAAGTAGTCAAATACGCTGTAGCATACATGGCCATTTCAAGGTCATAATAGTTTTACAAGATATTAAAATACCACATTCTGATTCTGAAACATTGCTGCTTGATCAGCAACATGATGTATTTACAGGTATATTTTTATGCAGGCCTACACAATTCATATTTCTTATATTCATCTTTTCATATTTATATTCAATTCATTTTTAGTGTTTGTATCACTTAGAGGTACGGAAACTTGTACCCATGGGAAAAAATAAATAAAATAAAATAAAATAAAATAGGTAGGCTAATTGCAACTTTTTATCTCACAGTTCAGATTTTCTTGCAATTCCGAAAAAAAAGTAATAATTGCAAGATATAAATTCCGAATAGCGAGATATAAACTCGCAATTGCAAAAAAAAAAAAAAAAAAGGGTCAGAATTCTGAGATAAAAAGCCGAAAACCTTTTTTATTTTTTATTCTGTGAAAGAAGAAACAAAAATCATAATTGTGAGGTGTAAACTTAGAACTCAAGAGGAAAAAGTCAGAATTGAGTGATGTAAATTCAGAATTGTGAGGGGGGAAAAGTCAGAATTGTAAGGTAAAAAGCTGCAATTACCCTATTTATTTATTTATTTATTTATCCATCCATCCCGTGGAGAAAACGGGCTTCATGAGCATATGTGTTTTGTCTCAAGTGGGTTTGTTGAAAATTAAAAACTCGAAGTAGATTAGAAAACTTAGAACGTTTTGAGCAGGGTTTAATTGCTATAGCTCCGCTCCACTCACATCTTTGCTCCAGTTTGTGTTTTGGTTGATGCTGTGGCTTCGGTTGAAACTATTTTCATCGAAGAACTAGAACCGGTTCGCAAGAAATGCGTTTTTGTCTGAAACGCAAGTCACTCGATATTAAGTTCTTGTTTATACAACAGTTGTATAAAATCATTGTAAAGTTACTGTTCTATACAGGTTCTTTTTCATGCCTCTCTCACTGGATGAGGTAGGCCTACAACTTCATACAACCCCATTAATAAGAAAAAAAACATCGAGCGTTTATCTACTTCCGTTAACCTGCCATTACTCTCAACAAATAGACTGCAGCCCTTTGCTGTGTTTGTCTTGGCTGGCCGATCTGTGAGATGTGGTGGCTGTGCAAAAGGAGCGTTAGTCTGGAGGGCAGTGACCGTGAAAATACCAGTAGCACCTCGATAGCCCCCTCCTTCACCGACACCGATAAGAGGTCAGTGCTGTCAGTCACTGCGCTTCCGTACATGACAGGAGTAATGCGAGTAGAGGAGAGATAAGACGATCACAGGGATGTTCAGGGCAAGATCTGAAAGAGATCGACGGGAACCTGGTGTATAGAACAAGGACAGCCATCGTGCAGAAATGTCAAAAAACTGAAATGTTTTTAATATCATTTTTTCATATTTTAAAATGTATTATTAATTATATGTATTGGGTCAAAGATGCATAAGAGTGTCCACAATAAAGAAAAGGAAGGATAAATCTTGTTCATTTGAAATGGAATGAAAAATCTAGTTAATGTTCGTCTTCGTTTATGATTGTGAAAAGCTGTTTAACATTTTAAAGGAAACTTTTAAGTGTAGGCCTACAAAAAGTGAAAAAATACATATTCCACACCTTCTTGTACATCGATAATAATTTTTATGAATTTTTAATAATATTTTGGACAAGATAATTTTTCTTTTTTAATAATAATACGAAAATTAATAAAAGAATTAAAATAGAGATTGGGCAAAGTAGCATACGTTTTTTTTTTTCTAATAATTTTTGCCCGTTATGGTCACACTGAAAATGGTGTAGGATTTATTTGCCGAAATAGTACTTTCTTGTAAAACATACTCCGATTATCTTTATTTTATTTACATTTTTAAATGTTACATGTTTTTTTTTTTTTTTACAGCACAGGACAGATGTCTCACCTGGTCCTGTTTTAATGTATGCATTTTTAAATTCACACATATATATGAATTGCATTTTAATGTATGTAAATAAATTAATACAGGACAAAAAAAGTGTCATGTCATTGATCCTTATATTACCGTGAACTGCACAGGCCTAAAAAATAACAAAAAATATATATTTTTGGAAGCTGATAAGCCTATTTATTTTGCTATTCTATAACAAAGCATGATTATGCTATTTTTTTATCCTGTCATTCATGACTTCATCAGAAAAGACCGGTTGATTCACGAGTTGAGAACCACTACTATATACTGTATATAGTGTCGTTTTATAAATGTTGCAGTGTGATAAAGATGTGAACCAGTTTACTCTTTGTGATTGTTGGAAGTTTACCGCAACCCTGAGTGAGACATGAAAATGTTTCTCTGAAAGAGCTTGAAAGCTGCTCTGATATTTCTCTCAGTACTCTCTCTCTCTTTCTCATACACACACACACACACACACCACACCACAACACACCCACACGATAGTGCACACACGGTTATTCCATGTGTTCAGAAGCAGCAGTGTCTGCTGTTTCAGCCTAGCTCAAGGTCAGCACACAGGCATACAAACACAAGGTCGCTCTGTTCACAGAACATAAAGGAACAGATGCCAAACACACAGGTCCCTCCCTCAACCACTAACGCAACTCGGACAGCACCCACACGTCCACTGGCTTAACGACCTGGCCTGATGGCTTCCGTCCTTTAATGGACCATCAGGGTTAGCGCAGGGACTGTGCGGGTTGAGTGATGTGTTGTGTTTGTATGTATGTATGTGAGTGTGTACACAAATAGGAACGGTCAATTCAAAGTTGAGAAAATGGACCATTTCTTCCTGAGCATAACCCGGAGGCCTCGTCGAGTGCACATTGCCTGCCCTTCTTCTGGCTTTTGAGTGGCTCTTTGAAAAAATGCTTAATGGAGCCTTTTTCTGCTGCACTAGGTCTCTGTAAAGGGATTGGAAGCATGGCCTTGGCATTGTCTTTCTAACTGAAGATGCAACAATGGAAACAATTCACGTGATGAACTGAAAGTATAAAAACTTGTTTCACATCACCTTCAAGCAAGGGCAAACAGTATTTAGACAAAAAAAAAAGTAATATAACACTTGGGAGCCATATTATAAGTCTGAAGCCATACATCCTTATTCACTCAGTAATTCATGTAAATCTTTATTTAAATATGGCTACATGGCACATGTTAGATGAGAATTAATAACTTAAGTCAGTTGTATCAACCCTGTAAAGACTGACAGGAAATTATAGAAAAACCTTTATTTATTTTTTAACTGGAGCGGATTATTGAACCTTTAGTCAATTGTTTTTTTAAGTAAAAAGTTTACATATGTATTTTCGTTGAGTAATATTTTACTTCATGGCTCATATAGTATGATATAGTAGAATATGAAGATTTCACAGATGCCTAAACTGAGCAAACTAAGTAATTCAGCGCAGTTAGTGACCAAATAAGTATGGTTAAAAGTAAATTTGCGTATTAAATATGATATACAGTAGGCTTTATATGGTTACATTTCATTGACTCCTTTTATAATGCTTTTTGGAGACCAGTTTGGTGCTTAATAGTCAGTATGAACTGTAGGGTTGTGTTAACATTTAATTTCTTCTTTTACACTCCTCTGAAAGAACAACAACAAGGGTGAGTAAATAATGACAGAATTTTCGTTATTGGGTAGGGTGGCCATATGTGCCGTTTATACGGGACGCGTCCTGCCCATGATTTTTCTATTGTCTAAAACAGGGGTGCCCAACCCAGCTCCTGGCGATCGACTGTCCTGCAAAGTTCAGCTCCAACCCTAATCAAATGCACCTGAAGCAAACTAATTTAGGGTCTTCATGATCCACTTAACACTTTAAGGGGATTTTCTTGATTAGATGTGGGAGGCTTCAACTTTTGCAGACCGTCGATCGCCAGGAACAGGGTTGGGCACACCTGGTCTAAAACATCCAAAGTAGTTTGACCAATAACATGCAGGTATTGCAACCCTAATCTACAATGCGGGGGCGCTTGCGCCTCGTGAAAGTGTGAAACGATCAAAGCGATGCACATGACAGACGCGCACGTGTTTGTTCGTTCGTTCGACTTGAAGCTGAGCACCGATCATTGTATGACACCAAAGTAGCACGAGAGAGATTTGAAAGCATAAGGAGCCGTCTGCTCTGCTCTTCAATAGCTGTCCGTGAAATAACTGGGTCATCCCGCGGCAAGTGGCAACGGCCAAAACCTGATATTTTAGGCAATATAGAAATCCTGGCAAGGGTGCGTCCCGTAAAAATGGCCCATATGGTCACCCTATTACTGGGTGAATTAAATATTTTAAAAAAGACGACTATGCATAGCAATGGTCTAATAAATGGTAAACGTTACTTTCAGTATATCTACAGAAGATAAGAAGAATGGTGCAAGTAATCATTTAATTGAGCAAATATCACTTACATAGTAACTAATGTAGAAAAAATGAGATATACATTTTTGTTTGAGTACTGAATTATGAAAAGAAATGAATAGGATACTTAAAGGGAATTAATTTAAATATTCACAGGAATAAAACAGGATGCCTCCATATGAAAACACAGAATTCATAACAAAAAAGTCCTTGCTTTCTTCATATTTTCTGGCTCCAATCGACCCCAATTATTAAAAGCTAGACGACACAAACAAACAAGACACATAGCCAAGGCCATGTAAATAACTGACTCTCATTTTCTCAGTGTAAAAAAATCCTGTTTCAATTGCACATGTGAATAACTAAACCTCTTTTCAGATGACCTCACCAGATACTTATTGGCTTAAAAATCTGGGGGAAAAGTAACCTTGGGGTCATAAATTTATCCAACAGGTACAAATCACAATTTCCCCTCTCAGCTAGTTTCCAGAACAAAAATCAACAAATCATTTAGACATGGGGCAAAACAAGAAGTGTAAAATGTTTGCTCTGTTTTGTTTCAACATTCTTCAAAATACCTTCTTATGTCTTCCACAGAAGAAAGAAATGCATACAGGTATAGAATGACACAAAGGTGACTAAAATGATGACAGATTTTTCATTTCTGGGTGGACCATCCCTTTAAAGATCTCATTCTGTCTTTTCTATCACTGTGATTAATCCGTTCTGTATCCTCTCTGTCCTTCTGCTCCCTTGTTCTCAGGTATACTGTAGGTGAGCCAGGTTGCCCACAGTTCATCTGGCTCTGTGCCTCTCAATCACCCAGCCATCTCTGCGGGTGGACAATCTGTCAGTGGGTGCTGCTCCGCCTGCTGGAGATTGATAGCTGTGGCCTTAGCTGCTGCAACTCTGCCACCACGGTCCAACAATTTTACATATTAATTTATGTTCTGTAGCGTTGTAATTGAGAGCGGAGGAGGGAGCGGGCTATTTGCAGAGAGACGAATGCCCCTCTCTCTATGATTTATGACACTTTCATCACCTTTTGTAAGACTTGTTTAAACAGGGCATGTATATGTTGCCTTCACAGGTGAGTAAAACAGGGTCATGTTTGCATAAAAGCCTAAATTATAGGTGGAGATATGCTGCTGTGGAAGGGAGAGAAGATAGGATTATAGGCGGAGAAATAATTAAATAGAATTTATATGATGTATTGAAACACTATGACTTGTTT
This sequence comes from Sinocyclocheilus anophthalmus, assembly GCA_018155175.1. Lineage (NCBI taxonomy): Eukaryota > Metazoa > Chordata > Actinopteri > Cypriniformes > Cyprinidae > Sinocyclocheilus > Sinocyclocheilus anophthalmus. The sequence continues at coordinate 312,327 of JADLZN010003236.1, forward strand.
TATAGGTGGATTTGTTAGGATGTCTGGTCAATGTGAATGAAAGGTACTTAATGTGTGAACTGTATAGTTACCCCAAATTCAAAAGAGCTGGTTACAGATGATTAAAGATAGCTATGCAACCCTACTACCAACAATGATGAATAAATCGTTATCCAGAATAGTATATCCATAATATATGATACAACAATAAATTAATATAACATTAAATAAATATTACCATAAATATTACCATTACAATGTTACTGTATTAACATATTTATTATTAATGTTGAACTGGTGTTATATTAATAATTACAATTAATATAAATAACAAAAAAATTGCCCAGCCCTATTTTTGTTAGTGCTTAGGATTTTGAGATTTGGTGAATATATCTATACTAATAATTACCTAAATATCTATCCAACAATATTAATGTATCTTAAAAATATCTGTTTATATTTATAATATTATCTAAGAACAGTCTCTATGTCCACCATCATTGTACAGGGAACACCCAGATATTTTATTACATTGGGCATTCTTGTCGTTTTGGTCCAAGGAACAGATGTGGTGTTTTTTTTTTCCATCTTTCCTTATCGTTCTGGATAACAGTTTGACACTGAGGCATATACGTGTAAACATGGAGCCCAGATCGTCCCTCAAAACCTCACACAACATTTTTCAAAACAAATTCCTAGAATGCCAGCCACACTTACATTACAAATCCGATTCGGTAAATTCAAAACACCAATTCATAATACACCAGTAAAAGCATAATATTTTCCCCAAATGCCTCACTCCAAAATGCATCTTACCTAAATAAATGTTAAAATTTTTACACAAATATGTCTATATACCACATTTCTTGAATTAATTTTCCATCACCAATTTATTTATGAATAATGGTACCTGTATTGATGGGGATCGTTGAATCTCATTTCAAATCGTCACATGTCGTGGAACTTGACTTGAATTGTGTGTGCGAGTAATTGTTTGAGACCATTCCTGCGTTAAGAAATTCCCTCAATATCTTTTTTTGGAGATTTCCGTGCCGCCAATCGCGGTGAGCTTTTAAATTCCACCATCAAAACGCTCTTACGAACAGACTCAAGAAGCTCAACCGTGCGCTTGTACTGGTGCATATGTTTCCTGATTCGGGGTCCTTGATATAAAAGACATTTAAAATGGGCAGTGTTTGGCAAGTTACTCGGAAAATGTAAGTAAAATTACTGATTACACACCAAGATACTGGGCCTTTTAAAGTAAGTTGTTTACTGGTTTCTGATTACTTATTTCAAAGTAATTAGTAATTAAGTTACTTCTAGTTTACTGTTACTTTAGTCTCCATGACATTTTATGAATCCCGACATACAACGCTCCGATAAGTAATTCTTTATTAAAGCTCAACTTTCACGAAACTGGTTATTTACCTAAATCAAAGCGGCTGCTGCGTGCATGTTGTATTGTAATGACCCGCCAGTGAGCGCAGCCAGGTGCATTATTGGTATTTGTTTAGAGTTGATTTATGTGTTAAGCAAGATGGTTGTGTGTTAGCAATGTTATTTGTGTTTATGTTCAAGTTAGTTCGGGTGGGTTTGGTTCATTTACTGCCTTGTTATAAAAAGTGTGGCTGTCACCGTCATGGAGAGAGATGTGTAGGAGAGGCACTTGGCGATATGGCCTTGCTTATGAATGATCTTCTTCTGTAATTAAAATTAAAGGAGAAAGATGGCCGCAATGTTCACTGCTGGAATGTTCTGTGTGTGTGCGCTCCAGTTCACAGAGACACTCGGGGTTTTGCGGTGTATAGGACGCGAATTTTCACACTCTCCAGTAACCAAAATTTAAAGTCTGTAAGTGTAGATCGATATAGTATACTCTATAAGTACTATTTTGAAAATTGTAACGCATTAAATTACTCCGTTACTAAAAATTGAAATCAAATGTCAGTAACGCGTTACTGCTAAACACTGTGAATGTGTATTCTTTATATAGTACCGGATTACAATTTCTACAAAATCACATTATGATTTATATCGTTCGCACATCAGCCCAAAATACAGTCTACTGCACCGAGCACCCCGTTAGCCTCTGTCTTATGAACCCAAAGTTGCTCATATCTGGTAATGTTTATCAACTAGAGGTTAAATGTCCAGATATTAATTTAATAACAACAATTAATGAATGTGTTCTGTTGTTGTTGTTGTTGTTGTTAGTAGTAGTATCAGGTTCGCAGTAACTTTTGATCAGGCATTAAAAACAGCGATCCCCACCGAAGGGAGATTCTAACACACATGCAGAGATTTAGATGGAGATGAAAAGACCACACTCAACCAGTGAGTAAAAGACAGAAAAGTCGTTTTTTATCTGATGTCATTTTCTTATGATTCATGCTGTTCGCAATGGGTAACTTTAGAACCCACTGGACTAATCAGGAATCGCCTTTAAAATATGCAATATTTCTAAGCACAAATCGTTGTTTTACTGTATTGTGTAAGCGCCCATTCATCCTGTGATTACGAAGTCTTCCTACAAACCCAGTTATACATAAGAAAGCTTTCTTGACTAACAACTTTGTACACTGCACACTTAATTAAAACTAAAACAACATTATCATAAGAAAATGTCATCAGATAAAAAAATCGACTTTACTCACTCGTTGAGTGTGGTTTTCATCCCCCGTGCTGAAATCTCCCTTCGGTGGTGATAGCTCTTTTTAATGCCTGATCAAAAGTTACTACTAACAACAACAACAGAACACATTACATAAATGTTGTTATTAAATGAATAATCTGGACATTTAACACTTATTAAAGATAACATTTACAGATTGAGCAAACATTTGGTGTCAAGACAGGGTAAAATAAATCAATAATAATGTGTTTTGTAGAAATTGTAATCATGTGCATTAAAAAAAAAAAAAAAAAAAAAGGAGCCCGATCATGGAACCTCTGCCAGTACGAAAATCGCGAGGTTCAAGCGCTTCTTGAGTCTGTTCAGTAAAGAGCGTTTTGATTGGTGGATTAAAAGCTCACCGCGATTGGCTGAACGTAACATCCTCCAAAAAAAGATATTTATGACTCTTAACCTGCCAGGAAGGTCTCAAAATGTATTAAAAATACGCCGAATACCGCACACAAATTCGAAAGAAGCTCCACGCCCTGTGACGATTTTCGATTTTGCAAATGCATATTCAAGACCATAATCCTGTAACATTATTCATAAATGTGTGCTGGAAAGAATTCAAGAAATTTTATATATACCTATGTGTAAACCATTTAAAAATTTCATTTGGTAAGTGGGCATTTGTGGCATTTGGGAAATATTTCTCTGGTACAACTATGATTTTATGAATTGTGTTTTGATTTACGCATCGGATTTTTTTGTAAATGTAAATTGTGCTGTGCATTTATGAATTTTTTTTTGCAAATGTGTTATTTTTGAGGCCGATCTGTCTCCATAAAAACCAGACTTAGGTAGAAAACTTTGCTTAACCTTTGATTCATTTAATTCCACGAACATGCAAAAAAATTCAGTCTTTGTTTTTATATATAGCCCATTTCTAGAATGATGCGGTTATTACACTTTTATTTTTTGTTAGGTACTCCATACTTTAGACATCTATTTAATGTATTGTCAACTATCATTACGTTTTTGTCAACTTCGGGATGTGGAACTTCACTCTCTTGTTATTAGACTAATTAGGGTTAGGTGTAAGGGTAAGGATAAGTGATGTGTGGGTAGGTTGCAGTTATTTATAGTCAATATACGGATATCTGTTTGATGACCACCAAAATAAAAGTGTTAGTATAGAATTAATAGTAGACGGTAAGAGCTCTAATGATGTCAAGTCTACCCTTCGACGACCGAAGTGCAGGCGACATCTTTGGTTGGATTTAGATTCTAGATGGATTTTAACAGTGCATCTGGATAATCATTTGTCTCACAAGGCCTCGCCTGTGTATGAAGGTCCAAACACATGGTAGCGGGAGAGCGAGCCTTGAAGGGGAAGTGTCCTCATTGTACTATGGAAGGGTGTTCTCTTTGTGCTGGCACTTCTCAATGTCCGGTCTGAAGGATAATCAAAAACACGCCTCTTTATTCTTCTTTTCTTCTCCTCTTCCTCTCTTCCTTCTCCACCTTTTTTTTTTTTTTTTCCGTTTCCGCCCTTCACAACCACTGCTGTGTCTGTCTGCTGATAGTAATTACAAATAACAGTGTGGTCCAAGCTGCTGAAAAAAAAAACACTGAGTAACTGTATAAGTAGGCACACAACTGACTTTACATTTTGTACTTGGAATTGTGGTTGTCTAGAAGATGAACCTGTGAGTACGTGATGTTAAGTATTCCAGTAGAGCAGTACATTGGGCGATTAATCCCCCCTAAAATTAATTTGAAACAATTTTGTATTGCAAATATTTCACATTCAGATCTTCAAATTATGAAGAAACAAAAAACAGTATATTTTAACAAAATGTCATTTTAGCTACCTGAGCCCCTCGCAGAGTACCAAAAGTACAAACACTTAATTTTAATTAAATCTGAAGACCTTATAGCTACAAAAGTTTGTTGCTTTCTATCCTCCCCTCTCTCCATTTCCTCTTTTGTCCTTCTTGTTGAATTTCTTTGTTCTTTGTGCTCACATAACCAGTGGTTTATCTTAGGATATTTTTGGCTGCTTTAAAAGAGCTGCCCGTCTGCTGAACTTGCAACGCGAGCTGACACACATTGTAATTTCCTCACAACTCTTTAACCTTTTCGGGCCCACTCCACTCAGGTCTTAAGTCCTCTACTAAATGACTGAATCGGATGTTTAGGATGAGGGGACAGTGCTTGGGCTGCTCCATGGACAGTTTTGAAACCCCCACTATAATTTCAGAGACATGTTTGCTTAATGTGCCTCATATCTAACAATCTACGATGATGCAAAGCCACTAGAAGGCAAGCCTGGAACCTTTAGCCAAAAAAAAAAAAAACTAAAAAAATTAAAAGTGTAACGCCAAATGCTAACACTTCCGCTTTGGCAGTATGTGGGAAAGGTTTTTTGTTGTTGAATTGATGTCAATGGAGGAGAGGCTTCACTACGCTGAGTAAACAGCTTTTTAGAGGAAACGGCTTATTTAATTAATCGACAGCCTATCGGCTAATCTCCATCATGTTTTACACTAAGCAATACTTTTAGATGTAACTATTTTTAGAGTTTTTACTAAGGCACACGTGATCCAGCTGATACAGACCCGTTACGCTTTCTCCATAGGCAGTAATACAACCCCTCTTAATCATCCCTATAGTACGACAATCTCTGATGCATGCTCAGGTTTTGAGCGCTTGTTGAGGGAACGTCAGCTTAACTGATAGACATAGGACTATGACTTTGCATGCTCAGTTGCCTATTTTGCCCTTAAATAGCTTTGATGAAGTAAATAGAAATTATATACGCCTCAGACGCAATGCATGTGCTGTGGGCAAGTTAAAAATTCAAAAAGCACTCGCTACATCACAGTATAATGGCTGACAGACAGGACATGGTGATTTTACTAACATATGGCCTGATAACATCTCATCTGACCGCAGTTTCACATTTTGTTCTAGTACTGACGCTCCTCCTCAACCTGTCCTGTTTCCGGCACTCGTTTGACTAGCTCCTGGCGATGAGACAAAGTTAGAGTTCACATCTGAAAATTCTCCCACTCTTTAATGTGTTGTAAGAAACAGTTCTCCTTCATCTATACTGAACACGTCAATTCTTTCAAGAAGGAGAGGAAGGAAGGAATGAATGAATGGGTTGTGGGGTTGGTACGATGTGTTAAATAATTTATTTACTTTAAATTTAAAATGTAAGAATTATGTAAAACAATAATACTATAAAATAGTACTATAAGAATTTTTAAAATAACTTTATTTGAAATATCTTTCATATTTTATTGCTTACGTAGAGGGCAAATCTGAATTTTCAGCAGCAGTGTCACAATGATAATTCAGAAATCATTCTAATATGTTCAAGAAACATTTCAAATTTTTTGTTTGTTTTGCTTTATTTATTTTCTTAACATATAATATAAATGCCTTTACTGTCACTTTTTAATCACTAGCAGGTTCCTTGCTAATTAAATATTTTCTTTCAAAACTTTTACAGATCCCAACTTTTGGATGTTAGTCACAGTGTCCACAGCAACAACCATCCTCCTTGCGGGGGGCCCCCCACCCCGAATCTGATATCGCCTCATTGTCAACCCTAATCAATCAGAGGAATAGCCAACCCTTCCCCACCTTCTTGTCACCAACTCAGTGTCTGGTCTTGTTGTTCTCTAGTGTGCATCAACTTACCTGGCTACTTACCCTGCTCTACCAACAGGTTTGTTGAACCAATCCCACTCGTCTGCCATCATTATTCTTCATATTCATCATTATTAACCCAGCACATTGTCTCAGCTTCACCCTGCAAAGAAACCTCAGTGACTGTTCAGTGAAACCTGTTCAAGATTTTCAACTTCTCTCACCTGTGATTATCGCTTGCTCCTCTCCTGAAGCCTGTAATAAAGCTCTGCGAGACCGTCATTTACCGGTGTTGTTTCCGGTTTGCTGACAGTATGTGCTTTGTAAAATTATAAGTTTCATGTTTCTGCTTTTTAAAAATCCTTCAAAAATTGGCCACATTCCCTTCCATTATAAGTGTCTTACCGTAATTTAGTAATCGACATTGTCACACATGCCGTTGATAAACGGTCAAACAAAACTGGCGAAAGCATTTTCATTTCAATGGCTGATCATGCATGATAAGACCAGGACTGTGTATTAAGAAACTAAATATGATCAATTTTGATTTCCTTTCCATTTTAAAGAATCCGTTTCATGCGTCCCAGCCTTGTCTGGGGCAACCGACGGAGCACAGGCCCAAACATGACATCTAAACGTAGTCTCTCTCTTTTTGGCTCTCCCTGTATCTTGGAAGCATGAATCGGAGCGGTCACTTGTAATAAAACCTCATTTGCTGAACTGAGGATATGAATAAGGATGGACAAGGTCAAGGCTGGCTGCTGGCAGAGGGGGAGCTTTGTAGCATACAGTAACATGATTAACTGATATGATATTACAAAGGCTTTTCTATATTCATATTCTCTTTCACACTCTCATAAAAACTAAGGCATGGAAGTAAATACGGCGAGAGTTTTGATTAGATTCTCCTTGAATAAAGTGCTTCTATACACACAGCCTTGAATATACTCATATCCCTCAGGACAAACACATAGTAGATGGACTTGGCAAACACAGAAAATTGACGGTTTAAGAAAAAAAAAAAACCTTTTAATGAGTGTCTTTCTCCTTTCGGGCATGTCAGGCTCGATTTGAAGGAAGAAACAAAGAAAACACGGTTGTAACGAAGAATGAAAAAGTGTCCTTCGGTTTGATTTGAGATCTTTGCAGTCCTTGCTCTCCTCACCTTTGTGTTAATATCATCTTGTGTCTCAGAAATTACTTTATGAACCTATAAAAGACACTTGGGTTTTTTTGCAAGATACGGTCTGTTGGGTCACCTTGAAGGCTCAAGCGTTTCCGCTTTGAATTATTTTCTCAGTAGCCTTCTTTCCTTCATGCTGCTAGTCTTTGTGGTCTCACTGGACTGCCAATGAAGTCTAAAGGAGATTGTAAGTATCCCCTTGGGATCAAGGCTGGACTTTTGTGCTTGAGTATTTGGATCCTCAAAGAACACTTATTGCCTCCAATGAACGTACAACCTTCAAAAGCCATCGGTGAGTCTTAAACATGCATGCGGTCACGTCTTGTTTGATGTTAAGTTTTGTTGCACATTTGTTTAGAGTGATGTGTTCAAAAGTACTTGTTTTAGTTGTAGTCACAAATAAATATTCATACATTAATTTTAATTAGTACACTCTAAAAAATGCTGGGTTGTTTTAACCCAATGTTGGGTCAAATATAGACTAACCCAACAGTTGGGTTAGTCCATATTTGACCCAACATTGGGTTGAAACAACCCAGCATTTTTTAGAGAGTGTAGTCCCTACAATTATTGTTCATACTTTGGGGTCAAGATTTGATTTGGGCCTGTAAGCAACTTCTCAGAACACCCTAGCAACATGTTAAAAACCACTCAGAACATTTCAGCGGATACATAGAAACGTGTAAAAAAAAAAAAAAACACCACCAACCACCACACACTACACCTACAAAACCGCATAGTAAGTGTTAAAAACACCGTAGCACTGCATAGCTATGGCGCTAAAAAGCAGCACAACACCTTTGGCAGCCGGCATACACATGGCAACCTTCTTGCATACGCATCAACAGTAAGGCCATAAAGCAACATCCAGAAAACCTAGCAACATGTTTAAAAAAAAAAAAAAAAGAAAAAAAAAAAAAACTCAGAACACTTCAACTGCATAGCAAAATTCTGAAAGCCACTCAAAACACTTTAGCAACATCCTAGCAATCGCATAGCAGCATGGTAAAAAATACTTAGAATGACTTCGCAACTGCAGAGCAACACCCTGGCAACCATTCACGTCGCCTTAGCATCAAAGTGCGACTCTTGTTTTCAAATAGCACGTAAGGCCATTAAGCAACATACAAAACACCTTACAACTGCTACAAAAAATAACATTCAGAAACTTTAGCCGCCTGAATATCAATGCCATTGCACCACTCCACACATTAGCAGCTTGCATCTACAAACCTCAGAACACCTAGGCACCGGCATAGCACATGCTGAAAATCACACCGAACACATTAGCAACCACATAGTCAGCCCCCTGGCAACCACTCACAACACTTTAAGCAATCAAAGCGCCTTCACGCATGTTGTAATCAAGGCCAATGGAAAGCAAGCCTGCAACCTTTAACCAAATCATGAACGCTAGTGCAAGGCTGCCCGTAGCGGTACACAGGAAGGAACCGAGCAGTTTTTTTAAAGCGGTTTTCTCACAAAAAAAAACAGCTTATCATTTAAGATGTTTCCTCGCAGCCTATAGGCTAATCTTCAACTGTTTGCATCCACTGAGTTTCCATTACATATAATCCACGGAGCAAATAGTACACATTTGGCTGCTGTCCAAGGGAGGGCTCTGAGCTCAAAGTGAGGAGTTGGGGTGGAGGAGGGATGCTGGCAAAATTGTCGTGGGGCAGAGGTAAATTGGCTATATATATTTATCATGCAAATTAAGTTGATTACCTGAATGAGCTTCACCTGTGCTGAATTAGTTGATTATCTGAACATGCTCCTCCTGAACTTTCTTAATAAAACATCATTAAACAATCGTTTTGGATTGAACTATTTTAAAAGTTTAAACCAAAAAAAAGGCCTTTTAAAAAAGAAGTCACAGATTTTTTTTTTGTGACTGGTAAGATTTAGTTTATGGCACTTCCCATTCATTTCTATAGTATCCGTAAATGGCGATTGAGTGTCGCACAACTCTGACTGAAATTCAATGACTTCAAGGCTGTAATGTGATTGGTTATGAAGGCACACATGTTCCAAGTTGACCGTTATGCTTTCTCCAATGATAAGTACTACAGACCCTCGTTTCTCCCAACAGTAAGACCATCTCTGACATAATTACCATAATTCCGAGATGACAACACGTGATGGTCTACTTAGAGCTGTCCACGTTTCTCAACAGCTCTGCACTCAAGTAGCAGCTAAATGAACCTGGCCGCATTCAGGTGGTATAGTGGGTCCACGTGGTCCCAAGTCGTATCCGCAGAACTTCGAACGGAGTTAATGCCATTCTGATTGACAGGGTCCCTATGCAGTGTTCACTGCTCCCTACTCACTTAGCACGGGATATCCATTGAAGTGGACTTCGCTGACAATAATCGCTCATTTGGAATGTTCTGAAACTTCATCAAAGAGAGGCAACAACGGGGTCATGCAGATTGTTATATAAATATATATTGTCATTATACTTTCAAATTTATATACATATAAAATTCATATACAACTATGTATCTAATAAATATAGTCAAAATCAGAGCCGATCCTCCCTATACGCAAAGTACGCAAGCTGCCTAGGGCCCCCGAAACACCAGGGGGCACACTTGCTCTCAAAGATGATTTAATTTTAAAGTTTTGTTTTTGAATTTGGCCAGTGGTTATGAAAACATTGATGATCATTTCTTTTAATGCGGTGCGCTGTCGCCCTTTCTACTTCTGCCAGTTTGTACTTAGTTTCACCAATTCATACAATTCAATATGCAAATGTAACATCACCATAACCATACATAAAAACTCTAGTTTGTGTAATAATAACAAAATTCATTCAAAAGTACTCAAACGCATACGTGAACCCCTCCATTGCAGAGCCTTTAAAAACTCTTTCAATGGCTCTGCTCCATCGTTAGTTCTGACTGTTGACGCAGTGCGCAATGACAGTTGGGTGACTCTCCACATTCTGTGAAGTGATGTATCGATGTTCCCTTATTCCCTACGCTGTTCACAGTGCCCTTTGAACTGAACATGCTCGCTCCCTTCCGACTGGAATCTCACTTAAGATGGCAGAATACCATGTTAAGGCTTGCCACACACTTGAAGATTTTTAGGCCCATTTAAAGCCCGATTTGCGCTCCTGAAGGATCGGGGGGGTGTGACCTGATTTGAGGCTTGCCACAAACAATTTTTTTGTCCAAAAAAATCCTCTTTTGTGTGGTGCATTATGATTATATAACTGCTCCCGAACAAGACAGACCGTCCCTGAACTCAAATCGTAAATATCAAAATCTTGATCGGGCTGCCTCTTACATGATACCGCGATAGCCAATGAGAACGTGCAAGCGTCACCGGATGTTGCGTGCTTCTAAAACTAAAACTTGGCAGACACAAACATGCCACGAAAGTAGAGTACTGAGAAAGAACATCACCCATATTCTTTTTTTCTACAACCAACAAGTGTATGGTCTCACAGTCTGGTTGAATAATCTTGTGTGTGCGTTCAGAGGATTATAAGGCAAAAAAATCGGTTGAAAGTGTCTTCTTGTCTGTGGTCTCCCATGGTTTTAAAATTGGTTAAGATTTGAAAAACGTCTAGTGTGCCCCAGGCCTAAGAGTCCAGCTTTGCAGTCCACCAGGGTTTGACAGGTTTTCACAACACAACCCACCCAATTGCTACTCATAACTAGCCCAAAACTAGCCCAATATCATTCCTTGGGTAAAAGCAATGTTTTTCCCTGTAAAATTGCATTCCAGGGGGCTAAATATCATGTTATTGGGGTCGCTTCAAAGTAGCCCAATTCCGCGGGAAAACCGTGGACTTGGCAACACTGTAGTCCACTTAACCGTCGAATGGAACGCACCTATTGTCTTATTATTGGGAGACGCGAGGGTCTAGTGTACTCACCTTTGGAAAACTTGGATCACGTGAGGCTCGTCCTCCATCATAAAGATGGTACTCTGGTTTCCCTTCACTGCATACCGCCAAAGCCACCGTGTTTTGCCATTCCAGGTGGCATCTTGGCCTAATTGTTAGAGTCTGACTTGTAATCCAAAGGTCGCAGGTTCGAGTTTCGGTACCGCCATGGCTTGTAGGTGGGGGGAGTGGATGACCAGCGCTCTCTTCCACCCTCAAACCATGATTGAGGTGAGAACCTTGAGCAAGGCACCGAACCCCCAACTGCTCCCAGAGCGCCACAGCAAAAATGGCTGCCCACCTGCGTCCGGTGGTGTTTCCACTACTCCCTGCTGTGTATGTTGCATTTGGATGGGTAAATGCAGAGCAACAAATTTCCGGTATGGGGGGACAGCCATACTTTGTGGCTACACGCCATCCTTCTTAGCATTAGCGTTACTCTTTTTTGGCTAAAGGTTGCAGGCTTCGTCCCAGCCTACAAAATATAATTCCGAGTTCTGTGAGCACGTGTATGCTTTGGTGTTGATAGTGTTTGCCATAAAACTCATAATTAATTACATCACTGTTGTCCGTCTTCGAATTACGTAAATGACGACTGGCATGAACACTGTAAGTTTTTTTTTCTTTTTGTTTCAGAACATATAAATTGTTAGATTAAACCCAGGGAGCTTTTAAAATAATGTATAGCTTGAATCTACAGTGAGTTCCATTCTAAACACATCCTTGGATTTCATGATCTCTTCATCACACTGACTATGCTGTAGTCATTATTCAAAACTTTTTCTTCATGATGAAAAAAAAACAAAAAAAAAAAATCCCTTGTTTCACCTTTGCGTCAAATATGTGGGGGCAAGTCAGCACTGCAGACGAGAGATGTAAAGACCCTCCATATGAATGCTGTTGCTTTATAATTACTTATCCATATGAGGCTCTTTCAAGGCCTCAATGCAAATGATCAGAGGGGGCACTTTGTATCCCAAGCCCTTGGGCCAAACAAACAAACCCCTTATGGATTGAATCTGGCATCCTAAATCCCTTTTTAATGATCTGCCATATTTTTTTGCCATCCTTGATGTGCAAATTCTAATCAATAACATATTTTCATTTATAGTTATGAAAAACAATGGTTTTTAGTTTGACCTTGGTCTGTTTTTCTTTCAAACAAAGAGAAAGCAAGATACATTTGCACATTTTATTTAAAAAAAAATAAACCATCATATAAAACATATCTACAAATACACATTTTAGACAGATTTTTATCGTGCATTTCAAATTCAGCTGTAAACATATTACAACTAATGAAATCACATTCTCTGTATAAATAATATACTGTATAAAATTGTACCACTTTAACCTTGGCTTAAAGGTTTATTATTTTCCCTTAAAGTGACATTTAAGAAAATTCATAACATGATCAAATGTATTTTGATTAATTTTGAAGTGGGAGGAACGATGAAACTTTTAGCTGAACTTTAGCTTTGATTGACGTTCTCTTAATGTTGAATTCTCGTTTTAAATATTTTTTCAGAAAAATTATAGTCAGCCAGATCTGACAAACTCAGAGCAGCTTGGTCAAACAAAACCTTGTCAACGCACAGTGGCAGTGACTCATCGTTTCCCTCTGGTGGAAATTTAAAGCAACAGCCATTGCCTTTAAAGCAGGGGTGCCCAAACTCGGTCCTGGAGGGCCGGTGTCCTGCAGAGTTTAGCTCCAACTTGACTCAACACACCTGACTGGAAGTTTCTAATCCCAGTAAGAGCTTGATTAGCTGGTTCAGGTGTGTTTAATTGAAGTTGGAGCTAAACTCTGCAGCGCACCGTCCCTCCAGGACCGAGTTTGGGCACCCCTGCTTTAAAGCTTCCTTACATACAGTATAGAATAATGTGCCTCAAGAAACAAGCATGTAATTTCTCCTTAATAAATATGTTTTTGCTACTTAAAATTATAAAAAGGCATAGTTTATAATATATTAACATAAGTTAATATGTTCAACTGTGCATGTCCTTTTTAAAAGTCTTTCAGACACAGCAGAGGGTCACTTGTCCCTTCATGCTCTTGTGGATGTCTTGAACTGAAGGAAGGTCCAGAACTTTGTAGAGTGGAAGATTTGGCTCCTGGCTGTCGTTAGTGGTTTACTGATGATCCTGTGATCCTGTTTGGATGGCATTTGGTATTCAGATATCCACCCTTCTCCATTCATGTCCTCAATGGACACAGATCTGCCCGATGAGATTTCTACCAGGCATATGGGATCTCTGGCCGTCTGAAGACCCTCATCACATCCCATGCTCCACAGAGTAGATTCACAAAACATCTAAGGAAAGAAAAAAGAAAAAGTTGTCATTTGCAGTGCAGTTTGTATAAGACATGTACTCTTTTAACTGATAGGTGGCAATGTGTTCCAAGCTAATAGTTGTTTCTTTGAGTCGAAAACCTTCTCTAGGTGGCGCTCGGCGGCTGAGAAACCTAATCCAACATTGGTCTGTTTTAAAATGTCAAGACATGCTGTCGTACTAAAGAGTAAAAAGCACAATCGTTCAGATCTATTTATTTAAGCAACTGGCAACCGAAACATAAACGGAACATCCGCACAAGCTTCTTTATATCTTTATAAAATCATGGGTTTTAAAAATCCTTATCCACTTATCGCTGACTACAATGATTGAACCAACGAAACAGCGCAGAGAAAAGTAACAGGTCACACATGACACCACTGCCAACTTGCTTAAAAATAAATAGACACTTTTTAATAGACACTGAATTGAAAACACACAGCAAACAGCTAAGTGTGTTCAGTTTTTAGACACCAATTATAAAAAGCAGCTTCGCTAGTAAAAACAGCTTATCTTCAGACACCTGTTTCATAGCCATGGCGGCTAATTTATTATATAGCCTAATCTAGTATGATTTTAACAGAAATAGACTTTCATTTTGCCTAATTCCACTGACCTAATTTAAGAGCTTTGCATTTGGTAGTGGACGCCTTCACTATTTGCATAAAAAAGAAAAGGGCAGAAGCTTAAAAAAAACAATCAAATCTTACCTTGATTTCGCCTCGTTTGTCTCTCGGTCAATGTTTGTCTGCCGTTAGCACATGCAGCTTTTAAACGAGATTTTATTGCACCTGTACGTAGATTCTCACACAATTAACCGTTAAAAAGGTAGAATAGAAAGTCCAAAGGTCTTCTGTAAACTCTTAAAGTGCGTTCTCAAGGATATGCCCTAACTTGCTCCAGCACTACCAGCGGCTTTTATTGCAGTTTTCACTCGAGGACTTTCCACGGAAGTTTCCCTGAACTTCCAAATATTTTAGATTCTTCTTCTATTATCATCCTCACTTCCAAAACGAAAAAAAAAATACAAATAGTACTTAAGCGCATGCAATAATATTTTTTCTGATATGTGAACATGTTTATATGTTCTGTAGCCTATATATAAATAGTAATATTCTATCATGACAAATAATGGATACAAAGACATTTCAGGTAACATGGTATAGCTAAAACAAAATCTGATATTATTTCTAGCAAAAGAAAAAAAGGCCAGTGACCAATCAATACGTTATGAGTAGCCCATAGCTAGTCTGACAACAACAAAAATGAATAAATGTAATATAATATCAAATAAAAATCAATGACGTTTGGAATGAGGAGGATTAAGGTGATTAAATTAACATGTCCAAACCATAGATAATAATGCGGGATGTTCCTTCATATCAAAATAGAATTAACATTTTGAAATAATAAACCCCTTTTTTTTTTTTTTTTTGTGCACTCTGGTTACATTACAAATATCACACAGACATTGGTACTAAATTGATATGAAATAAAACAGAATTGCCCTCATATAGTCTAAAGTGGTTTGTTGCACTCTTGTTTATAAGACTGGTTATGCACTGTACTTTCCATCACCAACAACATATTCTATTCGTGGTGATTAAAGTGAAAGAGAAAGTATTGTAACGTGTTCAGAATGTTGTTGTGTTGTGGAAAACAATGTGTTTAATGTTAATGTTGCACTTTATTTCTTAAATAAAGTGCAAGTGTTCAAGTGTATAGGGAAAGAGGCTCCAGCCCCTGGGGTGTGTAAGGGGAAACTGAGAGAAGGGGGTCAGAAGATTGCCTCGCTGGTACAAGTGCGGTTCTCTCTCAAGTCGGGGTGTGTACGGCGTTGGTTGTGGCCGACAGCAGTCCAAATAAACACCCCTTTTGCATCAAAAACGCCTCGTCCTTGTCTGAGAACGCTACAGTATTTTAAACCCAACAACACTATAGGACCCAGGTTAAGACAGGTCATGATTTTTCTCCTGAAATCAAACATCAAAAGATCAACTGAAACATTTAATTCATGCTCTGTCTACAAATTTAACAGGTTAGGGTTTTCAAGAAAACATATATTGCACATATGAAAATATGAAAAATGCTTCCCTGTTCCCCTTAAGTGGGCAATGAAGTCTTTATGTTTGGATGTGTGTATGTGTAATGAATGTAAAAGAGTATGGTTGAGTGGGAGTGTCTGTCTGGATGAGACTACATAATCTACAGACCACAATTTAAAGAGCATCTCCTTCTGCTCAGTGAGTTTGGGATTACAACAGTTGATTTGAAAAAATGGTATGTGCATATACACATATATAATAAGGTGTGTGTGTGTCTCTAATATATATAAAGATTTTTTTTTATTTTATTGAAAGATTTTCATTAAACGTTTAAAAATATATAAATGCTTTCACTAGTATATATCAAAATATTCCAGCATTTTCCAATTAATACTATGTTTTTCTTACAGTACGGCTTTGTTAATACTTGTCTGAAGTCACTGGTCATTGAAAGGTTTGGAGAAGAGACATGGGAAAATTTGAGGTGTGTATAACACATGTAATGTTTAAAGAAATCATGGATGGTTTTGTGGTTTGTTTCAACTAAATCAAATCTTTCCTAGATTAATGGCTGGGGTCCAGGAGACATTTATGGCCTATGTAAATGCTGGGTGAGTATCATTTTGTGCTTTGTAGTACAAATCATAGGATGACCATTTACCCCGTATCCGCAAGGCTGTTTTTTTTTTATTTATCCGAATGCATTTGTTTATTTGCCCTTGGGTTTATGTCTGTTTGCATGTGTATAGTTAAGGAAAACTTCCTTTAACAGTTGGTTAGGGACTTTGCTTAATTCATCAGAGTGTTTCACTTCTTTAAAAAAGCCTGTTTTTGTTTGGATCCACCTTTGAATGTCTGTCATTGTATGAAGCATTAAGAAAAAAAGATAGAACGAATATGCGGATGCGGATGCCTCACTGTTACCTTGTATTCTCAGTGTCCTTGGGGGCTTGCAGACATTGATCAAAGTGTCTGAGAGAGTGCTAACAATGTCCCTGCAGAGAATAGTCTACTGGGCATCACGACAGTTGATGTCCTAACTTGTCCTCCAATCTGTCCCTGAGAGTGAGTGGAGAAGGACAGGTATAAATCTCACACCTGAACTCCACTCATCTGGACTCAAAACAACCTGGACACAATTAAAATTGGAAAGAGAAATTGATTTGCAGTCTAAATGGAATATTACTTTTTTTGTTTTTGTTTTTATAACATCAGTCAGGTATTATCGAGGCTGTGGCAAAGGATTTCTTTGACAGTGAGGTTACGATGACCACTCTGAACCAGTCAGAAGAGGATGAGCGCAATGGAAAGAAAGAACATGTAGTTTTTCACTTGGTACAGAATTAAAAGGTGACCAAAAGAAAGGCCCAACCAAGGCTGAAAGGCAGCAATGAGGAAATACAGGCGGAGAAAGAGGTGTGCAAGTCTCTATACTGACAGGAAGACACTGCAGAGCATATGCGACTGCCATGTGTTTCTGTAAATTTATATTCGTATTTGAACGTCTCTCTCTCTGATTTCCTTTAAGTGATCTGTTTCAAAGTGTCTCTTAGTTTCATTAGTTTCTTAGTTTCACCATCATATATAACACAATAAAGAAGTATCACATTTCAAGTAGTCTTACCTGCTCAAAGATCAGACACTTCAATCACTTTCATTTTGTATCAGAGACATCATGAATGTTTAAGTAGGTCTAGACACTCAACTGTCTGCTGTCTTTGTATTTTTTTAATTATAACTAACGTGTGAAAGTATGTGACCATGACAACTGCTATATCAACAGGACAAGGAGGAGACAATGAAGAGGATGAAGGTCAGGTATGCCAGCCTGCAGTTGTGTCCAAGGAAACGATCTCCATGGGAGATTGTGAGGAGCATTGTCATGTTGGGCCAAGGTTTGACAGATATTCATAGCTGCTGTTTTTGCCTTTGACTTTGACTTTCCTCCAGGTTCAAAAAAATCTTGGATTGTCAGTGTGCTTTTTACGACCCCACTGTAATGTAAAATTTTTGGTATGGTTAATGGGTTTTACATGTGTGTCTTTCTTGATTAAGGCAATCTGTGACAATCATTCACTCCCAGCTACCCAAAAAGACTGGATTGAAGAACAAGCGTTCTGTAATGCTTTTCCCTTTCACATTGTTTTTGATCAAGGTGTAAGTAACTATAACTTTGTATTTATTTTGATTTAAAAAAAAAAAAGTCAAATGTTAAAGTACATTAAAACACATTGAGCCATTTTGAACCTTTTTAACAATTTCTTGTATTTTTAGCTGCTGGTGAAGCAAACAGGCGTCAACATTCAGAAGTTTGTTCCCGGACTGCAGACGGCAGGTATCCGTCTGGATGAGTACTTCACCATTGTTCACCCAGAGGTCATCTTCAACATCCAGAGCCACAAGAAGTTCATCAACAGCCAGTTTGTGCTGAAAACCAGGAGGGAAATGTTACCAGAGATCCATCAAAACCAGTCCATGCTCAAACTGAGAGGTATTTTATCCTTATATGTATCATATTTAATACACGTGATATTTATGCCGTTTTGCAATTATCTGCATGGGTGCATTCTGGTTTCTTTTTGTGTTGATTCCAAAATGTTGAAAAATTTCTTTTGTAAAAGAAGTCATTTAATTTCAAGCAATTTGTGTATATCTGTTTTTATATCCTATCATTTTTTGTGGTGTGGTGTGTGTGTGTGTGTGTGTTTTAGGACAGATGATGTGGATGGAGCCACTCAACTGCATGATCTATCTGTGCTCTCCTAAGCTACGAAGCCTCCAGGAACTGGAGGAGAGGGGTCTCCATCTGGCCGACATCGCCCAGCACAACACCACGCGAGATCTGATCCTGCTCAACCAACAGAGGTTGGCGGAGATTGAGCTGTCGAATCAGCTAGAAAGGAAGAAGGAGGAGTTGAGAATCCTCTCACGCAACTTAGAGATCGAGAAGCAGAAATCAGAAAAGTTGCTTTATGCCATGCTGCCGACACACGTTGCCAACCAGCTTAAAGAGGGCAAAAGAGTAGAGGCAGGTAATGAACCTAGAACATTGTTATACTTGTCATTTTTCATGCTTTCATGGATCAGACTCTTTCTGTTAATCTTTCAGGTGAGTTCAAAGTGTGCACCACCCTTTTCAGTGATGTGGTCACATTCACTAACATCTGCGCAGCCTGTGAACCTATTCAAATAGTCAACATGCTCAACGCCATGTACTCCAGATTTGATCGACTTACAAACATCCACAATGTCTATAAGGTGTGTACGACATGTCCAACTGTAGACTATTTTTTTAATAGTCTTCTTGTTTTTTCTTATTATAATTAATTCTATATTCTTTATACATTTAACATAAGTTTAATCTGATATTGGTTATATAATATTTTATATTCAATCAAAGTCATCATGATATCTATAATTATTTAAATTACAGATTTGATGTTAATTTGTATATAACCCGATTTGTATATAATTTCTAATTATGTATTATATACCATTATATATATCTATCTATTATACTTCTATATTTATAAATTGACTTATGCAATGTACTTATTTCAGTTTTTTTTATTTTTAATAAATTTACGAAGTTGTTACAATTCTGTTTTTGCTTTGTCAATATGATGTATGGAGTGTAGATTGATGTGGAAAAAAATAATTTAAAGCAGTTTAACATAAGGCAGCAACATACCAAACGTGAAAACTTGCGCAGGCACCTGTTAATATATATATATATATATATATATTAAATATATAATACAACACACACATACATAACGTTATAAGCATGAATTTGTAAGGGAAATTATCAGGAACAAATTATATTGTCTCACAACAGGTGGAAACTATAGCTGATGCTTACATGATGGTTGGTGGTGTGCCTGTTCCTACAGACACTCATGCAGAGCGGGTGGCAATAAGTTTTGTGTGGTCTTGTATCTTATTGTATCTTATCAATCTAGATCAGAGTCTGCATACCGGTCCAGTTTTGGCTGGTGTTGTAGGTGAGACGATGCCACACTACTGCTTGTTTGGAGACACGGTTAATACAGTCTCTCGGATGGAGAGCCACGGAGTTCCTGATCTCATACACCTGAGCCCCTTCACATACAGGTGAATATTAGTTTTTAAATGGTTTGTCCCATGGGCTAAATGTGTCTTTTTATAGGATATTGATCAAAAGGTGACAGTAAAGACATTTATAATCTTACAAAAGATTTGTGTATAGGATGCATTGATCAAAAGTGACAGTAAAGACATTTAAATCTTCAAAAGATTTTTGTTTCACATAAATGGCATTCTTTTGAACTTTTAAATCATCAAAGAATCCTGAAAAATGTTTCATGGTTTCCATGATGTTTTCAACACTGAAAATAATAAGAATTGTTCTTGAAATTGTCCAAATCAACATATTAGAATGATTTCTGAAGGATCATGTGACACTGGTGTAATGATGCTGAAATTTCAGCTTTGCCATCACTGGAATAAATACAATTTTTAAATATATTCAAATAGAAAACTGTTATTTTAAATTATAATAATATTTCACAATATTACTATTTTAACTGTGTTTTTGATCAATTAAATGCAGTCTTGGTGAGCATAAGAAACATGTGGGGTTATGGTAAGTCTGTGGGTGCGCCACTAATTTCTTGAGCTGAAACCGAACTCATCACTTCCTGCCCACAGTGTGTTAAAGGATAAAGGAATCTTTGATTGCTGAGAGGGGAGAGATCGAGGTGAAAGGCAAAGGCCTGATGAGAACATACTTCCTGCTGAAGAACCTCCAAAAGAGCGATGAACAGATCATGGGCTTGGTTGATGGCGAGACGTGACAGATGCCAAGGGTGAGGAAACTCTATGTCAAAACTGATAAATGTAATTTTTCTAACTCTGTAATAGATTTGTTTAATCTTTTTACCTTTTGTGCTCAAGGCTGCATTTACTTAAATACAGAAAAATACAGTAATATATTGTGCAATATTTTTACAGTTTAAAATAACTTTTCTATTTTCATTCATTTTAATTTTTTCAAATGTATTTTATGCTGGGATTTGCCAAGCGGATTCAAAGCTGAATTACTCCAGTCTTCAGTGATCCTTCAGCAATCATTCTAATATTTTGAGATCTTATTAGTATCAATATTGATGTTGTGGTGCTTAATATTTAATCAGTGTTTTTTACTATGATTTTGCTCAAACTATCATTTGCACAGAAGTAAGTCCAGAAGACACAAATGGTGGGCAGAAAGAGGAAGAGAAAAAGGAGGAAGAGGTTGAGCACCAGAAAAATCCATCACCATCTCCATCTCTCTGTCCAGGCAAAAGCTACACAATGGTCTTCATTCAGACAGCATTAGTACCAGGTTCTGCTCAATACTTTAGCCCAACATCACTGAATTAAAACAAGTTTTAAGATTGAAATTCAAGCCTGCCATTCAGAGGGTCAGTACAACAAATCAACAGCCGAAATCTAAGTACCGCGTGCTCTGTGCAGTGTATAATGACTGTTTTTCCCAGCTCTCCAAGAAACAGTAGGGGATTTCTTCTTTGTGGACACAGATTTGTCATCTGGGAAAGGCAAATCTCTGCTGATTCCCAGTGCTCCTCGTGCAGCCTGGCTTCATTTGCACCTGCTCTGTTTTCATGTGGAGATCAGATTTCAAACACAGATGAGCCATAGGTAATAAACATAATGGTTTTCTTTATAGCAGATTAATATTCGTTGTGGTCATCTGCGACCTTTTAGAACATGTTGTAACTAATTATTCCAAGTGATTTCAACATTACACAATCTTTTTTTCTCTCAATAAAATATGACTGCCATGAAAATGTCTTCATATGCATTAATAATTCTCGCCTTTGCCTGTGTTGGGGGCAACAGAATTATAAGTGATTATTTAAAAAAATAAATAAACCTACTAGAAATAAAAGAATATTCTCACTAGTTTTTACTTTTTTTATGAATGGATCAGATCAATGCAAAAACAACTTTCTGGGGGAAAATCTAGTTATATATAATAACAACCAAATGTACTTTGCATCATAAAGCAGTAAACAGCATTGGGTGAGTAAAACAAATTGACAAGGACTGCATGAACATGTTTCAATTGTATTATTGATTCTCTCTGTGACTCTGTTTGATCAAACATGACTACAGAAAACTATATTTTAAAAAAACACCCTTGTACTTATGAAACCCACTTAGATTTTTGGAGATAAAAGAAATTATATTCTTGCTATAGCTTTTTAATCTTGTTTTCCAAACATTACAATAATTAATGGATCTAATTCCTCCATGCGAAGAATTAAGGTAAGAGCAATTTTTAGGGGGAAACTCTAGTAACATACAAAAATAAATAAATGTATTCTGCATCATGAACTAATGGACAACATTGCATGCCGAGTGAATAAAAAACCAAACTGTCAAAAGTTAATGTCAGCACATATGCACAACCCCTTGGCACAGCAACAAAAACCTTTTCATCAAGGTTCCCATTTAACAAAGGCAATTGCACAACACATTAGAAATCCAGTACAAACTTCAACTCTTCACTGAAGGGATACAGCAATAATTATTTATCACAAAAAAAGGAAAAACATTTTAGCATTAAGGCAAACAAATATCTTAAAATACCTAGAAGAGTATAAACATTCAAATCAGACTACTGTTTTCTTCATCATCTGTTTTTATAAAGTGCCACCGAATTCTTCTTCATCAGGAAATGCAACAATAATTTGTAAAATACATCTACTGTATATAATGCTGCAATCTTTGACTGCATAGCAGTACAAGTTTTGCTTTTATTCCCCATCTCATAAGCCGTCTTGCGTATTTCAGAGGGAAAGGTCAGATTCCGGAGTGTCAGTTTCCAACAGGAACTTTGTGCTTGTTCCAACCTCTTCTGGGATACTTGGATTGGAGTCACCGTTAACGTTGGCTCTGTGGAACATCAAGTCTGTGAAAAAAACAAGAGGTGCATTGATCACTTTTTTATTCAACAATATTTATTCCTTCTAGATTCAGTGACTGCTCAACCAACAACAATAGGTGCAAACTAAGCTTTTAGGTCATTCAAGAATTGAATTTGATGCTGTGTGTGGGCACAGCGTCAGGTTTAAGTGTGTGTGGTGTGTGTGTGTGTGTGTGTGTGTGACTCACGCTCCATCTCCTCAGGCCCTCTGTCGCTGTGAGCTTCTGTATCGGAGCATGTCCGCATCCGCCTCTGGGTGGACTTCTGCAACACCATGCACTCTTTTGGCAAGCTCGACCTTGAAGGAAAACATAAAATTACAGCATAATCTGTCTGCACCAAAAACAAGAAGTCTGTGTGTTGTGTAAACATTTTGTACCTTTCAAAATTGTAGGTGCCAGGATGGCTGATTGAACGCTTCATCTACCACAATGATTCCAAAAAAAAAAAAAAAAGTTTAGACTTAAATCACGTGACCGCCATTGGTGGTATTGTTAAATAAACTACATCTATTAAAATAATTTCATTATTGAAATAAAAATAAAATGTATTAACAACAGATTAAAAACAAAATTTAGAACACTGCCTTGCAATTAATTGAATCAAAGTTCATTTAAAATGAAGTACCAAAATTACAAACTGAAATAAAAATTATTATAAAAATCTCATAAATAACTATAAAAATAAAAGCTAATTCAAAATATTGATAAATACTATAACAGTACATAAATAATACTAAAATAACACTGATAAACACTTACAGACTAAGAGGGGGGGGGGTGAATGAACAAAGAATATGTCCAAGTCATATTTCTTCCCAAAATTAAAAAATAAATCACAATACATTATGGATACAGAAAAAGAAGCCTATTTAGTTTTTTGGGGATATTTCCCCCAAGATCTCATTACTGTGATGTAAAAAAATATTCTGATTACAATAATGTGAAAAAAAAAGATGTTTTTTAAAAAACATTATTTGATTATCTGAGATAATGAATTTGGGGTAAAAATGTACTTAAATATTTGATTCATTAATTTAATTGTCATGACAGAGTCAAAAACAAGCTACATATCCTTTATGTAATTTGTTTTATTTTTTTCTACTGATTTCAGGGTCATACATGACTTGGGCATGTCTTCGTAAAATTTACCTGAATAACTTGCCATAAAAATTGTCATACCAACAATTAGAAATAGGAACTTTATCTTGGTACAATTAAGGCAAAATTGTATGTGATTTGTGCTTGTGTCTTTACCCGAGACATTTGGACGGGAGAGGGGGACACAGGGGACATTATGGAATCAGATTGACTGGATTGTAACATATCAGTCTTGAACTTGGAATTGGCAATTTTCATACATTCTTCCAGTGTTTTGATGAAGGTTTCACAGGTGGCACTCAGTAATGAGGACGCCTCGTTCCTCGTCTAGGAAAAAACAGCAGAAAATATGAAAAATCAGTTTAAGAGTTGATTTCTATGATGATAACCTTTTTATATCACACCCACGTATCTGCAATAATAGCAATGATTACTGTGGTTTGAATGAAAAACAGCTGAGTGAGGTGTCTAACCTCAGTGATGGCCACCGTCGACTCTCCTTCCTGTTCTACTGACTCCTGAATAGTGTGCACTTGCTGCATTAGTAAGTCACAGTACAGGCGCAGCTCTGACATCTTGGTTTTCAGTGATTCTGTGGTTTCTGTTAAATCTGCAAAACCCAAGGAGAAGAGAAAATTGCAACAGTTATGGGACTTTGATATTGCTCAGTATAAAATTACTGATGCGCAACTAGAAACATGAATTCGGTATAGAAAGCCTTTTGTCTGTGATTTGAATTCCACTGGCTTTAATACACTCTGTGTGTGTGTGTGTGTGTGTTTAATACAGTGTGTAGGAAGGAGTAAAGTCAACCCCTTAAATTTTTCACTCTTTTTTATATTGCAGCCATTTGCTAAAATCAATTAAGTTATTTTTTTTCCTCATTAATGTCACACAGCACCCCATATTGACAGAAAACACAGAATTGTTGACATTTTTGCAGATTTATTAAAAAAGAAAATATCTGAAATATCACATGGTCCTAAGTATGCAGACCCTTTGCTGTGACACTCATATATTTACCTCAGGTGCTGTCCATTTCTTCTGATCATCCTTGAGATTGTTCTACTCCTTCATTTGAGTCCAGCTGTGTTTGATTATACTGATTGACTTGATTAGGAAAGCCACACACCTGTCTATATAAGACCTTACCGCTCCCAGTGCATGTCAGAGCAAAGAGGTCATGAGTCAAAGGAACTGCCTGAAGAGCTCAGAGACAGAACTGTGGCAAGGCACAGATCTGGCCAAGAAAATTTCTGCTGCACTTAAGGTTCCAAAGAGCACAGTGGCCTCCATAATCCTTAAAAGGAAACGTTTGGGACGAACAGAACCCTTCCTAGAGCTGGCCGTCCGTCCAAACTGAGCTATCGGGGGAGAAGATCCTTGGTGAGAGGGGTAAAGAAGAACCCAAAGATCACTGTGGCTGCGCTCCAGAGATGCAGTAGGGAGATGGGAAAAAGTTGTAGTAAGTCAACCATCACTGCAGCCCTCCAAAAGTCGGGGCTTTATGGCAGAGTGGCCAAACGGAAGCCTCTCCTCAGTGCAAGACACATGAAAACCCGCATTGAGTTATTGCTAAAAAACACCTGAAGGACTCCAAGATGGTGATAAATAAGATTCTCTGGTCTTATGAGACCAAGATAGAACTTTTTGGCTTTTTGTGTGGAGAAAACCAGGCACTGCTCCTCACCTGTCCAATACAGTCCCAACAGTGAAGCATGGTGGTGGCAGCTTCATGCTGTGGGGGTGTTTTTCAGCTACAGGTACAGGACGACTGGTTGCAATCGAGGGAAAGATTAATGCGGCCAAGTACAGGGATATCCTGGACAAAAACCTTTTCCAGAGTGCTTAGGACCTCAGACTGGGCCGAAGGTTTGTCTTCCAACAAGACAATGACCCTAAGCCCACAGCTAAAATAACGAAGGAGTGGCTTCACATCAACTCTGTGACTGTTCTTGAATGGCGCTGCCAGAGCCCTGACTTAAACCCAATTTGAGCATCTCTGGAGAGACCTAAAATGGCTGTCCACCAACGTTTACCATCCAACCTGACAGAACTGGAGTGGATCTGCAAGGAGGAATGGCAGAGGATCCTTAAATCCAGGTGTGAAAAACTTGTTGTTTCTTTCCCAAAAAGACTCATGGCTGTAATTAGATCAAAAGGGTGCTTCTACTAAATACTGAGCAAAGGGTCTGCATACTTAGAACCATGTGATATTTCAGTTTTCTTTTTTAATAAATCTGCAAAAAATGTCAACAATTCTTTGTTTTTATGTCAATATGGGGTGCTGTTTGTACATTAATGAGGAAAAAAAATTACCTTAAATGATTTTAGCACATGGCTGCAATATAACAAAGAGTGAAAAATAAGGGGGTCTGAATACTTTCCGTACCCACGGTATATATATATATATATATATACACAAACACACACACACACCCGTCCAATCAGGTTTTTGAACAGTAAGATTTTTTTTTTTTTGAAAGAAGTCTCTTCTGCTCACCACAGCTGCATTTATTTGATCAAAAACACAATAAAACAGTAATATTGTGAAATATTAATTTATTATACTGTAAAATAACTGTTTTCTATTTGAACTGTAAGTTTAATCCTGTATCAAAGCTGAATAGATTGGTTATTACGGGGCCTGAAACCAAAATATTGAAACAAACCAAAAAAAACCAACCATGTTTTCAGTGCGATTGTGAGTTACAGGAGTAACACATAGTACTACCCCTGGGATATTGTGTTTAGTTAGAGTCTTAGGACAATGTCCTCAATAGCATGTCCAAAAAAGTGAAAAAACCCTTGGAGAAAAAGTGTTGTATCACAGTTGACTAGACAAACCGAGACTTGAACCATTTTGAAACATGCAGTTTTCGATTTTGTGAACGGTTCCACCGTTTGACTAAAAAGACGGTCAGAAGAAACGATCGTTCACGAACCGACCATCACTATAACAATGAGTGCATTCACCTGGGAAGCAGGAGCGTCGCGGCGCAGCTGCTGAATCTATGGTTTCGGCCGAGTCTATTTTGCTTGACGCTCATCCTCCATTAAGTGACAGCACACTTTTAGAATTGAGATAATATTAATAACAAAAGTGCTAAAAAGGCACAGAATAACATTTCCTAGGTGTTTTAAAAACAATATTGGAAGTAATTCAAAAGAAAATGAAGAAATCAAAAATTGTACCGGATTTACCCCCAATTTAACTTTTAATTATTTCGTTTTGGGTGAAAGTAGGTGTAGTATAAAATACAAAACGCACTTCTATATCAAGTGTGACTGAAACGACTGACCAAGCAGTTTTTGTTGTGTCGCCCTACAATATATACTAATCCCTTTAAAAGTTTATAACTGACCAACTTCTAAAAACAAATTCATATATTTGTAAAGAAATATGTAGCTTTGGAGCAGCTGTTGTGACGCTGTACAAACGCTTCCAGTGTGAATACTCTGGCGAGTCTGCAGCTGCAGTCACGGTTGCCAACTCCTTTCAGTGGAAAGTTGCTAAAGGCCGCTTGAAAAGTCGCTAAATATCGCTGTATGATGTCATACTATGCTAATTTGTGTATTTACGACGCAGCGCATCGTATAGCCTTTTACATTGTTGCCCCCTGTGCTCCCATACATATTTTAATTCAACAGTTGTTTTCTCGATGCATCGATTACAAACCCTGACAATGCAATGCATCGATCTTGAA
>JADLZN010003237.1:0-155227 GCA_018155175.1 Sinocyclocheilus anophthalmus
AGACATTACCGGTTCATGCTTTGAGTCAGACACTATGCAAGTCATCCACAGTGACATTACCACAAAGGCGGCGTGCAAGAAGGCCGGATTCATCTGGGATGGTTTTGACATATCAGGACACTCCTTCATCTTGGCTTACTCTAGTCTTGTGATTGTGGAGGAAATGGTGCCCATGTTAAACATACCGCGAAGTGACAGAAATGTTCTTCTTGATTACATTTATATAGCACTCAATGCTATTGTGGCCATCTGGATATGGATGTTCGGATGCACTTCTGTGTATTTCCATGATATTATTGACAAGACTATAGGGACGTTGTGTGGGATATTGGGATGGTACGTGACTTATGGTGTTTGGTACCCGATGTCCTTTTCTCCAGGTCTCCCTCCACAGCAGAAACAACATGCTTAGTGTGGGAAATAAATGCTACATGTGCACTACAGGAAGCTTGACATATCTGTACTGTTTATGTTTTGTGAGATCCATAACAGGTTAGTCTTCCAGGTGAGGCGGTAGGCAGCTGGTGTTCCTAAAATGTCGACCTGTAATCTGAGAGGTCACATCTGAACCTTATTGTTGCATTCAAATGTTTTGTGGCTTCATAAAGAGCTGGAATAGGAAACCTGACAATAAATCTATCTTATATGGCAGTCTGCTGCTGCTTTCTGTAATCAACCTGCAACCTTCAGCTGAGCTGCCTTTTAACAGTAAATATATAAAGTTTTTCTCCCGTGACACTAATATTTTGAATATTTATAATTGTAAATGTAATTTATAATTTATAAACAAAAATGAAAAAAAGAATTATAGTGCAATGCATTCGTGTAAGTTTTATATTTGCAGTGTGTTTTAATAGGGCTATTTTATGTGTTCTGTCTAAAGGCCAACCTGTTGTTCATTCATATGTGCCATTGTTAGATTAGTCGTTTGCAGTTGTTGTCATTCCTCATGTCACTGATCAGTTTAGCGCAGGAAACGGACACCACCTGTTCTTAGAAACTCAAAAGGATCTAAAACATACTGTTTGTAATATTATTACAAGACTGTCTGGGGACTGGATTGATGTTTGAGTGAACATTTGGCTGCGGTTATAAGTATTTCTTACAGGTTTGAGGAACAATGCAAATTAGATGTAAATTAATTATTTAATATTAAATTCCTATTTTCGAAAATACAAAAAACGATGGGGACCAGCTGGTTATGAAGGGCACATCCATTAGTCATTTCATGTGTGTCAATTAAACATGATCTTGAACAATTATCATTGAAATTATGCTTGTTGTCACATAGTCTAAGAAAGCAAGCTGCAACATGTTATTATGTTGAGTTATTGTACTGTATCCGTTTTACCTGATGTGATGACAAGTTCTTGCTAGTATAACACATCACTGAGATGTTTTTATTTAATTAATTATGGTGTTTAAAAGAATAAATAGCTTTGAATTGAGGACCTCTAGTAGATGTTTTGATTTAGTTGTCTCAAGGTTAGACTCTGTAAACCAAATTAAAAGGAATAGTTCACCCAAAAATGACAATTTACTCACTTGCAGGTCACCCAGATGTAGATGAGTTTGTTTCTTCATTGTAACAGATTTGAGGAAATGTAGCATTACATCACTTGCTCACCAATGAATCCACTGCAGTAAATGTGTGCTGTCAGAATAAGAGTTCAAACAACTGATAAAAACATCACAATAATCCACAAGTAATCCACACCACTTGTGGTTTGTTATAGTCCACTGCTTGTAATAAACAAAATCATCCATATGACAATTTCAACTTCACCATTGTTTCCAAATTGAGTCATCTATACATAATATTGCTTTCTCAATAAAAATGTCACCTCATCTGAATAAGGACAGAAATATTCTCAGATCAAGCACTGTTTACAAGTGAGAACAGTCCAAATCAGTTGCAAAAAATGTGTTCAAATATGGATTTTAATGTAAGAGGATAACAGGTGATGGCGGAAGCGTTATTATTGATTATGGGCTTGTACTTTGGCCAGCAGTGATGACTTGATGGATTTGTTTCTTAAAAACTTCACTTCATATAATGTTAATTGGTGGACTGGAGTCGTGTGGATTAATTGTGGATTATTGTGATGTTTTTATCAGCTGTGTGACTCTCATTCTGACCCATTCACTGTAGAGGATCCATTGGTGAGAAAGTGATTCATGCTATATTTCTCCAAATCTGTTCAGAAGAAGAAACAAACTCATCTACATTTTGGGTAAATTTTCAGCAAACTTTAATTTTTGGGTGAACTATTCTTTTAAAAATATCTCAGCAAGAGCTACTACTGTCTTTCATTGCTCTTACACTTTAGCACGTTTTTGTGCTGTGGAAAAATTCCGGATCTCTCTGGATAAATGTTGCAGTAGTGAATACAACGCAGTTTAAAAATACATAAAAAGACCAATCAAAAAAAAATGATGTGTCAAGCCGTGGGGGAAAGGCTGCTCCCCTCTTGTGCAGCTTGATTGGTACAGTCCAAGCCTCAGTCAATGGTGTTTTAAAACCTCGATGTTGCTAGAATGTGCCTTTTAGACTGAGGGAGGGGGTTTGTGCTCACAGAGCTGTGGTTTATTACAGCAGTACAGCATCATCACCATCTGTGTGCAGCATCCCAGACAGGTGCGAAGAGTATAGACTAAAGCTCTAAGATAGACGCAACGACTTAAGTAAGCTAAATTAGATTCAAAACTGAGACCATGACCCAGGGAAAGGTAAGCATTTTTATTCTTTACTGTTATGAGATTTTATCATTTGTCTTTAATTGCTGGTTATTAACCAAATGCAATGAGTTTTTTCTTGTCTGTGAATTCAGTGGTCTGAATGGCTGTAATTTCTTTTACGTGCTAGTCTGTCAGCACTGTTCTGGTTTCATCTGTCCTCCATGATAATTAATAATGATCCCGTGACACTAAAATAAGCTTTGTCATGTCTTGGATTTGTTCCTTATGTTTTTGGACTGACTCTAAAATGGAAAATTCTGTAGATTTACATTATCTTCTGTACCATTTATAGACAATCTGAAATTACTCTTTTCTACCAAATGTACCCATAGGATCCTTATTAGCAAATAAATCCATGGCAGGGCAATGTGGTACAGGCATTGACCAACATGATTTATTTTTACCTCATTTAAACATTCTTAGAAGGGCATTCGATGGCTTTTGTTTGCCTTAAACAGGTTAAGACAAAAAGATTATATGACATCATTTAATTTAACAATGTGCAAAGCACCATTAAAAAGTGCTTTGTCCCTTTTTTTGCTTTAAGCTAACAACGAATTTAAAAACAAAAAAAAAAAAAAACGAGCAGGTACTCCTACAATATTGGTGTTGCACCAAATAGTGGTCACAAACTTAAACTTCACAAATGTGAAACAGGCAAGATTCAAAACATTTTCAAATACATGGCAAAAACTACTACTACTAATAAAATGAATACAAGGCAGGGCTGTCATTAATAACAATTGCTATAAACTTAAAGTCAATTAGTCGAGTGAAATGTTCCAGTGTTGATGCCATTTTCCTATAAGAGAACACAATATTCTTTAAAGGGACAGTTCACCAAAAAACTGCAGACGTTCTCATGATACAACTCATCCCGGTAGCACTACACTGTTTACAAGCAGAGGAAAAGGGGCAGCGTATGCAAGCCTCATTATATTTAGGTCTTGTTTTTGTTTTTTTAATGGTGCTTTTTTAAAAATGGTGTCAACACAACACGCAAGCATTGTGATGCTCTCAAGATCACTTGTAGGAGATCTATGCTGAAGAAGATATTTTGTGATAAAAATATTTTTTTGTGACAAAAAATTTTTTTTGCACAAAAAGGACTTATGTTGCTTCTTAAAATTGATGTTAAGCCACTGGATTCACATACTTTAATGATGTCTTTATACCTTTCTGAACCTTGAAAGTGGTAGTTGCATAGGCTGTCAATGGGGGGACAGAAAGCACTCAGATTTCATTAAAATTATCTTCATCAGTGTTCCAAAATTGAACGAACGTCTTGCACATTTGGAACGAGAATTTTGATATAACTACCCTTTAAGGTAGGTTACTAACCTCTAATTCATGCTAAATTATCTTAGTGTTAAACTTCAATTGGCATGTTAACAAGGTTTGTTCTCAGCTTCTATAATTAAATGGATCAGGATATACAGGAGGAAAGAGTCTTTTAAGGTGGCTTATAATGTAATTTATCAGCAGCAAACTCTCCTATTACAGTGAACCAGTCATTGATAAGTAATGACCAGATCAATTACTCACTCTCTCCATTCTCAGTTACGTTAAACACACTTTTGGATGGCATTATGTACAACGATTCACTAATCCATGCACAGTGTAGCCATACAGTATATGATAAAAAATATTGTTCTGACATGAATAATGTAATACATTACACTGAATAACAGGTTCTGTAACAATAAAGGTTCCTTTTAAGGATCATTCTATAATGAGTGCACATATATACAGAATAACAAATAAAGTTTAATATGTTTACAGGTTTCAGTAACAAGCAAGTCAAACAATGACTCGGATGTCCAGCCGATGGCTTCAGTTCCTCCAAGTTATGAGGAAGCAACTGCTGGTATATACTTTTTTCCCTTGGTGAATTTCCTTTTTAAACTGATCTGCACTATAAAATGATTGTTAATTTAGATAGTCCACCTAAAAATAAAAATTCTGTAATCATTTATTCCCCTTCATGTTATTCCAAAACTTTATAACAAAAAATATGATATTTTGAAGAATATTGGTAACCAGCACTGATAGCACACTTACATCACAGAGGCGTCTATTTGACATCTTTACATCTGCAAGACGTATTTTTTAGAGTGTTTGCTCATCTGCAATACGTCTATAGGACGTTTCCTATCAGAATGTCTTTAAGATATTTATAATTTAGAATGTATGTAAAACTGACATCTTAAAGATGTCTATCAGATGTTTGTACATAGCAGATGCTTTCCAGATGAAGTGATCTTTAACAAACATCTTGCAGACGTACGTGTCGTTTGTATCTGGTGGAAAACAACAATTTTGGGTCCCATTGAGTATGAAATACTATGGATGTCAATGGGACCTGAAACTGTTTGATTACCAACAGTTCTTCAAAATATCTTCTTTTATGTTTCACATTGACAGAACAAATATGCATACAGGTTTGGAAGGATATGGAGCACCGCACATAACATGCAGGGGAAAAAAGTAAATGGTGCGCATGATTTATAATTTGTTCCCTAGGTTTAAGTAAATTAAAAAAAATTCTGGTGGACTATCCATTTAACTCAGCGAATGCCAATGTATTTTGGTCACTATTCATTAATATACGTAAAACACTAATGGCATTCATCACCCATTGAGAAACAACTTGAGAAACAAATTGTTTCATATTTCCTTTTGGTATTGAAAGGTGGAAGCCCTTGTTATAGTGGAGCCTATCCTGGAGATGGTGAGATGCTCACAGAATTCAGCTGGGATGACCAAAACATCAGGAGAATATTCATATCCAAGCACGGGGTATTGTTTTGGCCTTCCTCTGGGTCTGTTCATCCCCGTGTAATCCCCTTCTGGGGTTGTTTTGCCTGTCTCTGTGGTTGCGGTTCTAAACAGCTGTGGAAAATATGGAGTGAATTAATGTAATATTATTTCCTGTAGGTGTACACCATCCTTATGATCCAGTTATCTGTCACAATTGCCTTTGTGGCTCTTTTTGTTTTCTGGTGAGTGTGTGAGCTGAACAAACTTTCATAATGCATTATTCCTTTTTTTAAGCTTGTTTAACAATGTCTTGTTTAACTTTTAGTGAACCCGTGAAATATTACATACAGACCAACCCTGGCTGGTACTGGGCATCATAGTGAGTACAACTCATTACTTTGGGTTGACATTGTAAATGCAAATCTTAAAATTCAGTTTGAAATTTTAAGACAGCATATAATACAGTAATTCAGTTGTAGTGCAAGTTTTTCCTTACTGTGTTGCTATGCCGTGAATGTATAATGGCTTAATTGTCTTTTTTTTTCCCCTTTTTTTCTCCTTCTTTCCTTTTTTCCCTTATTCTTCCCAACAGGTAGTGTTGTTTTTTTTTGTCACATATCTTGACTCTTCTATCTCCCCCTTGTTTTTTGTCACATATCTGACTCTATCCTGCTGCCGTGGACCCCGGTGAGTGCATTTGTAGAGATACAGATGTATATCAGATGTATATATAATATAGCTAATATACAATATAATCATAATTTTATAATCTAAAATAATGTTTATATAATTTTTTTTGCAATTAACTTTAATTAAATGGACACATTATATAATATGCATTCATCTTTTATATTTACAGGAGGCAATTTCCATGGAATCTGATTCTGCTCATGATCTTTGTGAGTATTAAAACAACTAAAACAACCTTAATTACAAGTCTTTGGTCATTAAACTAGCTATTATTTGACAAATACTAATATTGATCATGAACAAGCCTGTTTTCACATATAAAAGAAAGTCTTCCTCTATTTAAGCATGTGATCTCTCTTCTTCTGTTCCAGACTCTGTCTCTTTCTTACATGACAGGAATGTTGTCCAGGTACAGTCTCACAATATATGTGTATCATATCTTTTTTTTACATACATGTTAAATATGTTCTGCATAATTTCATATTCATATTTTCACTTAGTCAAACTTGCACAGTATATTGTGTTATGTCACAAAATGATTTATAGTGAAATCATTTAGCATGTAACAAGATGTCTTTTATAGACCTATTTCTTATTTAAATATCCCACCTCTGGCTTCATCTCTCTAGCTACTACAATACTAAATCTGTCATCATATGCCTGGGTATTACTGCCTTGGTGTGTCTTGCTATTACTATCTTCAGCTTCCAAACCAAGGTTAGTATTATTAAAAGCAACACATATTTTCATTTGTCTTGAATGCAATCATTTTCAACTGTAATCTGGAGTATGTTTATTCAGATCAAATGTTTGTGATTTTACAGATTGATATTACTTCATGCCAAGGTGTGCTGCTAGTCTTCTGCACAGTATTGTTTATTTGTGGACTTGTCCTGGCATTCACCCTGCCCTTTGGATATGTAAGTACCAATGTCAGCAGTTGATTAGTAGATTTATTATTTCTCAGCAGGGTGCTGGACATTAATATTCACAGAAACGAGAATGTGCTTTCACCAAATTGTTTCTCTCTTCTCTTTACAGGTTCCATGGTTGCATGCTGTGTACGCTGTATTGGGAGCAATACTGTTTTGCATGGTAAATAATTATAAGTATTTTTAACTCAAAGTAATTTTAGATCAGATTTTAGTTCAGCTTAATCCTGTAAAGCCTAACATATGAAATAATAGTCATTATCTTATGTGTTTGTAATTATTGTCTTCTTATTGTTTGCATCTCTCTTTTGTCTTATAGTTCCTGGCATTTGACACACAGATGCTGATGGGGAAAAAGCAATACACCATAAGTCCTGAGGAATACATCTTTGCCACTCTCAGCATATACCTGGACATTGTTTACATCTTCTCTTTCATTCTCCAGTTGTTTGGAACTCCTGAACGGGAGTGAATATGCTGTTAACCTGAAGCTCTAACGGCTCTCCTGAGTGTCTTTTGTTTCTCTGATCTGAGTGATCCTGTCTTTCCAGCATGATTTGGATCTTCAGGGCACGTTGTTGTGTTTAAGCCCCTCACCTCAGCTTTACGATGTGCCATGCATTTATCCTGTAGCATGAAGGAGGTCTTGCATATACATTGCATACGTACACTGGTAAAACTTCAACAACATTCAGCAGTTTTACAAATGGTGTCATAGAAAACAAAACAGAAAATATTAAATGCACTGGTGCCGTGAAACCTATATGAGGTCATTAGCAGTGAAAGTGCATGAAATAGAGCAGAAACAGCATCACACTGAGGTGAAACTGTTTAGTAGGATTTATCCATCAGTGTCCACCGCATTCATCTTTGTGTCTGACCCTGCAAACGTTTCATATGTGATATCACAGCATGAGGGCATTTTAACAAATCATTCTGAAAAACTAGATATTGTGGTTTTAGGTGTGCACATACAGTATGAATCAAAGCAACATTTACATTTCTGTACAAATTTGATTTAAATAATCAGTGTTTCCATTTGAACTTACCATAATATTTCATATGCTAGGAATTTTCTATTTGGTGATTTTCACTGCCATTGTAAAGTCATTGACTTGATTGAGATATGCTTTTTGAGCATTAATTATATTGCTTAGGCCTTTATGTATTATTAAATCAGATTTTTTTTTCATTCCATAGAGTTTTAATGTATTATCAGCACAGATCTATTTTTGAAGACAATGAGTTGTAAATGATTTTGGATGTGTACATAGCTTTACAGTGTTCACTAAAAGAGGACAAAATCACTGCAGCTGGATTTAAACAGTATGCAGTACATATTAGATATTTTTTTCCTGTTTGTAGCCTTTACATTAGAGACAGTGTAAAAAACATAATTTATTAAAATGTATTGAATATGAAATTATTATATGACAATGTATGTTCTAATTGCAAATTAAAAAGATGCATTTCCTCAGTCAGAGTAAATAAATGTCGTGTCTTGAATTTCTCTGAAAATACAAATATAATTCCAGTTCCTTCCTATATTTTTGTGTGCAGGTGTTATCATGGTAACATTATAGATTATCAACACAATTATCTCCCTTTTTAATAAAACAAGCTTACATCTCATATGTGGGTGGCCTTAAATTTTAATTTAGGCCTACATCAAAGAGAAAACCTTTAAACATGTATTGTGTTTAAACTTTTTTCGGAGATCTCTAATAAATTTAGTAGAGAGCAAAAAAAAAAAATAGAAAGACTTGGTTGAATGAATGATTCAATGACTCGCTTTTAAAACACAAACATTCATTTATCGCCACCTACTGGCATAACGATGTTACCTGCAGAAAGAGTCAATGAAACAATCAATAAACAATTCAAAAGATTCAAGTCACTGACATTAATCAATCCCCTCTACTACAACAGAGTATTTAAAGTTAAAGCTTAAGCACTTCTTCTTCTTCTAATAACGTTTTATGGCGGATGGCAAACCAACTTCTGGTGCATTTACCGCCACCAACTGGACTGGAGTGTGGAGCACTAATAATCCCAACCACTATATACATATTTATAATTTATCGATATTTGGGTATCATAAAAAAAAAAATAAACTACGCTTAAGCACTTCTTCTTCTTCTTCTTCTTCTTCTTGTAGCGTTTATTGGCGGTGGGCAAGCCAACTTTTGGTGCATTACCGCCACCAACTGAACTGGAGTGTGGAGTGACAATGAGAAGCTTTATAAAAATAAATAAATATAAATAAATAAATAAAAATACATACAATTATTCCTTATATTTCTCTAAAGATTCCCGTGTCTATTAGATAACTTATTCACTTTGCACTTGATCCCACCATTCCTCTTTCAAAACACTGCGCACTGATGACGCGCTTCCGCTCCGCTCATCCAATGGGAAAGCGCGGTTTTAACATGTGGGCTTCGGCCATGTTCTGCTTTTAAATAAGGAAGAAGCGGGAGGCGTTAATGCAACTTTGTGTACTCAATATCTCATTCACAGAATCGCTTACGGCTTCTGAGAAATCCGAGTCAGTTAGGAAAAAATATTCACAACAGATACTAACACACACGGCCAGCTATTTGGAGCTCGCTTAACCTCAGAAGTAATTATTGCTGGGCTGGTATCTCGCGTGTTAGCAGCTGGTTAGCTGGTTGAGCTAAAGATCAGCGGTGAGGATTTAGCTGAACTGGTTTAGTCGTGTTTAAGTGAAGGATTCAGCTACTTTTATCTAACAAAGCTGGTTAGCAGTGGCATGCGGATGAAGGGCAGAGGGAGCCCGCGTTTGGGACTGCGCTGACAGCCCTAACGACTTAACCTGCTATAATCGAGGCTTTCAGTCTTTCATCATGTTTAATAAGATATATGGATGGATCGGGGTTCACACCGGTTCCGTGAGAGTGGATCAGGACGGGACACTACGGAGAAAGAGACCACTAGACTGGTAAAAAGATTGTTTATATGTGTAAACAACTGAGCGGATTGCTTACAAGTGTAAGAACTGTTATTTGATTTATTATTTGGTCTTATAATAAAAGTTTAGGTCTTTAAACGGTTTTTTGAGTCATAATGTTTTGATTCGGTCATTGTTTTGATAGGATGACGTTAGAAACTCGTGCGCGTCCGGAGCTCCTGAAAAACTACATTTTCTTCTCTTTTGTCGTTTATTTTAATATATGAATCTATATTGTTTGTGCGTCTGCTGCTTCCAAAAGAAAATAAAAAAAAAAGCCTTTTGAAACAAACCTTCAAAAAGCAACCTTTTGAAGTTTAATATTGCTTAAGTTATGCATTCCCTCTTATTTTTGTTTAATATGAATGTATTTTTATATATGTATTAATTATAAGTAATTCAATACTATTTTTCTTAAATATTTGTTACATGTTCATTATAATAAAATACCTTCTGATAACTTACCGGTCTCAATTTCCACAGTTTGGAAGATGGAGATGCAGTTGATCAGGACGAGGAGAGAGTGGTGAAGAAATTCAGAATGGGTAACTAACACTATTCGGAATCAATGATAAAAACTGATTTATGCCAATTACAAGAGCATTTTGTTGCTTGTTCTTTAGGAGATCTTATGGATACAGTGAAAAATGCAGCTGAGGGAGTGAAAACACATGGTTCGAGTGTTGCTTTTTGGATAAAGAACAGTGTCAGACCTAATCCAAGGAACATGTTGCCGACATTACCGGGTCCACCTCAAATAGGAATACCATCAGAACCTGCAGCCAATTCTGCTGCATCAGCATCTTTGTGGGTGGAAAACAAGGTACTTTTTTGCTCATCAAGATCTCAGTGGGTTTACTTCATTTCCTTGAGATCAGGTATCACAGAAGAGCAAAAGCTGTCGTGTAGGGCTGCACGATTAATCGAATGCGATTGTCATGCGCATTTTGTTAGTAAAGCCGGTTCTGTAATCAGCAGGAAATCATCATCACCACGTGCTTTCAGATGGAGCAGCATTTACTACACAGAGCTGTAGTTCACTGACAAGTTACGCAAAAAAATCGATTCTGAAATCGTTCGCGATAATGACAGCATAGCTTCCAAGTGAACTAACGGCTGTGTCTGTGCATAAATGCTGCTCCATCTGAAAGCATGTGAAAATACCAAATTTAATAACATATTTTTACTCCAAACTCACTTCATAACCTCAGTCAAGTGTTTGAAATAAATCCTTCTGTGAGATGATGTGGCTTCTTACACAGAATAAGGCACGCAACATATTTCATAGTATTTAAGCAGTGATAAAGGAATTGCATTTGCATTATAAATATACTTTATTTTAATGAAAGTTATAATAATAAGAACTCAGATAAACCATATATTGCCGTAGTCGTGTGTTTATTAGTCATGTTGAATCAATGAAAGCAGTTGAATCTTGTTTATTCAGCTGCAGCGATAGGCATTTTCTGGGTTTCTTCTGCGAGGCTATTTGGAGTTTCAGCGCGAGAGCGCCCTCCGGCCTTTGGATGGAGATTTACTGCTGAACACAGAACCGTGCTTCACTCAAAGATACGCATGACAATCGCAGCTTCAGTCGAATCGCGATCTCGATTCCATTTAGATTTATCGTGCAGCCCTACTGGTCGTGTTCCAATCATTTGTCTAATTCAGACCTAATGCCAGCTAATTTTTATTATGCTACAGTGGGGAAAAAAAGTATTTAGTCAATTGTGCAAGTTCTCCCACTTAAAGATGAGAGAGGCCTGTAATTTTCTTCATATGTATACCTCAACTATGAGAGATAAAATGAGGGAAAAAAATCCAGAAAATCCCATTGTAGGATTTTAAAAGAATTTATTTGCAAATCATGGTGGAAAATAAGTATTTGGTCAAAAACAAAATTTCATCTCAATACTTTGTTATATACCCTTTGTTGGCAATGACAGAGGTCAAATGTTTTTTCTGTAAGTCTTCACAAGGTTTTTCACACACTGTTGCTGGTATTTTGCCCATTCCTCCATGCAGATCTCCTCTAGAGCAGTAATGTTTTGGGCTGTCGCTGGGCAACACGGATTTTCACTCCCTCCAAAGATTTTCTATGGGGTTGAGTTCTGGAGACTGGCTAGGCCACTCCAGTACCTTGAAATGCTTCTTACGAAGCCATTCCTTCGTTGTCCGGGCGGTGTGTTTGGGATCATTGTGATGCTGAAAGACTCAGCCACGTTTCATCTTCATTGCCCTTGCTGATGGAAGGAGGTTTTCTCTCAAAATCTCATACATGGCCCCATTCATTCTTTCGTTTTACACGGATCAGTCGTCCTGGTCCTTTTGCAGAAAAACAGCCCCAAAGCATTATGTTTCCACCCCCATGCTTCACAGTTGGTATGGTGTTCTTTGGATGCAACTCCGCATTCTTTCTCCTCCAAACACGACAAGTTGAGTTTTTACCAAAAAAAGTTATATTTTGGTTTCATCTGACCATAATGACATTCTCCCATCCTCTTCCGATCTCCAAATGCTCTCTAGCAAACTTCAGACGGCCTGGACATGTACTGGCTTAAGCAGGGGGACACGTCTGGCACTGCAGGATTTGAGTCCCTGGCCGCGCAGTGTGTTACTGATGGTAGCCTTTTGTTACTTTGGTCCCAGCTCTCTGCAGGTCATTCACTAGTTTCCCCCCGTGTGGTTCTGGGATTTTTTTCTTGTGATCATTTTGACCCCACGGGGTGAGATCTTGCGTGGAGCCTCAGATCGAGGGAGATTATCAGTGGTCTTGTATGTCTTCCATTTTTTAATAATTGCTCCCCCAGTTGATTTCTTCACACCAAGCTGCTTACCGATTGCAGATTCAGTCTTCCCAGCCTGGTGGAGGTGCAGGTCCCTAAAATTTTTGTTTCCTGTGTCCTTTGCCGCTCCCCCCCCCCCCCTTTGGTCTTGCCATGGTGGAGTTTGGAGTGTGCCTGTTTGAGGTTGTGGACAGATGTCTTTTACACTGATAACAAGTTCAAACAGATGCCCTTAATACAGGTAACCAGTGGAGGACAGAGGAGCCTCTTAAAGAAGAAGTTACAGGTCTGTGAGAGCCAGAAATCTTGCTTGTTTTAGGTGACCAAATACTTATTTTTCCACCATAATTTGCAAATAAAATCCTACAATCCTACAATGTGATTTTCTGGATATTTCTTCTCATTTTGTCTCTCATAGTCGAGGTATACCTATGATGAAAATTACAGGCCTCTCTCATCTTTTTAAGTGGGAGAACTTGCACAATTGGTGGCTGACTAAATACTTTTTTGCCCCACTGTATATATTTTAGCATGTTTACTTATGTTTTGCTTTTTCTTAAAGTTTGGGGATCGGTCATGTGATATACTTGAGGACACATTTGTAGCTCCCTCTAGTTCAGTTGAATGGAGAACTGTCACAAAATCTGGTAAGGGTAAAAATTGTTCATGTTTTCTGTGTGTAGTTATTTGTTTTTCTTTCTGCAAGTTACATATATTGTCTTTTTCTGTTGTGACAGATTCCTTACGGACTGAACAGTCAGTCACCATATCAAAAGCAAGCAGAAGACAAGTTTGTATGGACCATCCACCCCAAGAGACACACAAAGCTAACGGACACTCTGTTAACTTACCCTCTGCTTCCATGCCAAACCCATCCCCCTCTCCCCGCTTGGGGAGATCCCTGTACCACCGACCACACAGGTTGAATTAAACATAGAATAAATGTGTTAAATCATGACATTTATGTTAGAAAGAGTCATAATTAAATTTAGTTTCTTGTTAAATGTTTTGTTGTTAGATATTATTGCTCCGGTTCGAAAGAGTGTAATAAATGCAAGGATATGAAACTGAAAGGAAATTTGTTTCGGTGTTGTAGCTTTTCGTCATCTCCTGAGACCAGTTCAGGACAAGCCAATTATACCAGCCTATATGAGAAGACCTTTCCCATCCGAGTGGTCCAGAGTCCTTCACATGGCAGCTCTAATCGTCTCTTCCGGGCCAGAGCCTGCTGTACAGCACAGGAGGTCAGACACTTGTTGTACGGGTTTGCTTAATAAACCAAATATTTCATGACATAATAAATGGTAAAATTACTTCATTAGACTTAGGACTGCACAATAAGAGTAAAACTGAATTCTGATTATCAAATTACAAGGGCTGTGATTTAATGTGCAGCATGAGTGAAGAACTGTTTTCATTTACACATGTTCAGCTCAGGATATTTTTATTTAGTAGTAGTAATAATAATGTTTATTATTATTGTTGTGTAGTCAAATTGATATATAATTGCAATTTGGGCCAAATTCTGTAGCCAAACAAACAATACAGCACATCTGGAGATTGTTGTTTTTTATTTGATCAGAAAAAATATAAAAGATATTTCCCCAGGTTTTGCAGCCCTAATTGGACTTTGCTTTTGTTGTTATTATAGTCGGTGCGTGAGGAAGAAAAGGAGGTTTACAGGCAGCTTCTAGCCGTGGTGTCTGGTGGCCAGTCGACCTTCCTTCACGATGGAAGTTTTCACTCCAGCATTCGCTCGCATCGAGATTTGTGAGTATCTGTGTCGCGTTACTTTAAAACGTGTATTCTTTATATCTGTGACTAAACCTGAGCTGTTTAAAGGGATAGTTCAAAAATGAACATTTTATCATTCTGTTTCTCACCTTTATATCATTCCAAACTCATAAGACTTTCGTTCATCTTCAGAACACAAATGAATATTTTTTTATATACATTTTTTTTTTTATTCTCTCATTCTTATTGACCGTCCACTGAAAGTCCTATAGTTCCTGTAGATCAAGCAGTTTAATCTTAAGTCTTCTGAAGAGACACAGTCACTTTTTATTAGGGATGTAACGATGCACCTTGAGCCTGTTGAAAGTCGATACAAACAAATAACTATTCAAATCGGTTGAGATGTTAAACGAATCACGATTCATTTGGGGCTGGGAGTTTATATGAATGTATCTCTGAGGGGTCTTTAGAAAAGTTTAGATTATATTTTCTTTTCATCTGTATGATGCATGTTAAACTGATTTAAACTATTATAGATCAGTGGTTCATATGTGCAGCACTGCTTTGTTTACAGTGGTAACCAAGGAAACGCTGTATCGCTGCTGTTCCATAAGTGCCATCTGCTGTCAGACAGTGAATTTCCTTGTGAACACCCGGAGCAGTGGGCAGCCATTTATGCTGCGGCGCCCGGGGAGCAATCGGGGGTTCGGTGCCTTGCTCAAGGGAAATCAGCGTTCGTGCGTATTGAAGTGGAGACTGAGAGCGCGGACTTCACTCCACCACATCAATCCCTGCCGGTACGAGACTCGAACTCGCAACCTTTGGGTTAAGAGTCCGACTCTCTAACCATTAGGTTTTTATCATATGAATCATTATTTATTTGATTTGATTTGTTTTAAAATGTCAATTTAGTTTTGTTATTTGACATTTAAATTTCACAAAGAAATGTTCAGCATTTTGTCCAAACAATAATAAAAGGATATCTTTTCATTTGGAATTTGTCTTAAATTGTTTTTTTTTTAAAGCGTGATAAAATTGTATTGTGAAATCAGTATCATGAATCGTTACATCCCTACTTTATATGATTTGATTTAGGCTTTTATTCACATGAAAACATTCATCCGCACACATGCATAGAGCTCATCAAATATGGTAAACACAGAAGCTCAGCTGTGCTTAATTGACATGTAAGAACAAATCTCATTGGTTCTTGCCGAAGCACAAACAAGCTTGCATCACATCAGTACAAACCTCATTGGTGGTTGCTCATCAAACAAACATGTTTGATCTTCTATTTATCATATGAATCACTCAGTTCATATGGATTGTTAACAATGTCTTCATGAATTTTCTGAAGTTTTGGTGAAATGGGCTTTAAATGATGGGCCAGATATTTTCGAAGATGAAAGTTATGGATTTTGATCAACCTGAGTGTAATTGACAGAACTATTCCTTTAAGATAATTTTTGATGGTTTCTCTTACTTGGAGTGAAACATTTGGTCTCATTTCAGCTCCAGCTTCCTGTCGTCCAGTCGAAGTCGTCTTCAGTGTGCCTCTCTAGCAGGCTCTGATGCTGGAGTGTCATCCTACGGGTTATCCAGTCCGCCTCCCAGCCCCCGGCCTGGGTCCAGCCAGACTTCCAGTGCCCTTCCCAGTCCCGGTGCGTCCTTTAGCATTCCAGAGCCTCAGCTATGGGTCCATGACCTTGAGCCCAGTGCTAAAGGATCAGCTGTTCCCTCAGCTCCATCACCAGCTGCCCTTCAGGATACCTCCTCTCAGGACACGCAGTCATCAGGTGAGTCCCATTTCTCTCTTTTCTTTTTCATGTTTGTAATGTAATCCTGGCTTAAAATTTGACTTTAAGTACTGTTTCACTTTCTTAAGCTCATGACGGAGATTCAGTCATTTTTGTGAAGGAGCAGCAGGGGAAGAAGCATGAAAGCTCAAGGTAGCAGAACATTTTTAGTTGATCTTTTCATCCATTCCTTTTTTTCTTTACATAACCCTATCTTACCCTTTCTAGTGTGCCGTGCTTCCAGGCTGAACTGTGGATCAAAGAACTGTGAGTACTTGTTTTCTCTTGTCTAACATGTACAAGTATCAGTGCCTTTAGTTTGTGGTAGTGAATAGCTTCTGAAATCGTCCATATTTGTTGTGTATTTTCAGGACTAGCCTCTATGACTCTCGAGCTCGGGAGCGACGGAGGTTGATTGAAGAGCAGGAGGCTCTGGCCTCTCAGCTCTTGCGCCAGGTGAGTAAGTTTCCCCTCTTTTTATGCTACACCTGCATTTTATGTGACTAACCCACTCATGTTCTCATTTGTATCATCAGCGCCTCTCTGGAGAGGGTCGAGCCACCCCAGCGAGCATTGAGCTAAAGCTTCGAGTTCCTCTAGAGAAGGAGGTTCCTGTTGCAGCTGTTATCCAAACGCCTCAGCCTATTAAAGAGGAGCCAGAATTCCCAGAGTTAACAGAGGTAAGTGCTCCTAACTTAATACAAGTGCTCCTTCTGTGGAATACAAAAGTAGGTATTTTGAAGAATTCAATTCAAGTTTATTTGTATAGTGCTTTTTACGATACAAATTGTTGCAAAGCAACTTTACAGAAAATTAAGTTTCTACAATATTTAGTAGTAGCTTATCAGTGGTGGCTGTCAGTTTAATGTACATATGGCAGAAATGTACGGAAAAATCAAAGACGTAATCAAGAATGTTGGTAATCAAACAGTTTTACCATTGATTATTTTTCTAAATATCTACTCTTACGTTGTAAATAAGTCATATAGGTTTGAAAATACCATGATGACAGGATTTTAATTTTTGAATGAACTTTTCCTTCAAGCTAGGGATGTTCATTTCGTTTATTTTTCCTAACCGACAACCGA
This sequence comes from Sinocyclocheilus anophthalmus, assembly GCA_018155175.1. Classification (NCBI taxonomy): domain Eukaryota; kingdom Metazoa; phylum Chordata; class Actinopteri; order Cypriniformes; family Cyprinidae; genus Sinocyclocheilus; species Sinocyclocheilus anophthalmus. The sequence goes on from JADLZN010003237.1 coordinate 17,497, forward strand.
CGCTCATTAACCGATTGTTAACCGTTTACCAACAAGATTATTTTAAATAGAAAGGATTAGTGTCTGTGACCCGTTAAAAACCATTTGTTTCCCGGGGATTAATTTTACATGCGCAAAAAGCAGCAAACAACAGAACATGAGGATTCACATGGTCTTCATATCACATCACGCACCTGCAGCGCTTCTGCGAGCGGAGAAAAACATAAAGCTAGGCTATATATATATATAAAACGAATAAATAAGCCTATACGAGAAACATATTTTTACTTGAATAAATTAAGAAAATGAAAGAAAAACTGTGCAACAAGTAGCCTAGTATGCAGAGGTTCGGTTCATTTTTGTGCTGCGCAAAAGGAAACAGACGGCAGAAAGCGGCATCCTATTTTTCTTTAGGCTTATTTTACAAAAGCACAAAGATTTGTTTTTATTGTGAATGTACACAAATAAAAGCAAACCTTTTACAATTCCGATTATCTTTAGGACTAAAAGGAGTAGTTGCTTCCACTGTTAGAAGGAAAAAACTCAAGTGATTGCGCCGGCGCCGCATGCACACACACAGTTAAGCATTGCTACCTTGACAATGCAGCCTGTTCATTATCATAATAAAATAGTCAAACATATGGAAAAAAAACTATTTAGTAAAAAAAATATGTAGTACAATCTGTGCCGTTAAGCGTTATCACCACACCGCCGTGAATGATGTTATGCAAAACATTTAGTTTTACGTGGATATTGGAACACGAGTGAAGTACATAATAAATAATAATTTGCCATTCAAATACATCGCGAATACGGAAACATTTGATTTTGTGTGGAATGAGAGACCCAACGTTGGTTTCAGTTTAGTTTTAGCCTAAATTAATTTGTTTTGGCTTGCCGTTTATATTGCTATAGCTTCTTATATTTTAAATTCTTGTTCTTTTATAAATACTGTTAAATTGAAAGGATTTGTTTTGGAGTGAGGGGAACTAAAATAGCCTAACTATGTTTACAGTGTTTATTATAATGTTTGTAAACATTTTGCGTCGGCATTAGGCCTATTTCTGAATGAAATAAAAAATGCGACTTATACGCGACTTGCAATTTTTATACGCGTAGCGTATTTTAACCATGCAGCAAACCTTTTTAAATATTTTGATAAATTACTGAAAAAAAATAATTAAATGACTTTTTAAACCGTTTAACTGATTGTATTAATCGGTCAAAATTCTTACGGTCGGTTAACTGGTTAAAATGAACATCCCTACTTCAAGCTCATCGTTTTGTTGAAATACTTGTTAAAAGTCTGAAACCATTAGTGGAAAAGGCTTGCATTTGTCTTTCTAATTGAAAGAGAACAACTGCACACTCACTTAAGCATAGGCTATTTATTATCCAACGTTTCGGCTAGTAGCCTTTGTCAAGGTATGCATTTGTCTTTCTGCAATACCTGAAGATCCAGATGTTATCCAGCATGGTTTATACCAAAATAGTATATTTTATTTATTTATTTATTATTTAATTTTTTTTGTTAGAGCATTGACGGGTCGTTGTACCGTGATGTGATTAGGTTCATGGAATATTTCAAAGAATTTAAAAAAAAAAAAAATTTTTTCATTCTAATAGAACATTTTACTTTTAAACAGTTGTTTGATCCGAAGTATTTCACTTTATTAACTGAATGTATAATCATTATAGTTCAATGCTGTAATGTCAATTTTATCAGACTGAACATGCATTACAGTAGAATTCCAAGCTTTTTCTAACTTTTATCTAACTTAAAGTATTCACTTTAAGTACCCGCTGAAATTTTTCATTATTATTTAAATAATTTAACAATACATTTGAACAATTCATGTTCACAGTTCTTTGATGTTGGTTATTGGTCACATTTGCAAGTAAACAAAGTGTTTTTTTTATCAGTATGTGTTTTATTTTGTACTTGAATGGTCTGTTTCCTGCTTGTGGTGCTCACAGGATATGGTGAAAGAGGTGAGCAGAGCTCTGAGAGGCGGCATTCAGGATGAGGTTCTCAGCGAGGGCTTCCGCCTCACCATCACCAGAAAAGACCTGCAGACGCTCAACCACCTCAACTGGCTCAACGATGAGGTCAGAGCTTTATTACGTCTTTCAGGTTTCTGAACAAGCGTGTCAGTAAATGGATTCTGAAAAGAGTCCCTTTTAATCATTTTGTGTGAGGTGTTGCCATAATTATCAGTTTGTCAATGATTTGAGTGCCTGACTGATATATTTCCTCCATTTCAGGTTATTAATTTCTACATGAACCTGCTGGTGGAGCGCAGTAAACAGCCAAACCTGCCCTCCGCTTACACCTTCAACACCTTCTTCTTTCCCAAGCTGCGGCGCTCCGGTTACTCTGCTGTCCGCCGCTGGACCAAGAAAGTGGACATCTTTTCTGTAGACATCATTCTGGTGCCTGTCCACCTGGGGGTGCACTGGTGCCTGTCTGTAAGTAGCTAACCAGCACCAAGGTCACATTGAGGACATGTGCATGGAAGATGCATTGCATGTGGGCTGATGCTTTCTTTCCTGACATTCACAAGTACTTCAGAATAGTATTATGATACATTTCAATCAGTTTAATGAATGAATAATTCAAATAGGTTTGCTGTCAAGTCAGGATTGGCATATCTCATTTCTTCTTTTTTGCCTTTCGAAAGGTGGTGGATTTTCGTAAGAAGAGCATCACTTACTTTGATTCAATGGGAGGAAACAACGACGAGGCCTGCAGGATTTTATTGTGAGTGACGATTAGATGATGAAACGGGTCTGCAAGAAGTGCCTTTTCGAAATGAGTCCCATGATAACCCATTAAGAAATAAGCAGAATAAATTATGCATGACTAGACATTGTCAAAAGTGTCTTAATTGTGTCTCTGTATAACAGAAAATATCTGAAACAAGAAAGTGAAGACAAGAAGGGGCAGAACTTTGATACCTCAGAATGGACTCTAAAAAGTAAAAGAGCCAATGTGAGTTTCCCAACGTAAGAATAACTTGGGGCTTAAATTGACCAAGAAGCTTGAGGATCATCTCAAAGATTTTATTTGTCTTCCGAATCCTTAGGAGATTCCTCAGCAAATGAATGGAAGTGATTGCGGAATGTTCACATGCAAATATGCTGAATACATCACCAAAGACCGGCCAATCACATTCACACAGGTGAGCGTCAGTTGGATAGAGTTTGAAATAATTTATTGGTTTTTGACACTTGTATATGGAATTTTCATTTACTTTTCTGTCATTTCTGAAACAGAAACACATGCCTTATTTCAGAAGACGAATGGTATTGGAGATCCTGAACCAGAAACTGTTGTGATTGGATGATTCTTTTGTGTAGAACTTATGTTGATGTGTCGTATGGATACGAGGGCTCCTGTGCGCTTCAGGAACCCCGAGTTAAATATGGGGATGCCCTTAATCGCCGGTCATTTCTATGCTGTCTAAACGAAACTCGGGAAGTCCTCATGCACCTAAAGGACATAGTCTCAGCTTTTAAGAGTCAGGGCAATGGTTTTATGCCCCTTTATAATTCCCTATAACTTGACATGCTTTTGCTTTGCCAGCGAATGTTGTTTGACTGACAATGGAAGGATGTTAATTTCAATCTTTTCTTGTGCTGCCATTATTTTGCAATAGCTGTTAATATAAGGCCTGTCTTAAGATGACTTCAAATGATCATTTGTGTTAACTGGCATGGAGTGTGCTTGATCTCAAATCATCTGAAGTCATAAATGTTACAGTAATATGATAAGTTTCACACTGTCTTTTTACTCTAGGACTAGTAAAATATCTGGAATTGACAATCACGGACACACTCAGTGGTTTTCTAATGAAAAACAGCAGTTTACTTAATATTTGAGACATTTGATACCTGTATGTTTTTTATACAGACACTGTCAAGGTAATTAACCATGAAATTAATTTTATTTTAAATAAATAAGACTCAGAGTCTTCTTTTTGGAGAGAGACTATTTTTTTTTTTTCAGATTAAAGTGAGTTTTGTGGTTCTTTTTTTCCCTAGAGTTGATGAAAAGCTCTTGTGCTGCAATGCTTTTGACTTCAGTATGTTTTGGGATGGAGCTCTGCCATCACAGGGATATGTTTATTTTTATCAGTATTTGGTGGCTTTTTGATAACGTGGGAGACTTCTGATCATTTTGGCCAACTTATAGACAGACTGCACTTACATTTATTTGCTTTTTCACAACCCAGCAGTGTCATACATCTTGTTTTTCTGTTCTGTTCTTACATGAGGTTACTCTGTTCTTCCTTTTGTGTAAGAGAATTTTATTTTGGCAAATGTTTCTAGATTTTTTCCTGCAGGATATGGGGGGGGGGGGGGGGGACCCCCAAAAATTTGTATATACAGGGACCATATGGTAAAAATGAAGACAATTTAATACTCATTTTGTACCTTTATTATCTGTTTTTTGTATGTGGAACAGATCTTACTGGAAGGTTATGTGTGTATCAGAGGATAAATGAAATAATTTCAAATGAATTATTGTTTGAGTCTTGTCTCTCAAGCTCATGTTGTCTTAAAGGGTTAGTCCACCCAAAAATTCTGTCATTAATTACTCATCCTCATGTTGTTCGAAACCCATAAGACGTTCGTTCATCTTCGGAACACAATTTAAGATATTTGATGAAATCTGAGGGCTCTCTGACCCTCCCATACACAGCAACACAACTACCACGTTCAAGACCCAGAAAAGTACAAAGATGATCGACAAAGTAGTCCATGTGACATCAGGGGTTCAACCATAGTTTTACAAAGCTACGAGAATACTTTTTTTGCGCAAAGAAAACACAAATAACGACTTTATTCCACCTTTTCGTCGCTACTGCGTGGCTTTGGACACGCGTTCACGACAGTCACATGACCCGAGCGTGTGGCGGCGCCGGCGCTGACCCAGATCCGACGGGATGACGTCATTACGCCGGATCTGGGTCAGCGCCGCAACACGCTCGCGTCAAGTACGTTTACATGGACAACAATACTCCGATTTTAATACGATTAAGACAATACTCTAATTAGGAATCTACCATGTAAACAGAAATGTTTGATTACCTTAATCCGGCTAAAGTCATAATCGAAGTAAATCGAATTTAGACATGTGGAGTATTCCTATTTTAGTCGCATTATTGAAGTGCAGTATAGACATGTACACACCTTAATCACATTATTACCATCGTGTAGGACTTTTCGCCGCATTTTGCGACAGGATACACACACGGCAGTGCTCAACCGTTTGACGGCAAATAAAAGAGCTTCAACACCGCCGTCGTCTGTATGCACGTACAAATAATTAACTGCACTTGAAGCTTTCATAAAATTAAAAATGAAACACCCAAAACTGTACATGGCATCATCACGAAGATGAACTATATGTTTAAATAATGGTAAATTGTTCGATTACTGATGTCCATGTAAAGGTAGTCACTACTGTTGGTTGTTCTTGTGGACGCGTGTTCACGAGTCACTAAGTTTACATTGGCCATCAGTAATCTAATATAGATATACATATTAATGTATGATTTCATACATCACTTAACGATTGTCCTGTTCAGCACATTTAAATGTACATTTCAGCATCTTGGATTTATATTTATGCACAGAGCACATCACAAATAATCACTATTCCAGTCTCAGAATCTTGTACCTCAGAAGGAAGGAAAGAAACTGAGGGAGTGTTCCACTAATAAGGGAAAAAAACTCTTGTTTTTCATTGTATTGCCATTTTATATCTCAGGGGACACAGCCCAAAGAACACACTCCTCACTATTAAAGTTCACCAAGGCAAGACAAATACATTTACAGGCCTGCATTACAACATTGGAGGAGCACTCCTTACAATGCGTAAAAGAAAAGACATAACCCATATGCACGAAGAGGCAAGACAGAACTATTGACATGAAAACAAAGCCATAAAAAAAGTTTATCATTCAAATAGCTTCTCTTTGAAATTTTCCTTAAAAAAAAAGATCTTCAAATACAAAAATAAATCTCAACATTTAAACAGAGCATAACCTAACTTACAAGATAAAGCAGCATTTTGGAAGGGAAAAAAGGACATTTTGAGGGAATATGAGGTCTTGGTTTCAGAATTCAGTCTCGTCTTGCTGGACACAATCTTGCTTGAAACAATGAGTGCATTTACAACGCTCTTCGATACAGCACATTTTTCTGTAGTTCTATCAAAACGACTTAGCTGCTGGTTTCAGCAGGTTCCTCAGGATTTCCTTAAATCGATATTCAAGAAAAATGCAGCAATAACTTTGCAAAAACAGTTTTTTTATGTACAAAATTCCTCCTTTTGCAGCAGACGGTTCAAAAGCAGTCAACAAAATCTTTGAAGAATTTTACAAAAACATGAAATCAAATTATGGTGCCTTAACATCGTAGTTGTTTCATTCTGGCTTTGCAGAACATTTTAGAAAATAAAGTTGCAGAAAAATATTTCTCAAAGTGTGTTGGAGTGTGTGTGCATGTATGTGAGTCTTTGTGTTAAAAAAGCTTACTTCGCTTTCGCTGAACTTTTATGACATCTTGCAGTCATAGCTTTCTCCATCCAAATCTTTCACTTACTTTCATTATCGGTTGGTCTTCTCCAAGAAAAAAAAGTTGCAAAACTGTCTGCTTTCTTTCATTGGAAAGAGACACACTTCTCTGTTCCTTTTCACAATGTCCATTTGTTTTTATGTCAAGAGAGGTGGTTCAGTATCCAAAGTCCTCCATCACTTCTATGAATGCACTAAAGTAAGAGAGAGAAAGATATTAGAGTGAGAAAAGAAGCTTATAAAAACATAAAACAACTTGAGTTACTCATCCATCTAGTCCAGAAGAATTGATTTTATCATTTCTTGGATACAGTAGATATGCCAATACAACATCATGAAAAATGTTTCTTGTGAATAAACTTTGTTTTCACTCTCTCTTTCCATTTCAGACCACAATATTTCCAAAGCAACAGGAAGTAGCCCACCTCCTCTTCACTTGCCATGCTGGTAGGAGTATGTTGTGTGGTCTGTGGGTGTCTCTATGGCAACCTGCTGCTGTTGGACGCTATTTTCCTGCAGTGGCATGAGGTCAACATTACTGACAGTACATCACAGTGAATCAGGCTTTGAAACACTTGGAATAATTCAGCATGCAGAGATTTCATACCTCGGCTGTAATGCTTGAAGGAGGCACTTGGGCGTATTGTGGTATGTAGGTCCCTTGCATAGCTGTGTTTGCAGGCATATACTGAGGACAGATGGACACACGTTGACAAATGTGTGATATCCACAGATAGTACACATTACAGGAATATTTTAGGTGGATGAACTTCTTGCGCATATGGTTATGTATAATTCTTGTAATTCCGAACATTGCTGTGACGCAACATTTCTAGGGCTGCACGGTATTGGAAAAAACTGACAATGGGATATTTTGCTTTTCTGTGATATATTGCACTATGAAAAAATATATTTTGGAATGAATCATTCTATAAAGATTGGGATAATAAAAATAAAAGGTAGAAAATAAAATATTTAAAAGCTGAAAATTTAATTTTTAATTTGAGACAGAATTTTTTGAGTGTGAATCATCCTTTTGGGGCTGAACAATTTTGGGAAAACTTGAAAAATGTAATGAATTTAATATAGTGAATTTTGTGACGAAAAAAAAATTCTCTCTTAAATCTTAATCTGTCAAACTTTTATATATGCGCTGCATATTTTGCAATATCGATTTTATATTGTTATATCGTGCAGCCCTAAAACGAACACAAATATTAATAACTGAAACTAAACTAAAATACATTTTCATGACACCAAGACCACCTAAAATAAAATACACTTGCCCACAAGTTTTTGATACATGGTAATATTATAAAACCTGTCATGAGAAATTTAAAGCAGTTAAATATTTTAAATGATAATAGTTAGCATATTAACTCTGGTAGCCCTGAAATACTGAAACTAAAATAAAAATGAAATAATGTGAAACTACAAAAACTCTGAAAACTAAAACTAAACAAAAATTTACAATGAAAAACAAAACTTAATTGAAAAGACAAATAGAAAATAAAAATATTAACTTCTTTACTGCCAGTCATAAAAAAACGTCAAGACGTTTGTAATGAATTCTCTGTGGGCATCTGTGGGGGACGTACCGTGTCTGTGCTGCCCAGGGTTAAATGGCTGAGCTGCTGTGTGAGAGGCCCTATTATGGCAGTGGGCTGCATGGTCATGGTGTGGTCCACTGTGGGCGTGAGGACTGTACCCTGTGCCCAGCAGAGAAAGAAAGTTAGACAGGCAGAGGTGCTTTAGGAAATAGAGCAGCGGTTTAACTGCAACTTACTGTGGGCTGCATGAGGTAAGACTGGTGATGTATCCAGGAGGGATTGTGTACCTGATATTAAAAGGAGACACATTTTAATCTTAGATTTTGGTCATTATTCTGTATAATTCAGATCTATAACAATTTAGACCTAATAAGCTAGGGAGTATGTGAAGACTTTTCTGTAACCAACTCAAATTCCTCATATATAATGATTGTAGATCTTCAAAAGACTTGAAATATAGAGCATGAGTCATGAACAGTAATATGGCTCTTGCAAAACAAATGGCTTCTCCATACCTGGTAGGTGGATACAGGTGAGTGCATGTAGGGAGAAATAGAAGTCTGAGCAATAATTCTGTTAGGAGCAATGCTGTAGGAGGGAGAGTAAAACCTGCAGGGGGCGACAAATGCATTTTTCTAAAGAAAGAGCTGTTACCATGCAGTGCCATAATTAAAAACACAAATTACAACGTTTATTGTAAGTAATAATTTCTGAACCCACCCATTTTGTAAAGCGGGAGTAGGGTCATATGTTAGCGTCATCCCGCCCTGTATGTGTGTGAGAATGAGAGAGAGACAGTTGAATTCAGACGTGGACTAGAGAATGATTGAAATCAATGTGAAAAAAGCAGTTTTCTCACAGTCTCGCCCTCTCTCGGCCACTGCCGCCCATTCTGGTGATATTTCCCCTGATTCTGACGTTTCTTCTGCCCCCCATCCGCAAATTTACACAGCAAGGGTTCTGTAGGCACTTAATGAAAACATATCACTCATTATTTACCTGTCATGACCATCTCATCAGTACAAAACTCGATATGAAAAATAACCCAAATGTAGTACCTGCTACTCCAGGAGGAGTCTTGATGTATTTGCCATTGAAATGTTGAATGATGGCCTCACATTTTTCAGTCGATTCCATCCTAACATAGAGTAATTGCAAATGCATTATTAACGGAATATTAATGATGATAATGTCATGTGACACGTATGAGAGCTGGTCAGGCGCACCTGGCAAAACCAACTCCACGACTGGTGCCGTTTGCGTCACGTAAGATGCGTGTGGAGATGACCTGGCTGAAGGGCTTGAGCATGCTTTCTAACTCCTGCTCGTCCAGAGACAGAGGCAGATTGGAAATGTACAGATTGGTGGGGTCCTGTTCTTGTTGCTGCAGAGGTCATCAAGAAGAGAGAAATAAATGTGGTAAAGATTGAATAGGAAATCATCTCTAAGAAATATTGTAAACTACAACTATTAAAAGTAATTTTCGGTAAATGAAATAAAAGCTGAAATTAAAATCTAAATCTAAATATTATAAAACTTAAATGAAAATGCAAAGTGTTGCCTTGGCAAATACATTTTAAATTCAAGTTTAAAGGGATAGTTCACCCAAAAATGAAAATTAGCCCAATATTTACTCAACCTCAAGCCATCCTAGGTGTATATGACTTCCTTCTTTCAGATGAATCTAATCGGAGTTATATTAAAAATTGACTTTGATCTTTCAAGCTGTTTAATGGCAGTCATTTACACAGCAAGGGTTGCATTTCATCAGTCCAAAAGAAGTGAAATAAAGCGCTTGCATCCATAATAAAAAAGTGTCTCACACGGGTCCGGGGGGTGAACAAAGGCCCCCTGTAGCGAATCGATGCATTTTTGTAAGAAAAATATCCATATTCAAAACGTAGTAATCACTTTAATCTAGCTTGCGCCAACAGTCAACAGTTGTAAACGGAAGCTGTTCCGGGCGGATGACGTATGAGTTCAGGGTTGCGCATGCGCTGGTGAGTCTCGCGGACAAACCAACGTTTGTTTACAGGAGTAAAGGAAGCAAAGTTTCTTTACTTTAGCCAAGGAAAACCAGTCTCCTCTTGGCGGTTTTTTCTAAATCCTCTGACATTCTTCTTTACAAAAACTCGTTTTGTACTTCTAATAAGTGACCAGTGTTTTGTTTTGATCTCTCCGCTGCACTTCCGCGTGCGTCACTTCTGAGCAGAGCATGCGCAAAGCCGACCTCATACGTCATCAGCCCGGAGCTGCTTCCGTGTACAACAGTGAGCGCAAGATACATTAAAGTGATTATTACGTTTTTAATATGGATATATTCACTTTTTTGGACTGATGAACTGCAACACCTGCTGACTGCCATTATACAGCTTGGAAGATCAAAGACAATTTAATATAACTCCGACTGAATTCGTCAGAAAGAAGAAAGTTATATACACCTAGAATGACTTGAGGGTGAGAAATGTATAGGCTAATTTTCATTTTTCGGTGAACTAACCCCTTTAAGGGTAAGTATAAAACTACTATTACCTAAAAGTGAAATTAAAAATAAAGTTTTATAGAAATATATATTTATTAAAAAAATGAAACAAAACAATGAAAAAAATTAATAACAAAAGCACATTGAAATGAAAAGCTAGATATAGAAAAACTAGGACAGATAAAAAAACTGATTCAAAATATGTATAAATACTGTAATACTAATAATAGTAAAATACATGGACATGACTAGATTAAAAGAATATTTCGGGTTATTTTCAACTTAAACAATTAATTTGTCCAAAAATTGCAATTCTGTCTTATTTCTGTGAATAAAATCTTAAATTTCAACCTGTTTTTCTACACAAAGCCATCATATGGCTTATGATAAATACTGTATAACAATAAATATAGCACATTATTCATATAGACTACTTTTATAATGGTTTTAGGAGACATATGCATGGAAAAGACACAGAAAAGTGGAATGGGAAAAAAAGCAACATCTAGCGTGAAAGTTGAACTTTGAACTTTTGCTGCATTTACTGTATATAATGCAGTGTCATTGCTACAAAAGACACAAGCAAGTGGAATGGTCAAACATGTCCGTCGAGCTCAAGTTTACACAGAAAACAATGGAAAAGCAGTGGTGCTTTGGTGCTTTTTTATGTTGTGTCTTAGGTGGAGAGACTGGTTATGTGTTACAAACATAATTCCTGTAGGTGGATATCCACAAGGTGCCCTGCTTTGTTCCTGAAGGACTGATCAGCCTTATAGGCTCAATAAGGTTAGGATTATGGGTTGGTGAGGTTAGGGCCTCATCAGCCTTGTCAGCCATAAAGCAAAGCACCATCAAACACGGAGTGCTTTATGGAGAGTTATGTCACATCCTTTCCATGTCCCTTCGCAGTTTTGTGATAATCGACATAATGCCACATACGACAAATACTGCATGCAGATATTAAGTTGGGATTCTTGGGAATGACCTTAATATTCCTGTAATGATACATTCCACCTTAAAAATAAATTGGAAATCAAAAGGAAGATAGAGAAGACTGTGAAGGAGTTCAGAGGTTTACAGGTTAGGAAAAACTGCTGAGCCAGCAGTGCATTGATGCACTTGTGAGAGATTGGAGAGATAAGACGGTTCAGCTTCTGCCAAATCCTGCATAAGTTCAGATATGAAATATGGAGCTTGTTAAAAAAAAAGACAAAGATTTTATGATTTTGATTCATTATGATTTTTAAATAACTATTTTCTTTTCCAATATATTTTAGAATGTAATTTATTCCTGTGATTGCTCCAGTCTTCATTGTCCGAAATCATTCTAATATGCTGATTTGGTTCTTATTATTATCAATGTTAAAAACCGTGTGAAATTCCAGATTCTTCAATGAATATTAACGATTTCATGCATCCTTTCTAAATTAAAGTATCATTATTAGTCTTTTTTGTTTTTTTATCATACTTACCCCAAACTTAGTGTATCCACTAAAAATATTTAGTGGTTTCCATAAAATATTATGAGCAGCAAATCAGCATATTAGAATGATTTCTGAAGTAGATCATGTGACACTGAAGACTGGAGTAACATCTGCTGAAAATTCAGCTTTGCCATCACAGAAATAAATCACATTTTAAAATATATTAATATAGAAATTTAAATTGTAATAATATTTCACAATATTACTGATTTTACAGTATTTTTGATCAAATAAATGCAGCCTTGGTGAGCATTAGAGACTTCTTTCAAAACATTAAGAACACTTAAATTATTCCCAACTTTTGGCCATCAGTGTAAATAATAACATACAATTTTTCGCCATATTTATCTCTTACCTTTGCATAATTATGCAGGAGTTTTAGACATCAACATGTTTTTTAGTAAAAAGTGTCAAAATGACCGTTTTCAAGGCCAGTACTGAGTCAGCTCATTACCATATAAACACCTAATTAGCTTCTTTTAAAGCTGCAGGCATGACAGCAAATACGCATAGAGTACAAAGTGACACCTTTCTAACCTCAAATTAACACATACACAAAACATGTGATTGCATGTCTTCTACAGATTACCAACTTCCTGCACAAGGCGTGAGCTGGAGGTTTTATCATAGGATCTCAAAACCTCTTAATCATATTATGCGGCTCAAATTAATTTAGTTCATTATCATTGAAGCAAGAGTTGTGTGTTATTGTCTAAACAAATCAGAAAGACAGTAAAGATAGCTGCAAGACAGCAAACCTCCAATTCACCCGCTGCTGATTTGCATATTCATTGCTTTGGTGTGCAGATGAGATTAAAATGTGAGCTGTAAATGTATTACCAGATCATCTCACCACCATGAATAATTAATGAATAATTGCAGTGACCTGCCATGAAGGTGATTTTTGTACTGATCTAATCGTGCTGTGAGACTCGTGTGAGAATCGTGCTGTTTTTCCACAGAATGAATGGGTGGAGGAAAATCCACGGCGATCGCCTCAACACTCTTAAATAGGTCAGGTCACTAAAAGACTCTAAAACGGGTGTAATTAAGACGGCTGCTTGGTGCTGTTCTTGTGCGAAGAGGTTGCCCTTTCACACTGATCTACAGATTAAATAGGTGATACTTTCAAGAATATGTTCAGGTCACATTTTACTCCAAAATGAAAGGGAACAGAAATAGAATACAATTATTTGGTAAAGAAACTTACCCCTATTTTTTGTTGCATAATTGTATTGTCACATTATTATTTTAGCACAATTAAGCACACCCCTCCCTCATTTCTTATTACAATAAAAATATCAATGTTATTACTTTAATGCAAAGAAATTAATATATAAAGTAACATGCTCATATTTTTTGTAGTCCCTTTAATTTAAACAAAAAAAAAGCTAATGCCAATATATCATTTAAAAAAATTTTCAATTAAAATATATATATTATTAATACAACAGCATAATGGCAATTGATGAAATGTTTTGTTACAGTACTGCATTTCCGTAATGCTAATTGTCATTTTCATAATATTAAATCACATCAAATATAAAAGACATTTGTTGTCATGGAATTACTATAAATATCTCTAAAATATAATAAATTAACATACTCAAAATAATATTCATGAATAATTATTAGTTTAAAATAATTTCCCCCCTCTCAATTCTAAAAATCAAATCATTATTATTTGTCATTATTTTATTTTAATTATTTTTATTTTGCGTGAAATAGGATTCTGGACGTTTTTTTTTTCGTGAGATTCACACCATTGTTCTAACTAACTAAATAAAATCATTAAAGAGATGTGAACTCAGTGAGAGGATCTGGGTGACAGCAGGGCTGTGTGAGTGTTGGCCTGCAGGCCACGTCCTCTACGAGGGCTTGCAGCACTTCCACCAAGCTGCTCGGACAGTGACTCAGCCATGGGTGAGAAAAAACACACACCTCTTTGTAGCCTGGGCCCACGCGGAGGCAGAACACGGACAAATACTCCTCAGCGGCACCGTTACTTTGCCTGATCTTAATGGCATACCTGCATGAGCCAATGGGGACACCACTCATGGCTTACACCCCTCGACAGGCCAAGTGTGGTAAATATATGCCGTCCTACCTACATAAAGTGATTACAAAAAAAAACATTTTTAATGTGTTACAAAGATTGATTTTAAAATAGATGCTGTTCTTTTGAACTTTATAATAATAATAATAATAATAAAAAAAAAAAAAATTTTTATATGGTTTCCCACCACAAATATTAAGCAGCAACTGCTTTCCAAGCATTTATAATAATAAGAAATGTTTCTTAAATTGTGTTTGCAAAAGTTCTGGGTGGTTGCTCACTAGCAAGTTTGTTTTTTGTTAGTCCCTAGATAAGGCCCAGTTCCCTTCTTCAGTCTAAATTCATGGATTTTTTCGGAAATGTTACCATCTATCAGCCGAAAATATCAAGTCTTTTAAGGAAAGTAATAGCATATATTCCCTCATCAATCCGCATGATTTGAAGCATCATTCATGTCCAAAGCAGAAACCCTGCTGGGTGAAATTTGCACCAAAGTTGAATACTTTGGCTTAGGGGTTTGTTCAAATCCCAAACTTAAGTGTGAGCCATAGTAATAATAGTGATGCTCGTGTTTGGAATTCGTTTGAAGCTGTTTTAAAGTGCCATACAAGGTTTACATCAAGTAAGAGTTAAGGAACAGGGAGTTTAGTTCCACTGTCTCTTACCTTTGCCATCTGAGCCTGACTCCACGGCCGTAGTCGGTGCACCGCTTTCTGTGCAATGCCGGGTTTTGTCGAATCCCAAGCCTAGCTGAATACACACACACAGGATCAGTGATCACTGCTTAGAGTTTAGTTGTTAAGCCAATAGCTTTCCCTATCACTCCTCTGCACCTTAGCTCACACTGGTAATCTCTCTGTCCCATATGAGAAAAGACCAAGTTAACTATACACTCTCTCTCTCTCTCGCTCGCTCTCTCACACACAAACACACAAATGTAATAGCAATCTCATTCCTGTTACATCAGCACACATTTTCAAGAGATAAAATAAATGAAGTATATTTAAAGTGCACTCATGAGTTAAAAGGAACAGTTCATTCAAAATGTCTTTCAAAACGTGTATGGCTTTCTTTATTCCGTGGAATGCAAAAGCAGATGTTTAGAGGAACGTCCAAGATGTTCTTTAATATACAAAAATGAGCATTGCAGTAATGTGAGTTTTGATAGGAAAATCATTTTATTTGGATTTTTCATTTTGTAATGATTTTTATTATTTTGTAAAAAATAATATGAATCAAATAATTATTAATATAAAGTAATATTTTAATATGAAATAAAATAGGTACAAAAAAAAATTATAATTGATTGAACTTAAATATTTAATATGAATAAAGTACTGGATCCACTTTTTCTATTTGAAACGATCAAACTCAAATATTAAATTGTTTATGCATAATTAATTTTCATTAAAAACTTTACAATCTCCAAAATAATATAATAAAATAAATATTTTAAAATATAATAATGTTTTTAAATTATTTTATTTAAAAATTTTTAATAAATTAAAATATTTTAAAAAGGAGATTTTAGAAAATATCCAAGCTGACTCTTCTCCTCCAATGAACGTTATTTGGTGACGCCAGCCTTCCAGCAGAGTTTCTGTATGTTCTGATTAAATCCTTGTCACACAAAAATAAACTATTTTTCGGAGGATTTTGGACTCTAGGGAGAAGTCATTTCAATACTTTTATGATACGAGAAAACTGTAAACGTTACAGGGGTTTTTTTGGGGGGGGGGGGGGGGGGGGGGGGGGGGGGGGGGGGGGTGGGGGGGGGGGGGGGGGGGGGGGGGGTTGTCTTTTTTGCTTGACGTGCTCCTCATGTTAAGTAACAGAACAGCTCATTATTCAAAGGTTCTCTTTTTGTGAAAGAAAGTCATACAGGATTGCAAAAACATGAGAGACTTCTTTCATTTTTGGGTGAACTATTCCTTTAAAGATGAAATTATACAGCACATCTTACCTTTACATTTGTTGGTGGTCTTGTCAAGAATGGCCTTAGTAGACACTATTTTTCCATAGCTGTGCAATTCAAAACAAGAACAAAAAGAAACATTTGGTTTAGGTGAATGGATAAACACCTTGAACAGCTTTTTAACAGCATAATAATAAATACATCCAAAATCATAAGACTTGCTGATGTGTATCTGATATTTTATAAGGTCAAACACAGTTTGGAAGAGCCAATGTAATCTAAGCAGGTGAGCAGCAGAAGCACAAAAACCCATAAATGCAGGGCACCAGCGCCGCTCCATTCACAATGTGCTGCTTAATGAGCCCCCATATCCAGAAATCATTTGCATTAAATCTTCATGAGGGTGCCGGTGTGGTGGAGAAGCCCTGATCAAATGGTAATGCTCCTTGAATAATGGATTCCATACCATGTTCATGCTGCTTTGCATATCTTGGGAAAAGGCATTTGCGCAGCATGATATAGGTTTATAGCTGTAGGTTTGTGAACACGTCTATGGATTACTGGAGGCTTGTGGGTGTTTGAGGGATGGGGAGGAGGAGGGGGGTGGTTGTTCTCTCTCCAGGCATGTGCTTGCAGTGTAACCTGAGAGTTCTCCTTGTCTGCCCTGCACAGCTCTGGATAAGATCTACAATAATCAACCTACAATGCCCTCCACTGCACTCCTCATCTGGGTCCTACTGCCTGCGCACAGAACCTCACGCTGATGTTCATGACTGAACTAAATCTATATAATGTAATTGTCATATAGATGAAAGAATTATGGGAAAACTACAAGATTAGTTTCAGTTTTTTATTTATCATTCGAACGAAAAGGGTCATTCATGCAAGACATGGAACAAAACACAGGTGATTTGACACATGCTTTTAAAAGTTTTGATTTTCACAAGACCTCTTTAATCATTAAATATGTCTGTCTAGCATATGTTTTCTTAAAAAAAATTATAATAGCACACATGGCAACCCAGTGTACCTCCAAAACTGTTTATTGTACAAACGCAACACAATAAATCTTACAAATGTGCATATTTATACATAATACCATGAACCACTTAGGCCCAATAATACGTAAAATTATGAACATGACACAGATGGAATACATTTTTGCATTAGTGATGCACCAAAACTTAGGCAACCAGAAATATTCAGCCAAAACAGCAAACAAATAACAATAGATTTAGATGGCTGAAATCATTGTCATGTTTTTAATAGTTTTGAATTTCACAAGACATCTTCTATCATCAAATCGAATGTCAAGCAAATGTTTTTATGTATTTATTGTTTTAAACGGCACAAATGGGTGTAAATGGCAACCCAATGCACTGCCAAAATAGTTTACTGTACAAATGTAAAAATAAAATTCTTAAAAACACACATGAAATTTAAACATAATACCATGAACATCTTAGGCCCAACAATATGTAAAATGATCAACATGACATAGATGGAATAGGCAATTTGATTATTAGTGATGAAATAATTTCAAACTAAAATATTTGGCTATTTTGGTTTTGAAGGGCTAAAACGGTTGATTACAATAGCTTTAGAACTTCTCTGATGACTGTTTTCACTGTGTCAGTGCCAATTTTGTGCCCACAACCCAAAAGCCTATTTACAATATTTTGCCATCCTACATATGCATGACTGTATGATTAATTGCATTTTATTATTTGCATTTAGTTTAGTTTTTCCCTGATGTCACTATCAGTACAGCCCAGGGGTAGAGGGACAGTTAGTCATGTGTGAGATCCAACCAAAAGTCATGACCAAGCAAGCACTATGAGATGGGCTGCAGAGATTAGTGTAGAAAAAAAGAAACTATTGAAACTATTGACCTTGTTGTAGCATTGGTGGGGCAGTTAACATTCAAATTAGTGTCAAGGAAAGGCTTTACTTCTATAATGTTTCATTGACTGATTCATTCAGCAACAAAACACAATTAATCATTTACTCTGCTGATTCATTCAAAACACTGATTCATTCAGGAACCAAACAAGTGACTATCTTTATAACTGAGTCAACAAATCATTCACTCAACTGATTTGGTCAAAAATACTTAATCATTTAGGAACGGCACTAATGTGTGTTGATCAGAG
The DNA here is from genome assembly GCA_018155175.1 of Sinocyclocheilus anophthalmus. Classification (NCBI taxonomy): domain Eukaryota; kingdom Metazoa; phylum Chordata; class Actinopteri; order Cypriniformes; family Cyprinidae; genus Sinocyclocheilus; species Sinocyclocheilus anophthalmus. The sequence continues at coordinate 35,700 of JADLZN010003237.1, forward strand.
CCACATTTATTTTGCTTTGGTTCCATTTGGAACTATTTTCACTGACAGGTAAAAACAGACAAAGTAACTGGCAATATTGTTTAAAATGTAAGTTACTTACTTTTAAGTAAGTAAGTTACTTTTAATTTCTTGTATATTGAAGAAATATAATTCTCGCAATCGGGCTGTTTCTCTGAACCGCTGATATTCGGAACAATCAGCACTCTTGCTCGTGATAATGCTTAAATATATCAGAAATATAAATGTAGCTATTGTTTTATCGCTGTTCTTTCTTGTGATATTCACAGCATTCACTTTGTAAAACAAGCTGTAGTGTTCTGAAACCATTCGGTTTTTGATCTGCTCTCTCGCTTTCTATAAAAGTAACAGGAATTACTTGACCAAACATCCTCTCCGCCAACAGCTTCTTTGCTAAGAAACACCAGATATATTTGACTAGCTCTTATCTCTCTCTCAGTCTCTCTTTCTCACACTCCCTCAAATCTCTCTTTCTCTCTCACAGCGTCTTTCCACCCCCATCACCAATAACTTTTCGTCTCCTCTCCCTCCCAGCTGTTGCCCTTGTTTGTCTTTCCCTTTCCCCCTGGGCTCAGAGTTTCCTGTAGGGCTGGGCAGCCTCATCTCAGCCGTTTCTCCCAGAGAGGGCCTCGATCTCCAGTACTATACTTCTCAAATCTGTTCACCATCTTAAATATATGAGTAGTTTGTCCTTAAATGGAATATATACTTCTATAAAGCTTAAGAAAATACATCATATTTTTATTGGCCAAAATAACTTACATCAAACTGGTCATTAAAAATATCGAGTTCACTTCTGCTTTGGGAATGTAATATAAAACAAAAAAAAACAGAAGACTGAATAGTCTCAAAAAAGCTAATACAATTTAGATTTGCAATTAGTGTTCTTTTAGTAGATTTATATATATTATAGAATTTCTTATATTTTGAATAAAATCTAAATAAAATATTAATTTATTATAAATATTAAAGCTTATATTTATATTTATTTTTATTGAGTTTAAAGCTTTAGAAATTAGCGCTTTGTTTTTTATTTAAATTAAGTTAGTTTAGTTTTAGTAATTCAACGTTAACGTATTTCAGTTAGTGCCACAGTAAACATTTCTAAATTTCATTCAAGTTTTTTGTTGAAAAGTTTTCCCAATTGTTTACATTACTTTTAGCTTTTTTCATTACCGAAAATTATTTCTTAAATTGCTGAGTTAAAGTAGTAGTTCACTTCCAGAATAAAATTTCCTGATAATTTACTCACCACCATGTCATCCAAGATGTTCATGTCTTTCTGTCTTTAGTCGCAAAGAAATTAAGGTTTTTGAGGAAAACATTCCAGGATTTTCTCCATATAATGGACTTCAATGATGGCCAATGGGCTGAAGGTCCAAAACTGCCATTTCAATGCAGCTTCAAATAAATTATCAGGCATTTTGTATTTGGAGGTGAATAATCCTTTAACCTTTAACTAAAATCAAACCATTTTTAATGTAATTACTGATTAAGGAAATCAGAATCAAACCACTAAACCACAAGCTAAGTAGAAAATGACGAAAGTTTTTCACTTTTTTTTTTTTTTGCGTCTGTTAAAAGGTTAAAACAATATTATAGGTATATGATTTATTTATATAATATATATATATATATAAAAAAAAATTCTTTGGGACATATAGGTGGGAGAACTGGAGTTCAAAATCTCTGGTCAAACACTTTTATCAACCCTAACATACTTTTATCAACCCTAAAAGGAAGTGCAGGTGCAGGCAGGGAAAGAGACAAAGAGGGGGAACCGTCATGCCTAGCTGTTGGAAACACTGCAGTTGGTTAACAAAAAGGAGCTTTGTTTGAAACCCAAACCTCTGTTGAGTTCATGTCAGTACATTCCACTAAAACGTCTTCTACCATGAAAGCACAGATCTTATGACCCGTTCACACTACAAGCGACAAAGCGACACGATCCCATTCATTTCAATGGAAAGTTGGCGATTTCCAGCGACAAGTGCAACAGCTGCCGTTGGCGACGGATGGGGTGTGTCCAGTGACAGTTCAGAATCCTTCAACTTTATGCAAATGAAGAGCGACTTTTGGGAGCGACAGCCAATAGGAAAGAAGACGGCAGAGTTCATGTGATCGTTCTCCTCTTAGCCATAGATAAACATACGCAATGGAAAAAAAGTAGGCTCTGTTTCTCATTAATTTTATTTGTATGTACAGATTTAATTCATATTTATATTATATTTAGTCTTTTGCCTCCAAAATGTTTGTATTTAGCGGCAAGAAACCTGATTCGCTGTCAAGGCAACCAGCAGTGTGAATGCCAACTAGCAACCTCATCGCCAGCCCCTGGTGACATGCAGCGACTAAGGCTAAGTTCACACTACACGACTTTAAACATAGGCAGATCGCTGTGCTGTTCAGACTACATGACTTGATTGTCTGTCTTTAAGTCGTTGTGGTGTTCACACTACGTGACTATGTAAATGATCCGCAACCGGGGGTTACACACTACACGAGCTGACAACAACTCTGTCACCCAACGACTCTACAAACCATGTTTTGTTATGAAAACACACGTGAGAATTGGAACGGGAATGACGCGAAACAACACGTGAAACAGGAGTTGTTTATTTGAAAATGGATGTCGCAAAAAAATTTGCGCTGCAAGCTGTTTGCTCGATGAAAGATTTTGCTCCATTTATTGTGTCCAAACTTTTCTTTAAGCCACGTGATGTCGAGTCGGCCGACCGGTCCAGATATTTGGCATGCTAGATATTTGTTTGCCGTCAGCGAGCCTCTTTGATGTGTGGTTTTGTAGTTCACACATAAAGATTGCTGAGCGCCGATCACCCGCTGATTTTCCCCCGATCACAGCCCGACCCTGCAAATCGGGCTTAAAATCCTGTAGTGTGAATTTAGCATAAGTCGCTGCTAGTGTGAACGCAGCTTTATTTTTTATTTACTTTATTTCAAAAGATGAATTCCCTATGTACCAACAAAAACACATGGAATGAGAACCAATACAAAGATGAAGAATGAGCTCTCCTCAGGCGTTGCACCAAAACGTTATAAAATATCAAAAACATTTCATGAATAGAAATGTGTGATTTACACAACGTCTACTAAATCAAGATGCTGTATTGGCTTATTCAAAAACACTTTCTGTTGAAATGAATGCGAATTTTCTGCCAGCAGTGAATTTCTAACCTCCTCATAAAGGGTCAAATCAGGACGCTCAAAGTCTGAGATTTTTTCTCCCACACACACCTTCTGTTTTTTAATGCATTTTCTGGTCTAATTATACATCCTGAGTTCCTCACCAACTACTGATTATGAACCTGACCTTACTTGCCTCCACCATTTCTAATCCTAAATTAATTTCCACACGAAACAGGGATTGTTAAAGGACACTTACGGTTGACAGAGCTTGACTAGGTCTTGGTCTGTGGTTTCTGGATGGAGACCACGGATGTACAGGTTGGTTTTGCTCAGCTGGTCCCCGCCACTGTTGATTCCATTACTGCTGGTGGTGGTGGTGGTGTTGGGACTGGGCAGCGCCATCTGCTGGGTGGAGGACGCATACGCCTGCTGTGAAAACAGAGATAAGACAAGATGCAATACAATGCTATTAGATTAAAATTCCAAAGGGCTTTCCTTTAAAACTTCCCCGGTGATTTTTGCATTAGAAGTTATTGTGCTGACCATTTGTGACTCACACAGAGCAAAACACTGAAATATTGAAACGATGCTCTAATTATTACTCACCCTGATGTTATTTAAAACCCATATGCTGTTGTTTTCCATGGAACACAAATGGAGATTTCCATGCAACAACAGTTCACTGTGACAAAAAAAAGTCTTCTTGATGCCATGCAAAAGCTTTGTGTGGAAAAACTAGAATCAGATCAGTCTGATTCACAAACTGGTTCAATCAGTTCATTGAAAGTAACCATCTGTGTTCAAAATCACATACTTTCTAAGTATGTACTTCTTTTGAATGAATAATGTTACTTTGTAACCAGGGATTGAAATGAACTTTTTCACTCACCAACCAATTTGGCTACTACATCATTAAGTACCTAGCCAGTTCCATAACTTCTACTGCCGTCGGAAAAAGCGATGGAACAGAAATAACCAACAGTTGGATCCGTCTACACTGGGCATGACAAAGCGACCGTTGCAAATCATATTGTGTCAGTACTAGGGTTGTGCCCTATGACAAAACATGATATCTCTATATTTTCTGGGTTTTTATCGATAACGATAATTAGACGATAGTTTGCTGAGTGTGTTATTGTGCTGATAACAAGGACTACCGTGGACAGCTGACTCCAAGTTTTTTATATTCTTCATATTTTGTGTGGTCAGTACACAACAGTGATAGAAATTAATCATTTCCAATAAGTTTAAATTTATTTTTAGCTTTAAATTTTATTTTAGGCATTTATAGTCATTTTTATTCCCTTTATAAAGCCTTTTATTTTCTAAAGTGTACATCATCTTATGAGTCCAATTCTTCATTATAATCAGTCAGAGTTATTATAGTATACATTTTACAGGCTGTTCCTAAACAACAACAAATGAAATCATAATTCACAATTCATCTTTTGCAGAAAGTTTGCATAATGAGTGCATTTAAGATGTATTTACCCATGTATAATGCGCTAGAGGGACAGAATGCATTTAGGCCTGCAGTTAACAAATCTAAATAATGTTTTGCGATATTTTAAAACATGAAATGCTTTGAATACAGATATTGAAATTATTAAAAAATAAAACCGCCAGTAGGTGGCAGCAAGTTACTGTTAAGTGAGTCATTATGACTGAACCAAATCATTTAAAGGTTGATAGACACTCAGTCGTGTACACAACACAGCTTCATCTTGCTCAAGCCGCAAAACCAGTACGTACGGCTGGTTTTGGAGTGTTTTTTTTTGTTGGTGAAATAGTGCAGAAATAGCACAAAAACAGCCAATCGGTCTTTGTCAGTCACGTGCATTTATTATGCGTGACGTCACCGAGGCGCCATTTAGAAGGTATCGTTGCATTGAGCCGTGAACTAAAAGTGTACAGAGCCGTGCAGTAAAGACCGATTAAATCGTCATACTGGAGAAACAGATGCAAACCAAGTAGATACGCTACCGAGATAATCTCAGCAAATTTTTTTAGGAACCGTAATTTATTACTGATGATGATTAACAATTAACACTGATCCGTACTAACGTTAACTGATGCAAAAAGTTGAGTGCCACCGGCATCGCTGCCTCCAACCTCGTTGGATATATGATTATCTTGTATACACTTATGTTGTTTGTCTACCATTGATTTGCGCACATAATTTGCACAATTGTAAGTAATTACATCATGTGAGTCTCTACCATTAAACCTTACCGTTTGTTCACAAGGTTTCGTATTTCATTTGGCTGACAACAAGTACTAATAACAAGGAGACAATCAACACTTTCTAAAAAAGGCACACTAACTACCTTTATTATGCAACCTGTGTTACCAAATTCCCGTTTTCAAATGCATAACAAGATGTACAACATGATGAATCATCAACACACTGATTTCTTAAGTGGACACAGTGCAAGTACTACAAAGAAAGCTGAATAAATTAATATGATTATTAATATAATACATATGATATAATACAAACATTTCTGATGACCCTTTCTGCATGGATTCTTAGAAGTGCTCAGACGCTCTGTCCAATACCAAATGTGCTTGTAGTAAAGACATTGTGACCACACCCTTTCACACTGAATGATCTTTGCATTGGGAAAATCCTCCAAAACAGTCTATCATTGCTCATTTCGGTGGTCCAAGGACTCACAAAGTAGAGGCATAATTTGTGCCCGGTCAAAGTGGACCTAAAACAGTGTTTGGTGCAAGGCACATCCATCTGATGTGCTACAGGTTAAACAAGGTTATTTAAATTAGATGAGATTTTCTTATTTCGACAATGAAAAGCACATAAGTACAATAAAGCTTCATGGCAGGATCTCCACTCTATCCTCAGAGTCCCCGTCCTATAGAATTTAGCTCCAACCCAGATAAAAACTCAGCTGCCTGTAACTTTCTAGTAATCGTGAAGATCTTGGTTGGCCTGTGCAGGTGTATTTTATTAGGGTCGGATCTCAAATCTGCAGTAAAGTGGACCTCAAGGGCCAGAGTTGAGAACCCATGTAGTAAAGGTTCCCAAGTTTGGCATACCCATTTAATGCTTTACTTCAAGATCACTGAAAAACTATCAGACATCCTGAGTTTATGCCACAGCAGTCAGTTTTCTTCTGCGCACACACAAGTAAGTTACATTCAGTTAGTGATACTGAGTGGTGTCGTGTGAAGCCGACCACCTCCTCCAGCCTGGTAGGTCATCGTCTCAGCTGGTGTTTTTTTCTTAACTGCTCCCACTTACTGTTTAGTCACACCTAGCCTAACTATATGAAATGAAAATGAACAAATGTAGTCAGTACTTTTTAAAATTGTAAGAAATAAAAATGAGAAACATTAGAAATGTATTTTAGTGAAGTATTCAGTTTAAATTACACCTATGTTAAGTACAACCCCCCCAAAACAATATTTAATTTCAGTAACGTTAGTGAAATAAAATAAAATAACTCTTTACACCCATGCATAAAACGATTGCAAGACATTTTCATGGTACATGACCCGTTTCTGCTCACCTGCTCCCTGGTTGTCTGTTTAATAGCATTGACCCTAAATAACATGTGAATATAATGTTGGCTACTTCAGAAAACAGAAAATAAGCACATCTAAAAAAATCTCTTACTTACCTTTTTGAAAATGTCGAGGGTAAACGAACATAACCGGAGATATGTTGGCAAATATGATGATTGTGCATATCACCGCTGCAACCCAGGCCATCTGACGCGGCGACGCCTCTTGTTGTTTAGTCTTTTTTTCAAGTGCGAGACCTAAAATATCTTTCTTCGTGGTGAGTTTTTGACCTTTTATATCATGTAATTCACTATTGCAGACTTTAACACAACAAGAACGTACCATTTTAAATCAAATGAAAAAGACAATTCTCCAACTAAAGAACACCTCGGCTTTGATACCTTACAAATGGCGGCGATACCCAAAATGCACTTCGATTCTCGTGAGTGTGACGTCACCTGACAAAGACCGATATGCTGTCTAAAACGTAAGTCTCTTAATAAAACTTCTAGTTTATTGAACTTCTTAGACCATGCTTAAATTTTTTAAAGCAAAAAAACAGGCCCTCTTTGTGACACTAACGATTAACTATAATAGATAGATATAAATTTATACAAGTTCTATTCTGCCACACCTTATCTGTATGATTTAATGGATCACCTCTGAATGTATTTTAATAGACTGAATAATGCAGTGAAAGATCGCACTCTAAATGCGCACGCACACTAAATCCTGTGTTGGTCTAACCAGACTTCATCACGTCGCGTATGCGTGCCTCTGTAGGTGTGTTTTGTTTCGTTTTTGCAATATACTCTCGATAATGTCATGATGTTTCACGAGTTCAGTATTTGCGCTAAACCCATGCAGATTTGGCTTGCATGAACTTCCCCAAGAAATTAATTAATGAACAATTTACGAAAAGTAACCAGCCAAATTGGCTAGTGATTTGGCAGCGTTACCCACCACAGCTGATTTTTACCAGCATTTGGCAGGTGTTTGGCACAGTGTTAATTTGAAACCCTTTTTTGTAACAATGTTTAATCATGTGGTCATTATCATGTGACCTACCAAGACAGTAGTTTGTGTCGATTCACATGCCAGTAACTGCTTTGTCCTAGTGGCCGCATGGAGACAGTAAATTTTCCATCGGAGCACGCACCTTTGCTGGAAGTAGGTCCTCTTGTTCATTTTCCGCCCACTGTTTTAATGAATACTGGATGATTTGGACCATACTATCACTCTATCTCACATACTGTTGAAAACCACCATGAGTGTTGTGTAAAATGACAGAATTTTCAGTTTGGTTGAACTGTCCCTTTAAAAATGTGATTTGGTTTACAAAAACAAGCTGATATTGAAACAGAAAATGCCTCTGATTGTTGTTGTGTCCAAAGCCTGGGGCTTTCCCTCTCCTGAGAGGTTCTGTTAGTTTTCTAATTAACTCCTCATCAGTCAGAGGGGCATTCAAGCCTGTGAAATCAAATCTCAGACAGGGAACAATTGGCCAGTTTAATACATGCCACAAGTTCACTGGTTTGGCTGAGATTGTTGAAAAAAGGGGAGAGGGGCACAACCAGAAGTGCCTGCCCAAACGTTATGTCATATATAGGACTTTTGTCTTTTGCTCTCCTCTTGAGCCAGTTGAACTTAGTTATAGAAGCCTGTCTAATTAAGATCTGACCTTGTTAGCGTTGAGCGCTAATCCCTCTCATGTGCTGGGTGCAGTCAGAAAGCACTGTCTCATTAGGACTGCTCTACTCAGCTAACTCTGCCTCTGCATGGGAAAACAGATGACTGAACCCCACTAAGCCCATCTGCCCTGCAACGCTGTTCAAGGTTGAGCAGTGCCACACACCTAACACCAGTCTTCCCCACACAAACACTACATGCTAAAAATAACAAAACCCCCAAATGACCATCAATCAAGTTGATGTGTTGAAGTTCAACATCAAGCCATATTATTTTTCCTTTCCTTTATCGAAAAATCACACAACACACACACGTTATTTAATTATTATTACTATAGATATATATATATATATATATATATATATATATATACACAAAGGGCATTAAAATGTATAATATAGCACAACTGTTTTCAAAATCACTACTGGCAAGCTTTATGTATTGAATACTGGGTAAAAATGACTGCTAAAAAATTCAGTTTTGTCATCACAGTCATAAATGAACCTTTTAAAACTATATTCAAATGAAAACAAAGTTTCAAAGGTTAATAATATTTCACAAATTCTATTCTAACAGTATTACTTGATCAAATAACAGCAGCCTTATGCGCATAAGAGATTTATTTCAAAAACATTAATAAAGCCTTACCAACCCCAAACATTTGAAAGGTAGTGTATATATAATTTTATGAAAATTTTTAGGGAGGTTCCCAAACTGCTGTAAAAGGTTTTTTCATAGGTGTAAATAAAAACATATTATATTTACAAAGACAATACTAAATTCTCCGTCCACATTCAGTCTTTCTACTTCTAAATTTTACATTTGATTCAATGTTACATGCCATTTTTTTTATTATTTGTGAAATTTACTAGCAGTTTCAGAGTGAAAATTGTTTAAACGCCTTTTTTTCAGTGTGCAAAATATGCGTAATTGTATCATGGGTCATTTTATTCTTGCATTCTGGGGAGAAAAAGTTAGTTATGCATTTTAGTTCTGTTTAACTAAGTTTGCATGCTTTGTATTCTCCTCATGACTTCTCATGACCCATATGGACTTTACACAAACATATCCCATTCAAGTACATCTGTTAAACCTACAGCTTTAATTATTGTTCATGCAAAGCATGTGATATATTAGGTGAAGACATTCCTCGGAGTCCACAACCTCGCTGACAGTGATTCAAGCATCACGACCATCCTCACGTGCTCATCTGCTGTGACTGCTCTGTTTACTTCAGACTGAATGAATGCAGAACAAATCCTTGTCAACAACTAATCAATACCAGCAAACCTGCCCTTGAACATCTCAGTTGCACTATAATGAAACGCGAGAGTCTTCCCTTATTTGCACTTGAGGACAGCACTGCAGTGGAACCGTCTATAGGCCGCCTCTTCATTTCCATAGATATGCGCAGTGTGGTAATGAGAGTATGGAGGGGTTTGCACCTTACTTGATTACTCCATTGCAGTGCCATAGGGCAGACTCTTGGGAAGGCTTGCAGAAATAGAGGTCACAGGAGGCAGTAAGCAGCTCTGAAGGGTTAGCAGGGGATCTGGCTCTAAAGGGCTGGTACCAGGTGTGAGGTGGATGGAAATAAATGGTCGGTCTGCCGCTCCAACCTAGGTTACAGTATGTATTGTGATGCGTGCTTTGGGTTTGCCAAAAAGGGGATCCATAGGGTGGGCACATGGTGAACGGGGTAATAAACTAACTAAAGGGAGAGAGAAGTAGACATATTCGGACATAATGCAGAATCATAACCATAAAAACAAAAAGACAAAGATGAAATACACATTGCAAAGTCCTTTTTATATATGGTTAAACTGTCTAAGAGAGGTATATGTACAATGAGCAAATCACTGAATTGTACACTTTTGTTTAATATTATTGACGTATGACAACTAGACAAAAGTTAAAAGGTGTTTTGATGATTTTTTTGTATGTTTTCAATTCTAAAAATAAACAGAATAATATAATAACATACAAATATCATATTTAGATGTCTTGGTCCAATGCACTAATTTTCACTGTAATTCTTTATTATTTAGTCTATTTAGTCAAAGTACCCTGTGGTTTTAGAAATTAGATTAGAATCTAAATTTTGATGAGTTTCATTTTTATTATACTTCTCATTATAATCAACTGATTTTTAAACACTATTTTAATGTTAATTTATTTTTTACTATATATATATATCTATTATTAACATATTTTTTTTTATAAAATAAAATGTTTACATTTTGGTGATTGGCATTCCAACCTTATTGTAACTATTATTTAATAATTTTGGAAATGTACTGAATAATAATAAAGGGGTGCCACATTAACGATTACTTCTTTGTTTTATTTCTAAACTAAGTAATATACAAATAATCCCACCATACAATTAATAGCTGACACATGCAATACATTGTGATTTTTTTTATTCTTGTATAACAGTTGGTCAAATCACGCGGTGGTTGAGAAATATATTAGATTAGATTAGATTTATGTTAGAATCAGATTTTAGAGTCATATTATCTTGAATAGAAATATTAAAAACTGTGTTGGCCTAATAATATAATACATAATGCAAACATTTGTTTAAAATAATAATAATAATAATCTGATAGTGTAACAAAAAAGATTAAATCTTTGCATGACAATACTGAGACAATATTATTAAATTAAAATATACTTAATTTATACAGATTTTTGTCTCTCACTCCCATTTCCCCAGAGAAATGAATAGAGCTTTGATTTCTAAATCATATATATGGTGATTCTTGTGAAATATGTAATTTTTCACCAAAACATAGTTCATTGGATTAAGGAGGAGGAGGGGCTGGAACAGCAGAAAAAAATCCCTCAGTTGTTCAGTTCTCCACCTTTTTCAAGTTACACTCACAAATCAGGATTTCATATCGTCAGGCATTTTCTCAGCCTCTCTGTCTGTATGTCTTTTGGCTAATCAAAAAAGTCACTTTTAGTAGAAATTAAAGAAAAAAAACAAAAAACTTTGCCACAGCCACTAACCCAGGATCCATGCACAATGTTTGAGATGGGAATTGCAGGAATTCCAAGTCATTTATCTCTGAGCAATCTGCATCCCTGCCAAGAGTGCTGGAAGGAGGGGAATGACTCTCCTTCTAGGCTGCTTGGTTTTCAAAACTGTGTCTTTCAGCAGTGATCCATCCCGTGAAGGAGAATTTCGAAGTAAGTGAACACACATTTCTGTAGCGCTACCAACAGAAACAGACTCTGTCCCAGGGAATCTAATGCATGGGCTACTGAGTGATTCAAATATTTTTGTAGAATCACATAATCTGAAGAAATCTTTACAGTCTTACAGACTTTGTTACAATGTTGTAAATGTTGAAAATGCTATAATTCCAAGCTTGCAATTTAGTGTTTATTATTAGTATTTCAAACTATTCTAGTTTTCCAGCACATGCCTTCATTTTCCAGCAAAAGTGTTGAAACTTAGAGTCACATTATTGCAGTAAAATTTAAACCTGTCACTGGAAATTTTAAATATTTATTGTAAATATTACAAATTTTGTGTTTATATTAATATTTTAAGAATATATTTGAAACATAATATATTATTTTTATATTAAATGATAAATTAGTAGTTATAATTTTGTGGTGTACACATTACAAAATGTTACAAACGGAAAAGTAAAACAATTTTTGGAGTAATACTGCAAGCAAGAAGCTCTATTATTACACCCAGCAGCTCTCATTATATCCTCAAATATACTGTGCTTGTTCACGACATATCTCAAAGCTCTCACCTTTACACTCAACTGATTGATTCACATAATAATAGCTTTATCATTACCTGAAAGTCACAGAATCACTTTGTAGGCTGAAATGAGCTCAAATATTCGACGGTGTAAAGTGATTGCAAACATTTATGTCGCCCCCACAGTGTCAGTCTCTTCAGGGATTTATTCCACCATAGCTGACAACTGCAGTTGGCTGTGGAGTCAGTGCAGCAGTGCTTAGCAACCTGCAGGTCTTAAAGAGAGCCACTATCTAACTTTGGGGCACTTAAGAAAGAAATTAGAGACCAGTCGCTGCTGCACATTCTCACAATCAAAAAATTCTGGAAAAATTAGTGTCCCCTGATAACTTGTAGGCACACAGGCTGTGGAAATAGTGTTTCAAATTACTTTAATTTTCTGCAGGGCTTATTAACATCAAGAAGAACATTTTTTATTTTTAATATTAATATTTTAATATTTTTATTTTAATATCTTGCATTAAGGTTGTGAAGTTACATTAAATTATTATCTTGCATTTAACTCTTGTATTAGGTTGAAAATCAGGGTCATTAGGTCACAGGATCAGATTGATTCTGACTTTGGATTCAATAAAATTAATAAACAAAAATAAATAAATCACACTATATGATAAAAAAATCTGGGAAAACATTAATACATCTAACAAATGAAAAAAAAATTAACTGTTTTTTTTTTAAATAAACTGTGAATATTATTAACAGTATTGCAACTATTTAAAAAAAAAAATCATTTTAAACAGAAGAAGTGTGTGCTTTCCTGAAGCTCAAACAGCGCGTGGCACTTTCCAGCAAACTGAGCATGCATAAATTGATACAAATGTACACTTTGGATAGAAGTGTCTGACAAATGCATAAATGTAAAGATAAATTCCCTCAGAAGCAGAGAAACTGACGTAACAAAATACATCAAAAAATGTTTTTATTTCAGGTCTGTGCAGCTGCCTTTAAAGATGAAATATGAGGGTCAAACTGACCTGCAAACATAATAATCATAATAGAAATTATGTACATACACACTCCACAACGCATTGGAGTGTCGACACTTTGCAGACACATTGATGACCCTAAATGAGGAAAAGTCCCAAAATGTCAAGAATAAAATCATAGGTTAAGCAGTATTTCGAAACAACTCAAAAATCGTAATGAGTCAAAATGACCTGCAATATAAGCATGCGAATGAGAGTGCTTTTGGTTAGCTTTCTCATTCCGTCCTTGGTATAAACAGACCTTTAGTCTCACAATTAGTAGGTTCATCTTCCTGTTGGCCCACACTCATTGGCTATGTTTACATGCACAATTTTTGGTTCAATCAGACTGAATTCATTCCGATTAATGAATCTGAATGTAGTGTTTACATTAACGCTAAATAAAGTGATCGGGTTGATACGCGCGTTTATACGTCACAAGCTTCAAATCGTAATGTGATTTTTTTTCTGACATGCGCACCACTGCACAATAAGAGTTTCTCATTGTTTTGCAATAACCACCTCCTCCTACCTGTTTCTTACTTGTTTGAACAGCATAATTAATATGTATCTTTATGATAATTACATATAACCAGCTGTGGCTGCTCATATTTAGTCACACAGTAAAAATGGAGAGAATCTAACCAAGGCGGGTGGAGGTTTCCTGCTCCCTTCACAGTATGCCGCGTGAAAGGAAAGAGTTTATAATGACAGGACCCGCATTTATACACACTTTATTCAAAAGGCAGAACCGTTCCTTCCACTCGTCATACGTCTTAACTCTATTTCCTGCATCATTGCACTGCTGGCGCAGTCCTTTCAGTTTCGGGGTTCAGTCCGATCAAGTGTTTGCATGCACTCTCAATCGTATTAGAAAAGGAATAAACCACCCCCTTCAATCCGATCAAAATTTTATTCCGATCGAGCTCAATCGGATCGATTAAGGTGTTTACATTAAGGTTTTTCAGTCCGATTAAGCCATCAATCCGATTACAAATGGATTATTTGCTTGCATATAAAGGTAGCCATTGAGACGGCAGTATCCTGCAGAATATCGTTTGTTGATTTTACCCACAACCTGACATCGCCTCTGCATTTTTACATAGCTACAACAACTAAAAATTGATAGAGGGCTCCCTCAGCTTCAGAATACACTATGGCCAGGACTCGTCCAACATATTCCAAGTGGAACCTGAAATTGTTGTCCAAACTGGACTTGTCATTCTCCTTTTGGGCTTCTATTGGCAGCAACAACAGCCATCCTTACTCAACAGATAAGGCCGCCTCTAGGCTTTTGGCTAATAGCCCCTACTCAAACCCACTGAATACCATTCCAGCAGGTGAATTGCAACCTGACATCACCAGTTTTTTTGTTTTTTTTCATTAAAAACAGATGCCCTGAATTTAATTCTGCCCAAAACTGCTTTCAAAAATACTGTCTACCATCTTCACCGGCATCCCTGGGGTGATACATGGCATAATATCTCCATTCCATGGCAATATACAACCTTTCAGTGACAAACATGTCCTCTTTATGGCCGAGGGACATGATGCCCACCTGCCCAACACAGCTTACTTCCTTTCACGCTACTACCTACACTTCCTCCCCCAGCACTTACCCCGCTGTGTGAGTTATTGAGAAAAGATGCACCATGGGCTCGGACACCTGCCTGCTCAGCGGCTGGGCTGGTGGCAGCTCTGCTATCAGACAGTTCAATGCTTCTAGAGCAACACTTATAAGTAAAGTGTAGGTTTTGTAAAAATCGTGTGCACGGTTAGCTCTATTAACAAAAGGACAATGAGGTCAGTGAATGTGGTTAAACATGTAACTGTGACTCTCAATAGCTGTGGTCTTCTCTTATTTCTTCATAAACTGAAAGGTAATATGAAATCAGCGACCCAGTCTGCTTGCATCTATGTGTTGTTTTTGGATTATTTCCTGAGCATGGGCGTGAAGCTGAAATAACATTTAAAGAGCCAAGCTGGATCAGATCACAGGGTGTATGCTCATGAACCTGTCAATGAGTAGATAGACCATCATACCCAATGTCAGTGTCAGAAACTGCTTCCCTTTATCTATTCTATAAGGTATCAGGCATCCACACGTTAGTAGTCTTTCTTTGGTTTGCACTGTCATTCAGTGTTAATTAATATATATTTATGATGATGACCTTGTAAGGGCATTGAAGATCGCAGATGATAAAGATGGAGTGCTTTGAATAAACATGCAAGAAAACGCACCTGATTCACTCATCATGTTACAAATATATGGTTGACAAATTGAAGTGCATATATAAATGAACTAGCTTGCACAGAATCACTGCACAGTATTAATGTCATGTCAGGTAGAGACTGATAAAAAGAATAGTAGTACACAATAACTTCATTGTATCACTGTGGGTTCAACAGGAAACAACAGTGTTCACAGGTAAAGTAACTTACTTTCAGTAATATTTGCATACATTTGCAAACTTGAACTCAACAGGAATTAATTAAGTGATAAATACGTAGGATTTTTTTCCCTTTACAATTTCAAACTTAAATATAATGTGTTTTTAAAATATATACAGTGGTGTGAAAAAGTGTTGTCCGCCTCCCTGTTTTTTTTTTATTTTTTTGCATATTTGTCACACTTAAAAGATGCAGATCATCAAACAAATTTTAATATTAAACAAAGATAATGCAAGTAAATACAAAATGCAGTTTTTAAATGATTATTTATTTTATTAAGGGAAAAAAGCTGTCCAAACCTGCCTTGCCCTACGTGAAAAAGTAATTGCCCCCTAAATCTAATAACTGGTTGTGTCACGCTTTGCAGCAACAACTGCAATCAAGTGTTTGCGATAACTGGCAATGAGTCTTTCACATCGCTGTGGAGGAATTTTGGCCCACTCTTCTTTGCAGAATTGTTTTAATTCAGGCACATTGGAGGGTTTTCGAGCATGAATGGACTGTTTAAGCATCTCAATCGGATTTAAGACCGGACTTTGATTTGGCCACTGCAAAATCTTAATTTAGTTTTTCTTGAGCCATTCAGAAGTGGACTTGCTGGTGTGTTTGGGATCATTGTCCTGCTACATAACCCAAGTGCGCTTGAGCTTGAGGTCACAAACTGATGGCCGGACATTCTCCTTCAGGATTTTCTGATAGAGTGCAGAATTCATGGTTCCGTCAATTATGGCAAGTTGTCCAGGTCCTGAAGCTGCAAAGCAGCCCCAGATCATCACACTACTACCACCACCATGTTTGACTGTTGGTATGATGTTCTTTTTATGAAATGCTGTGTTGGTTTTACGCCAGATGTAACGGGACACACACCTTCCAAAAAGTTTTTGTCTCATCAGTCCACAGAATATTTGCCCAAAATTCTTGGGGATAATCAAGATATTTTTTGGCAAATGAGAGACGAGCCTTTGTGTTCTTTTTGGTCAGCAGTGGCTTTTGCCTTGGAACTCTCCCATGGATGCCGTTTTTGCCCAGTCTCTTTCTTATTGTTGAATCATGAACACTGACCTTAATTGAGGCAAGTGAGGCCTGCAGTTCTTTAGATGTTGTTCTGGGTTCTTTTATGACCTCTTGGATGAGTCGTCGTTGTGCTCTTGGAGTAATTTTGGTTGGCCGGCCACTCCTGGGAAGATTCTCCACTGTTCTATGTTTTTGGCATTTGTGAATAATGGCTCTCATTGTGGTTTGTTTGAGTCCCAAAGCTTTAGAAATGGCTTCATAATCCTTTCCAGACTGATACATGTCAACTGTTTTGATTCTCATCTGTTCTTTAATTTTTTTAGATCGCGGCATGATGTGTTGCTCTTTAAGCATGCTTCACTTTGTCAGACAGGTTCTATTTAAGTGATTTCTTGATTCAACAGGTCTGGCAGTAATCAGGCCTGGGTGTGGCTAGTGAAATTTAACTCAGCTTTCTAAAATAATGTGGTTAATTGCAGTTCTTTCATGATTTAACAGGAGGGGGCAATTATTTTTTCACGTAGGGCCACGTAGGTTTGGACAGCTTTTTCCCTTAGTAAATTAAATCATTATTTCAAAACTGAATTTTGTATTTATTCGGGTTATCTTTGTGTAATATTAATTTGTTTGATGATCTGAAACATTAAAGTGTGACAAACATGCAAAAAAATAAGAAATCAGGAAGGGGGCCAACACTTCTTCACACCACTGAATACATGTAACTCGTAATTGCATGTTACGCTTAGAAGATTCATTTGTATATAAAAAAAAACAAAAACAAAAATCGTTTATGAATGTAAGTTATTGGAAACGTAATCATTAAAATCAGTAGTAGCCTACCATATTTAGAACCATATCTGTCATTTTAAAAAACAACATGATAATATTAGTTTATTAATACTGAATAATTCACTGCGTAATGCAGTGCATGACATATGTCGGCGTTCAAGCGTTCGTTATTATAAATTAACATGTTATAAAAGCTAATTTACCTGGGGTTTCCCCCCCTCATTCTGACCTTTGCCTCTCCGAAAATAAATAGCCCATAATTCAAAGGCACCCCATGTCGGATTCATTGCATTTCTGTCTCTGCAAAGTCAATCCGAAACCTAAATGTTTCCCGTCATAGTAGTGGGATTTATAGGGGTGGGGCGAATGACTCAACGTAAAACTTGGTTAAACTAATTTTCTTTTTTCCCCATCAAGCAATTTTCCTCAAGAATCCCAAATAATAGTCTTCTACACTGATTTACTGCAACGAATCCACGAGCATCGAGTGCCCATAAATAAGTATCTCCGTGAACATATTCGGACCGCAAGTTCCGTACTGTCTGTGACTTCTCAGCCAGCAGATGAATCTACATTCAAATGCCCACTTTTAAATACACGCTGACCTTAGTATCACACTCCACAGCGGTGGATTAAACGGCACGATCGCGCGATGATACACTTCAGTATATTCACGGTTCCACTTTCAAGGACACTGCAGCTCACACTCATACAATTACACACACAACACAGATAAGCGACATAAATGAGCGTTTTCCGCCGGCCCGATCAGCTGACGCCACCGCTTATGAAGAGGGCTTTACCTTTTTACTGGTTCTGCTAGTATAGCCGTTATATGGGTTGATTCCTGTCCTCGGCGGCACAGAGAGCAGCATTTTTACAGCAGCAGCAGCAGCAGCATCGCTGTGTCCGGAGCGCCTAGTACAGCCAAGAGTCAGCTGACGTCACCGGGGACATTCAGCCTGGAGTCTGTGGAAGAGATCGAGTCGCTTACACACACACGCACACACACACACACACTGCTGTTCATTAGCACAAAGGAAGAAAACAGCAACAGAATACGCTATTCTCCTCTAAATGGTATTGAAAGCTATACTCCCTTATAAAATGAAAGAGTTTTGATTTCATATTAACTTTTTCTTTTTTTAAACAATAATGGAAGAAATCAACCGAAAGATCCATTCTTGAACTTTCTGGAAATCTATGCTGAATTTTCCCAGCTGCACAAACACTATTAAATATGATATTCACTGGTTATATATGCACCTCTGGGAAGCTGGACACTTATAAATTCAGATGTATTCTGTATTGTGATGCTCAGTAAAAGCACTAGCAAATGTAAGTGATTGGTCCACCACAAGTAGGGTGCAGTACGCTACAAAAATGAATAATATTGTGATTTAAAAGAAATTGTTTTCTATCAGAATATATTTTAAAATGTAATGTATTTCTGTGATGGCAAAGCTGAATTTTCAGCAGTCATTACTCCAGTCACATGATCCTTAACATATCATTCTAATATGCTGATTTGGTGCTCATTATTCCAGACTTTTGAATGATGTGCGCAAGTTATGAATTTGATCAAATATGCAGCCACTGAAATGACTCCCATAATCCCCGAAACACTATCAACAAATTTTTGGGGAGTTTCTTACAACCACACCTGCCATTTAGCTATTTTTCTTATTACAGTGTAGGCAAAGGAACACCATGTTGCCAGCAAAGCCCAAAAGACACTTGGGATCATGAGTCAGCCAGCAGCAGAACCCAGTCATACACCACTAAGTCATCTCCTCCAGCATCACAGCAACAGCAGAGGAGCCGCCAGTGTTTATCTGAAGTCAGATGAGTGGCTAATGTAGGAGGATAGTTGTTTAAACTATCCTTTGTTTGGCCACTGCAGATGAAATCTCTTTGCTTCCAGTGCTCTGTCTACAGGTCTCTGGCATTTTGCATTTGTTTATGTTTAGATAAGAGCTACATGCTACATTCCTATGGTGTTGGTACAGTGTTTAATATGTAGAGACATATTTACACTTTCTGGATATTTTAATGATTAAAGCCTTGTTGGGTATTCTCAAAGAGTCAAAACAGGATTGGAAATGTATATCCATATTCGGAAATGATTTATGATTTGCCAAGAGTTCAGTTCAGTTTAGTCTTGCAGTTCATTTGATTTATGACATTTCAGCTTGGGTAATATTAGGAAATTCGGTTCTAAACAGAATAATAAGGGTTTCCAAGCCCGTTAGCTGTCCTGGACAAATGAAGGTCACTGAGCTAATGATTTGCATATGTACACGAGATAAACAGTTTGGCCTTCCACAGTGCAAATCGAACATCAGATAGATACTTACAAACACCCTCTGAAAATATTTATATTTTATATATAAATATTCATATAAATAGTAATTAATACTATAATTTTAAATGTATTTTATTTCTGTGATGCAAGCTGAATTTTCAGCAGCCATTACTCCAGTCTTCAGTGTCACATGGATCCATCAAAAATCATTTTAATATGCTGATTTGCTGCTCAAGAAACATTTCTTAATATTATCAGTGTTGAAAACAGTTGTGCTGCGTAATGTTTTTGTGGAAATGATGCAATTTTTCAGGATTCTTTGTTGTTTAAAAGAGTAGCATTATGAAAGAAATGAAAGAAATATTTTGTAAATCTGTTGTTATAATGTGTATAACTTCACTTTTGATAAATGTATGCGTCCGTCTGAGAACAATATATATATTGGCTGAATTTTTTTTTGTCGTGACTACTCCCAAATTTTGCATGGTATGTATGATAATATATTTTATATAATTGTAATAATTTTTTTCCCCCAATATATTTCCAAGTATATAAATAATAATAACAATAGTAAAACATTATATTCAATCAAATTTATCTAATTTCTCAGTTTGACTCTTTCCATTATAAATATTTTTTCTGGGCGACTCTATTAGCAAAAGTAGTAAACAACACATATACAATGTCTGTACATATATAAATATTACATGCATTTAAAATAAAATTGACAATGGCATAATAAATGATGGCAGCACAACATTTCAATTAATCACCAGCTTTTTTACATGCCTAAAGCAAATAAGTATGAAATCTTGATCAGATACTGAGAGAGGGAGCTGGAGAATGAAGTCTCGATGGGGGTTGGGAATATCTTTGGTGATTGCACATACCTTGAATTCTTCAGGTGTTGTCAGCATGGCCCTTGTGGTAATTATCACCCTGAGGAAGCCTGACTCACTTCCCTACCTGCTATTTAGGACGTCTTCCTTTGAAGGAAATACCTTTTTTGGACAGAAAGATCATGCATTGTTACCTCTAGGATGCTCAAGTATTCAGCTCTATTTTCCAGCTAGAAACTAATTTCATATACATACATAAAGCAAACTAGATGCATGTATGCAAAATAGCTTGATAACCAAATCATCAGGGAGTGATTCAATTCAATAAATCTTTACATGGACCATTTGTAATTTCATCTCTTGTAGTCCTGACTGTCTGCAGCAGGTTGGTGGAGTCTGGGAACGCAGTCCATTCCTCCCCCATTCCCCCCCCCCCATTGTAACCAGCTCAGTCTCAAGCGCTGTGGATGGTGAAGGCGGGGGATTGTGTGCAGATGTGCTTGGAGAGTGGCCAGGCGCTTTGCCCTGAGAGAACATGTGGTCTGGGACTGTTTACGCTGGCACTGTCTCAAATCAACCCCCACACAACATGCTAGCCTCACAGGACACCACACACACACACACACACACACACACACACACACATAGATCTCTTTCCCCTGCTGCTGCACAGGAGCCATTCTGCTAACTGAGCGACATCAGTCTTCATGTCAATTGTTGAACGTGAGGTGCATTCATTCACAGAAATAAAGCAAATATATTTTAAGTAATAAGACTTAGTTTTGTTAAAGTTGGCATGAAGTGAAAATTAACCTTATTTTCTATATGATGTTTATTTACATTACGTCCCCTTGGAATTATAAGGTTCTATCTGCATTCCGAGTAGTTTTGAGATTTTGAGCCTCAAAGTTTTTAAGTTCCATTCGACTGTGTAGATAGAACTTTTTTGTTTTTTAAATAAAAAGTCCCAAAATGTACACAACATTAAAAAATCTATTACATAATGTAAATAAGATGTCACAGAATAAGAATATGTGAATAACTCAATTTTGACAAAAATGTCATATAGAACCTTATAATTCCAAGGGGATGTATTGTGAACAATTCAACCATGTATGTGTTTTTTTTTTTTTTTTTTTAGTCATAAGTTTTTTTACTCCATCTTCCTAACTGAATGTTCTCTGGTGACGTATGCAGGATTTCTCCAATCAAATAATTCAGTTCACTTAAACCCTGCCCTTTTTGAGTGAAAATCCCTCATATCAAAATCCAACCAACAACTGATGGATAGAACCAAGTCCCCGCCTAGTTTTTCAAAAATGCCAATTCTGGCATCACTGACTCAAAAAACCCTTTGATTTATTTTATTCTGTGGAACACAATAGAAGAAGTTTAGCAGAATGGGGGGGGTTTTTGTTTTGA
This sequence comes from Sinocyclocheilus anophthalmus, assembly GCA_018155175.1. Classification (NCBI taxonomy): domain Eukaryota; kingdom Metazoa; phylum Chordata; class Actinopteri; order Cypriniformes; family Cyprinidae; genus Sinocyclocheilus; species Sinocyclocheilus anophthalmus. The sequence goes on from JADLZN010003237.1 coordinate 57,651, forward strand.
GAATGTTCATGCTGCTCTTTTCCATTCTATAAAAGTGGATGGTGACCACGGTTGTTCAAGTACCAAAAAGGAAAAAAAGGCACAATAAAATTTGTCATGCTGTATTAGATGTTTTTAATTTAGATTTGACATTTTTATGCAAATTTATTTATGACTGTATTTTTTATTGCTGCATTTTACTCTTAAATCTCATTCACATATGCATATTATATATTTAAGAATATGTAACATCAAAATGTGTCGTACCAGATTTGACGTCAGTGATGACATATTTTATTGGTTCTACTGTGACTTGATCACAATATGCCACATTTTAATATGCACATATTCAAATTGCACAAATAACATTTCAGAGAAGTGTAGTTAAAGGACTTACATTTCTATTATTTTACTTCACAAGAATGAAGATGTATTGTGGTATTTTGGGGATTTTGTTTTGGATTTGTGTCACTTTTGTAGCTTGGCAGTCCCTGGTTACCATTCAATTTCATTATATGGGAGCAGCATGGGAACATCCTGCTTAAAGGAATAGTTCACTCAAAAATTTGAATTAGCTGAAAATGTATTTTTTTTCCATCTCAGGCCATTCAAGAGTCAGAATGAGTTGCTTCTTCATATAAGGGTTAAGGTAACAGATTTGGAGAAATGTAGCATTTCATCACTTGCTCACCAAAGATCTCGCCAGGTGAAGGGGGGGTGCCTTCAAGGGAAATAGGAGTTCGTAAAAAAGAAATGAGAAAAACGTAAAAATAATCCACAAGTAATCCACACAACTGCAGTCCTTCAATTAACATCTTGTGAAGTAAAAAGCTACATGTTTGTAAGAAACAAATCCACCAGTAAGGCGTTTTACATCTCGGATGGCCTGAGGGTGAGTACATTTTTAGCAAATTTTTTATTTATTGGTGAACTATTCCTTTATAAACAATTCCTGTTTTGTGTGAAAGAAAAAATGCTGAGTTTTGGAAAAAAACAAATCAGGGTTCGCCCTTATTTTTGTGTGAAACATCCTTTAAATGAAACTCGTGGATATGAGACCAAGATGTTTTGATGTAGGATGGCATAAAAAACCCACAGATTCATAGGGCTCAAGAGGGACAATTAATGGCTTCACTTGAAACGCACTGAAAAAGAAACAAAAGCGGACTTGCTTTTTCCCAAATGGAGGCCAAACGTGCGTGGGCGCATTTCGCAGTACAGCCCCCCGTGTGATCACTTCACGACAGTTCAGCTGTCGGGTCGGCGGCACTGTGTACGGCGCCATACCGTCACAAGTTCACTCACGAAGATGCAGGATACGCAGGGACCAACGAGTAGGGCGGGAGACCGGACAGACACTATGGGCACGAATTAAAAAGCATGCTTGGTTGTCATGCTGTGTCAGACGATGAGCTTGTTGGATTTATACCCCAATGTACAATGAGCTTTATCACCACCTCCAAGCCTTTCTCCCAGTGAGGCTTGGGAAATGAGGTTAGATACTAAGCACCACATGTGTTGATCTTCTAGGCCACTGAGTGGGCATGGCCAGCCATTCAATGCACATAGATCAACTAACAACACCGCTACTTCCAGAAGCTCCACACGATTTGTCGGAAGTGTGACTGTTATGCTGTCTACCTCATTGTCTGCACCCGCAGCGTTCATCGTTCCCAATAAGATCATGCTTGGTGGATTTATGGATGTGTCGTCCACATCCCATGTTGGTATTGGGGCTCACTGTGTTGTCTTACATATCTATGGATTAAAGGATGTCATTCAGATGAAAGAATCCTTTTTTTTGTTCCGTAGGATTCTTTAAAAGGGGTTGGGCTTCCATATGTGAAAGACACCCCACAATGTTATTTAAACCCAGAGATGACAACCAAAATGTTGGTTTATTAACAAATTTACCAATCACAAGAGCCACTGTGTATCAAATAAAACAAGGAAACAATAAAAAAAAAAAAACATGGCAAATTTAGCAGTGATTAAGCACGTTCATTAAGCACTGAGTCATATGTGTTACATGACATCATATTAGATCATTTAAATGGGCCTTCCTTAAAGAGAAGTCTAGGCGGTATTCCGTGAAACATTGCACTTATATTACGCTTGGGTGGGAGCTGAAAAATCTTCCAGAAATGTGTAGTAGTATTGTTCTAATCGTCAAATATAAACCACTTGTCGCTATGGCGATTTATGTAGAGACAGCAAAAAACTCTGAACACAAACAGCACATTGAAACATTATTGATATTTTGATTTATTCAATGTGCACTGGCTGGAGAGAAGAGAGTAAATAGGCTGGTGTCTAGTGCCACCCAGAGGACAGCACACTTTGATGGAATAAATTTGGTATTTTATGTATGAACTTTTTGTACTGGGGTCGGTTGGTGACGGTTGCGAGTGGTTTCTCTGTGTCAGTTCGCGACTAGGATCAACTACTCGACGTCCACGGTTCGGAATGGGGGACCGACGAAATTGGGAATCTCGCTTAGGAGAACCAATCTTTAATTCGAGTGTAGAAACTAAACGAGGCACACTGCACAATTAGGTATGCGATATATTGCATTCCAGTGCACGTGATTCCACAGCTCAAATGGAGTGTATAAGTATGGAAAGCGAGATGCCAGCGCATATGCAGGCCTTTTTGCCTCGGAGCGAGGCGTTGTTCATCGTCTGTTCCTGGGAACTTCTGCTCAGAGGTAAAAGCTGACAGCGACAAGCCGGCTATTTTGTGGGCTTTCCGTTGCTTGGTGGTACAACGCCTTCAGCCACTCTGGCTTGGGGCAGCCACGCCTCGTGCAGACTGCAAAAAGTTAGGATTTCCCACGAGGTTGTATGTTGAGTGGGTGCGCACATCAGGCCGTTGCACTTACCCCCTTTGTATGTTGCATGTTGTGACGGGACCATCTCCCCTGTGCGGCTTCAGCACCACTATAAAAGAGCAAAATTTCTATCTTACAAAGAGCTCACGGGTGGATGTCTTTTTAGGTACGTAGCTGTGGAGTATTCCTGGGACCGCCTTAACGGGCTCGGCAGTTGTGGCAACGGGCCCACCAGGGCCAACGGTCATATGAGGGACCTTGCAAGAGGAGTGGTCCACGACCGGGGAAGTATTCTCTATATGAGGAACCTACTGCCCACCCGCGGGTGACGGGCGGGTGAAATCCTTGACGCCAAGAGCGATGAAGGTTACGCGCGTCTTTCGGGGTGGTGCGGATCTGGTCCACTTATGGTGTCCAGGATGAGCCGTTTCTGCGACAGCCCGAGAGGGGACAAGCACGGTTCTTGAACCGGCCCCCGGTGTGCCCAGACCGCCTTTTCGTGCGACGTTACCGGTTGTGCGAATCGTTTTGGACATGTAGGTTCTCCAGTGGCTAGTCCCCAAAGACAGGGATGAGGGCCACTCAGTTAATCGCTCTGCCCCCGCGTGGCAGCTGCTGGCCTCCCCCGCCTGCGGTTTGGCAGGAGCATTCAGCCCGCTCGAAATCACGCGATTTCGACCAGCGTCCGCAGCTGCCTCCAGCAAAGCTGTGCTGTGGAGCCGGTCGCAGGGCAGTCGCCCCCGCCCGTCCAGGCCCCCGCCAGACCTGGTGGTAAGAGAAAGAACAAGAGGCCCTGAGACGGGCAATCCAGAGATGGAGGGAGTTGCTCTTCAGGAGATGGTGAGGAGGAGGGGTACGGGCAGAGACTCTTGGTTTCACTTTTTTTCCGCCAATGACCTCTCGGGTTCGGTGGTAACCCAAAATACTCGACCAAAAGTAGATAAATTCTTTCTTTATATGTGGCCCCAGATGGGGTTACCGGGGAGAGTTGTTGGGGGGATTCCAATGTGTCCGTACACCACTCACCATACTCTCTCGGCCAGTGAGCAGCAGTGGAGAGGATCGGAGATGTAGACGAACGCAAAACGGATAAACAACACACGCTCTGCTCAGAAAAGCGGTCAGTGGTGACACACACCCGGAACCCAGCCTCCCGGACCCGCTATGAGGACGCACGGGCGGGTCCATGAGTTTTCTTCAGCGCTGGGCCACACTTGCGGTACGCCTTTGTAGTTCCGTTGGATGGTGGCCACTTGCTCGGTGTAGGGGCCAGCCTGGCTAGGAAGATACCCAGGCCCGTCCTCACGAATGGCTCCTGTCGCAAATCCAAACGTCAGGTTCGTCGGGTATGTCGGTCATGTTCCCCCTGGCTCCCTCCCAAGTTTCGGGGTGTCCACTTACTTCAGTTGAAAAGCAGGCAGACTGCCACTGGTCTCTGAGTGCGGAGGGAGGAGGATCGGCGTATATTGATGGCGGAAGGAACGCGATCGAGCTGTTCTGTCCCAGCCGATAGAATTGGACGGGGTGTTACAAGCCCTTTAGCTTCTTGGTTACCCCAAGAACAGGGGCAGGGCGGGATTGAGGGGACCAAACTTGGATCTGCGTGTCTTGAACCGGTCCCTTCACCAGTTACCGTTCAAGATGTTAACGCAGAAACGCATCTTCAGTTGCATCCGTCACGTGCTAAGATGCGTTTCGGATGCGATCGACCTTGAAGGGGGATGTGTACTACGTGTCCAGTAATGTGGTGTCGATAGTTCCTTACCAGAGCCAAAGAAACAAACAATCTCCTCACCAGGTTTGCGTACAAGAGAAAAGGAGAAAACAAAAGACAGGGGAAACATATAAACCAGTTACAAGGGTCTGCCCTTCGGGTGTCAACCAGTCGCCCCGTGTCTCAACGAACGTACGGAGGCCCGGTTGGGGCACAACTTGTTCACCATGAGAGAACAGGGGATTTCGGCATTCCTCACTGACCTCGACGATTGAAGCCTTAGTCTGCACTCCTAGTCTCAGGACAAATTTCGTTGTGGGCGAAAACCATGGATTTGGTAAATTCCACACTAGCAGCCTGTGGGCCTTCGGGTCCAAAACTGGGAAAAAGCAGCACAAACTCTACCCGTGATGTGCGAGAGGGGTTCTCTTTTCTTAAGCGGTAGGGAGTTGGACCTCGGTCTTAAACGACAAGCCGCCTCACGCCAGGAGTGCTCAGTCGGTGTTAAAACTGCTTGATTTCAGTTTATTTAATCAGAGGGGCTCCTGGGGCACTTATGGCACGCCTACGGCCTGTGCAGGGGTCACACGTTTGCTCGCGTGGGCTGGCTCATCTGAGGCGCCGACAAGCACTGCGTCCATGGCCGACACCAAGTCCCTGACGAACTTATATGTTTTTCTTGTGGGGCGTTAGCCAACCGCGGACACTTTCCGGGCCCAAGTTACCTACGGCAGCCTTGCCGCCAAACCTTCCACACTGTGTCAGACCTTGCGTTGGTCAGGCAGGAGTGCACACCTTAGAGCCACAGGTCTCCAGGCAATGCTCGTGGTCGTTCTGCCCACGGATGCTTCACAACCACCGGATGGAGGTAGGTCCACAATATGTACAAAACGTGGGCTTGCACAGGGGTCAGGGGGTTAAGGACGGGGGACCACACCAACTGACACTGGCACACAAATGCCTAGAGTTGTGGCGGTTGGCACCTTGCCCTGTCGCACCATCTCACGGAGAGCGCTTACCCGCGTGCGCACAAAATCAACCGTATACGTCCGCCACGGACATAACACAGCGTGAAGTAGTTAGAGTACATTCAACTGATTATTCGTAAAAGGTGGTCTGCGCTTCCCGCTTCACGCAATGTATAAGCAAAACTCGCCCGCCACACTCCGCCCTTGAGTAAATGTTTCAAGCGAACAGACACATATGACGGACGCTTGTGCTGATTCACATTCCTGGGAGTGCTCAAGCAAAAGCCATCAGCAGCACTCGATTACGATGACACGCCCCAGCGCCTTTGATAGTGGGGAATTCCTGTATGTTCGATTGAGCGTGGTGACACCCTTCCTCGACGACCAAGAACGGACCCTCTTCATACATGCGGAAATATGCACGCCACCCGGGGACAGTTCAGCAGATGTGCGTGTCCTGTTTTGCAGCATAAGTGTTGGAGCGAAGCTGTCTCCCTCCCAAACCTCAAAGCTTTATGTCGCTGGCAATCGCTGCTAACCAAGCCCACGTAGAAGGGAAGTCGCTGGGGGAAAAGCAATGGCGGCTGATGAAAAGCCTGAGCTCGTCAGGTTTGACTACAGGGCGGCGTATGCGTAGATGAGAAGGCTCTGTAAGCACACATCACGCCCCCCCTCTATACCTCTGGGACGACCTGGACTCTACGTTGCTCAACCAGCCATCTAGGCAGGTGAACCGCCCAGTTTGAGCCTTGGCAGGACCGGGGATCGACGCTGACTAATTTCAATTGTCGAATTGGAGGACAATTGTCCTGCTGCAATTGGCCTCCATCACAGAGGGTAGGGGACCTGCACGCATGGTTCGGTTTCAAACGATTTGTGACTAGAGTTCGGGCCAGCTGACTCCCAGGGAACGAGGGTTACCATACACTGTAACCGAAACGTTATTGTAGCAGAATTTTACGTTATTATAGTAAATTAAGGATTTATTAATATTTTTGAAGATATATTTGTTTATTTTATAAATTCAGTTTTAATTTGTATAATTTTCAGTTTAACTTCATTTAAATTACGTTTTATCATTTTAGGGGTAACAACCTTTCATATTTTATTGACTATTGTTAAAAGTGTTTCTTTGATACGTAGCTTTTGAATTATTTATACAGTATATGTTTTGTTTTCTTTTTAGAGCTTTTTAGTCGGTGTAATGAAAACTATTTTTTATAGGTTTGCAGTGTTAGGTTATAGCAAGTAAAATCAACATTTGTTGTTGAGGAACATGGGAAACGTTATATTTTAAAGGAAAACAGTTAGAAAAAAGTATAAGATAATGCTTTTTAACCTCAGCACACGAATGTAAAAGGTGGTTACAGAAGTGTTTGTCAACCTAGTGTAGTGTCCCTCAGACTTATTATTATTATTTTAAAATTATTTATGTTTAACAGTTTAATTGTTTAAAATGATTGCTGTTTTAAAAAAGATTTATTTTTATTTTTATTATCTCATTATTTTTTTAATTAAGACAGCAAGAAGGCACAAAAAGGCCCACAAAAAGAAACTTACCACTTACCATCATGATTAGTGTTGTTTGAACTGATTTTACAAATGCTAATTTTCTTAGAATGAGAATTTTTTCAACCATTAAGTTGCTTGAGAATACTACGCTCATGCAATAGCCATTAATTGACCACTAGATGACCATGTCACGTAGGGTTAAGATAACGACAAAGAATATTCCTGAAACATGAACAAGGGAGAAAATAGAAGGGAGGAAGAACACAGTAGCTGACCCTAAACATATTACGCAGACTACTCTCTGTTCGTTAACCATTTCGGTTAGTGTTCTTTAATAATAGATCAATAACTGTACAGTTTTGAAAAAATAAAAATTAGTGCATTAAAATGTAGGGGGAATCCTAGCCCACGCTAATACTTTGACACAGAAGGTGTCCAGACTAATAAATGCTAAATAATAAATAAATAATTTGTTTTATTATGGTTTAGTATTACATTTTCTTGCATTATTATTATTTACGTTTTTTTTGTTCTTCATCCAAGTTATCATACCCACGCTGAAGAAAAAAAACTACAGTAATAAGCCGGTATGTATTACAAGACCTGAATTTTAAAACTTCATTATTTAATTGAAACAATTATCTAGCCAAAAGCAATTCTTCATGAAGCTAATCAATTAATACAAATGAATTACTTTGAGTCATAAGTATAGAGCCAAGATGGCTGCGTGGTGGGGTCAGTTTCCACCGACTGAGGGGCAAAACAAATGGTCAGTCGTAAGCTGAGCCGCGCATGCGCAGGAGCCCAGTGCCGCTTAGGGCTTTCAGTCTTTCTTTCTTTTTTTTAATTAAAATTATAATTTTTTTTATTAGACATTAAAGACAATAACAATGTTACAAAAAATTTACAACTTTATAACCAAGACTATCCAATAAAATGATTATCCAATTAAAGGAATTGAGGTTTTCAATACATTAGATGCTTGAGAGAGAGAGAGAGAGAGAGAAAAAAGGGCTTTCAGTCTTTTAGGACTCCCGTCGAGGTGGGTGACGTCATGCAGCAGTCCAGTAGAGCCCCCCCCCCTCACTCAAATTGTAACCACCAGCATCAGAAGCGGTGGGGCTCAGAAAAGAGGAGCCTTTTTTATTTTTATTTTTTGCAGCGAGGACCGCGAACGGACGATCTCGCATTTGTATTATCCTGATTTTGTAAAAGGAATAATTTGATCACAGAGAAGACCGCTTTGATTTTTAGGATTTTTTTTAAAAGACACCACATACCTCTGTTTGCATGCTGTTATTCAGTAAGCAACATACATGACCGTGCCATTGTACAACACCTCCCCTTTTTAGGCTGGACAAGCTTTTTTATGTATAGATTTTAATGACACATTGTCTGCTGTGCATTATTGTCTGCTCAGCTACGTTTGCTAGCGTGTCGGAGGGCGCAAGAAACAACAGACCACGGCGGACAATTGCGAGGTTTGGATGAGGTGTTTGAATCCAGCTTTACGTGAACAATTGGGATATTTCCATAGGCAATGCCATTTTGCAATGCAAACATGTTGACTGTTGGATTGCTTTACCTGGGATTAGTTCTTGCAATAGAGATTGTAGATCCCACCAGAGCCATTGAAGGTGAGTAACCACGATTAAACGTGTTATTTTGTCCATGCATGCATTTAGGAGACAGTCTGTAAAGTTTTCGAGACATGGCCTGGTGATAGTGACAAAAGCTACGCGTGGGCTGCTGCTTTCGACACCCAATATGGGCAGCAATATGATTATTTCAGGTTTGCAGGATTGATTTGGAATAAATATGCCGAGGAGGGTATTTGCGCAGTTTTGCTATCACCTGTGCTGTGATTGTTACATCTGTCCTGGTTATCCTCATCCAGACTTGCGCTAATGAAACATTCGCATTATCAGCATTTGTACACAGAAGCCACAAATCGCCCGGTTTTTTCCTTTAACGCGTTTGTGCCTTATGGGGACAGATTGGAGATGTGGGAGTTGAGTTATTTCGTAATAGCTCCACAGGCCTGTGCATTCGCCGGACTCGTTTATAAATTCAAACGCCTGTCAAATGTTATTCTCCTGCTTGCATGAATTGTTAAAGTATGAGTGGCAGCCGAGCTCGCCACAGGTCTATTTGCATGCAGTCCTTCATGCTGTATATTCCCGCATTCATAGCGGTTTATTCAAGTGTACTGGTAGGCACATCCTCTGCTAGTGTGCATACTAGATACTCGTCAACTAGTTTTACTTCAGGAGTCAGAGTTGTACATTGTAAATCAAGTGGAACAATTGTTTATTATACAAAAATGTTCTTAATGTTTTTGTTATCAGAAAAGTATGAATGGTACAAACTATGTTTATGCTGCAAATGAACCTGTATTTAATGTAGTCTGTTTTTTTTTTGTTTTTTTGGAGTAATATTATATTATATAGGTTTTTATAGAATTTGCTCATACCACAAAACAAGTCTGTGTTGGCATATGGAAATGTAAAATGTTTTGCACCATAAAACATGATTGGACACAGACTAATGTCAGCTACAAAAGATATGGGGAGCTTTGTTCCTCCCTTTAAAAGTTGTGCACATTTATATGGTTAGTTTCAGTATAGTATTTGCATTTAGCTTTCCGTTTTCCCTTCTGTCCATGATCAGAACAGACCCGTGACCTGTTTTTGGGTTGCGACCCACAAGTTGAGACCCACTGAGGTAGATTAAAGTATGGTCGTCATTGTCTGACACGTCTTATTATAGTTCCAAGGCAGTTTTAAGGTATTTAAGACACATTCATATGTCAAATATTTTAAAACACTAAAGAGCTTGACGACCTAGTTATTCCTTTTATAGAAGTTTGGGATATTAACAATAACAATTCAAATAAATGAGAGGAAAATGGTGCCTACAGAGCACACCGGATGCCTTTTGAATAAATACTCCAGATAGTTTTCTGTGACATCTGTATAAATTATGCAACGGTCCTTTTTAGTATGGCTCAGAAAACTGGCCTACAAATGGCCCACATTTTGAATTATGCAGATCCAAATGTAATGCTCATGCCCAAGAAATAAGTGCATAATGTAGGCGTGATCAAGAGAAGTTAAAAGACTGTGATTAACTTTGTTATTTAGTCATTCACTAGTCAGTGCATTGCACATTAACTGTAAAGAATAAGTTGTTGTGTTGTCTAAATGGTATAGTTTTGCCAAAAATGAAATTTTTGTTATCATTTATTCACCCTCATGTCATTGCAAACCTATATGACTTTATTTCATCTGTGGAATATCCATACTAAATATCCATACAATGAAAGTCAGTGGGGTTCATTGTTCTTTTTGGAACCCATTGGCTTAAACAAAGGGTTGACTTTTTAGGGTTGACTATCCCTTTAAAGCCTTAAAATGATCAGTAATCATCAGTTCTTTCAGGATACTGTTATGTAATTTATATGATTGATGATGCAGTACCGAAATATGAGTAGTTGTGTAGCAAGTTATGTGACCACTTGATGCCACCTCAGACAGCCTGTCAGATGATTTTGACTGGCGCAGCTGAGTCGCTTCTGCCGAGATCTGATAATAGGTTTAGTTGAGGCCACAAAAAAAGAAACCAAGTGAACCTCAGCAGACCTCAGATGAACCTTTATCTTGTCAAGACAGGATTCAGTGCCTGGGGATGTGGTTTTTATTATTATACTGGAAAGTAAAGATAACGGTCAGAAACAAATATTCTATATTTGAACAAACCTCATCTAAGTATACTTAAAAAGAAAAAAATGAGACCAGATTTTCTTGACATGATATGAGAATAACGTGTAGGTTTTATGATATATAAATGACCTGGGAGTCTGTTCTGTGGAAGAAGAGGAGGAAATGGTCTGGTGGATGGAGGCAGGGTTGAAGTTCTTGTGCTGTTATTGTCTTGCTCCACCTCCACCCTCTGTGGAACATCTGGATATAGAAGACTCATTAGCCTAGACATTATATGGGGAGGAATGGGAAAGCAGACCATTAGTGACTGGCCTTGGCTTACGGGATTGGGAGTATGTGTCTGCAGAGGCATCGCTTCACTGTTGGATCACATTTTGGCATGTGATGCTAAGCACTGATTTAATGTACATGTTAGCATTTGCCTTCATGGAATGCAGAGTGACCCTTTGTGAAGTTGGTTCAGGTCTGTAGGTGGTGATGGTGGCAGCCGACGTGGATCAGGGACTGCTGTCAATGACTACGAGCAAGGAACTCGTGGCTTTGCGTGGATCACTGTTCGAGCAGGAGAACTGATGGTTTTTTATTTATCTATCAGAGTTGACCAGTTTTTCCCCAACGTTTTTTTCCGATTTAGAGCATGTCTGTAAATACTGGAATCTGAATATGTAAAGTTATTTTAGTTTCTATTTTATTTTCAGCTTGTCTTTTCAGTTTAATTTTTGATAGTGTTCACAATTTTTTAATTGTTTATTCTAGGTTTTAGGTTTTTTTTTCCATTAAGTTTTTATTATTTTTTTAGGAATTGATATTTACATACTATTATATTATTTACTAATATTTTGAATGGACTGTTATTTGACAGATTTAATTTAATTTTATTTTATTATAGGCTTAGTAAGTTTAATTAGTAAGTAATTGTGTGGACTTTTTCATTTTTATTATTTTTTGTATATTTAGTTATTTCAAAACTTATTTTACTTTCATTTTATTTTATTTCAGCTTTATTTAAATTAACAAGAGGTATTTGTAATAGTTTTTTTTAGTTAAAAATAACAACACTGATTTTAGGGCAGCCAAATGTGCAAACTGGTATAATTAAAAAACTTATAACACTGTTAAATTTCTCAGCAGAGTCTAGTGTTATTGTTATATAGAGGCATTTTTGTGTTTAATAAAGACTGTAAGTATTTTTTGGAGTCATTAAATGTATGTTGATGTAGTTTCAGATTTTAATTATAATTAAATTTTAATTTCACTTTATATTTTTATCTAGTTTTCTCTAACAATATTAACACTGATAATAACCAACCAGTTTTTTGAACCTTTGCTTGATCAGTGATTCATCTTATATACACATCTGTCTTTGTGTCTCAGAAACTCTGGAGGATTCTACAATCCTCTTATAGCCTGAAATAAGTCCACGAATCCTCCTACATTCATACATTAATACATCTACTCATACATTCAGTGTTCGTTCAACCTGTCGTTTCTCCCACACCATCTTTGCCCCATCTGATGAATGAATAGAGCTACATTATAAACCTCTTGGTAACATTCTCATTCAGGCTGGGATTTCTTTTGTTGTTGTTATTAGTTGAAGAGCAATGCAATGGCAAAGTCTGTTACGTAACCTTTATTTGATGTAAAATGCTGCAAGCAGACATTCAAATGTGGCAGCTTACTCATAGGAATATACAGGGTTCAATGCATCTTTGACATACTGTCAGTGCTGTTTGAAGTGCTGATTGTGACATCTCAGACACAGAATGGCGAATGCTTTGCTCATAAATATTAATTAGGTTATGCCAAGTATGTAACATTATCTTTTAATGTTTATATAAATAGTGTATGTGAAGTTCTGGAGTATTTGCTCATTTCCAAGTCAAAATGTATATGTAAACTTCAGCCTTATTATTAGAAAAATAATAATAAAAAAGTACTAATTTTAACTTTTTATTTTAAAAAAATTTTTTTGCATTTTGTTTCTAATTTCACTAGAACGGGTTATGAACTATGGAAAAGACATAATTTGGAGTGCTTGTCTGAGAAATATGTGTACTTTAATCAAAGACATTATAGTAATTAACTAAAACCTTACAACAAAATTACTTAAAAAAAAAAAAAAAAAAAGTATTAATAAAAACTATTTTAGTAGCTCAATGATACTAAAATACCACTGCTTTTAATGGAAGTCTATGGGGCACAGCAGATTTTGAAAGTTTAGTCAGGACTAAGTGTGAATGAATTGCTCAAAATTCTGTATTAAGTTGTATTCAGTGTATTAAAACCATGTAATACCACTAAACGTGGTAACTTTCATACAAAACTCCTTTTTGTTCATCTCTGATGTTGGCCGTAAGCTTGGCTTGCAATGAACCCGGAACGTTCCGTTTTAAAATTATTCACGGCTTTGACAGAAAATCAGTTTATTTTTGTTGCCGTACAAGAATTGTCTCTTGAAATAAGAAAAGCATAATGTAATGGCATTAGATTGCTCAGCTGGAGTCTTACCACTCAGGGCCTGAGGAGGCTCTAATCTCCCTCTTTTAACCTCCCTCTCACTGGGATACACGGTAGACTCCTCTGCGACTGAGGGCTAAACCCAGATTTGCATAACCGACTAGATATGGCATGGTTCCTCCTTGTGTAAGAGGTTGAGAGCTGTGGATGAAAGGATATTGTTGATGGTAGTGAGTTGAGTGTGTGTAATTGGTGTTTTTAGTTTTGCGACATTGGTGTTTACCTATTTAACTGCTACACCCAGGAGGACATGGCTGCATGTAGCAAAACAGAAGAAGATGGGTGCTGTTGACGTGCCAGTGACAGGACACATAAGCGAGTGGTTTATCGAGTGCTTCTGTCAGCTACTAGGATGGAGGACGCAGACATGAGTGTAATGCTTGGCTGTTTCTTTATAGTCTAAAGGTCTGATGTTTTTGAAGGTTGTAATGGATTGCCTTCTTCCTTCCTCACATTAGGCGCAAACATGTCTGCTCAAATGTTGAGGACAGTTGTCATGGTTTCTCAACATCCCACACTCATGTGCTAGAACTCTTTCATATGTTTCTTTCTTACTTTTACTTTTTTGTTTCTGTTTTCACTGTTTTATATGTACTACCATTGCTAAAGTTTGGGATCTGTAACACATTTTAATTTTTAAATTGAATGATGTCTCTTATGCTCACCCAGGCTGCATTTTTTAAAACAAAAATACAGTAAAACAGCAATATTGTGAAATATATATAACATTTCGATTTTGAATGTTTAAAATAATTGATTTGTAATTTATTCCTGTGATGGCAAAGCTGAGTTTTCAGTGTCATGTGATACTTCAAAAATCAGCTAATCTGCTGATTTGGTGCTCAAGAAACATTTATTTTTATTATCAATGTTGAAAACGGTTGTGGTGCTTAATATTTTTGTGGAAACCATGATACATTTTCTTTTTCAGGATTATTTGATGAAGAGAGAGTTCAAAAGAACAGTATTTAATTGAAATATAAACTTTTTTAAACTTTATGCTTTTTTTACTGCCACTTTTGATCAATTTAATGGTAATCCTGCTAAATAAACATATTTCTTTAAAAAATCCCAAACTTTTGAACAGTAGTCTAGTTTTACTCGCAATACCTAGTGTACTGTCAGTGAGTGGGACTGTTTTGTAGCCGTGTAAAAGGGATAGTTGAACCAAAAATTATATTTCTGTCATCATTTACTCACCCTGAATATTTTGCAAATTCTTTTTTTCCCCATGAAGCATGAGTTATTGTCCAGAATGTTTTGGCTGCACTTTTCCACGCAGTGAACAGGGACTGGATCCAAAATGATAAATAGCACCATAAACCATTAAAAGTAACAAATATGATTTGCGTGCTATATTTTCCAAGTGTGAAGCCAATTTAAACATTATTTCCTTTTTGGAGCTCAAAAAAAGCTCCCTTTATGTTCAGCTGATAAAATAAAATCACATGGATTTGGAAGGTATATGGGTTTAGTAAATAATGACAGAATTTTTTATTTTTGTGTGACCTGTCCCTTTAACTATCTATTCTCCACTTGTTGGTATATTCCAGATGACCTCGGTCCATTGAAGCTTTTGTCTTGTGTTTTAACACTCTTCATCGTCTCTCACATCTGCCTGTCAGAGTACTGCTCATGTGTGAAAGCAATTCAGATCCAAATCATCTTTTGTGCTGTGATTAAAGACTGTCTGCATCACACCCAGAGCCGTTAAAAAATGCTCAGCACTAAAGTTACAGGTACTCAGCCTGGAGGTGAATGGCAGCTTACTAGAAATGTACGTTTGACGGTCATGAAAATGACCTGGGGCCTTCATTGTACTCGAGGCTGACTTGTAATCAGTCGTCGTGTTGTTTATATAAAAGGACCAGTATTAGGAAAGAAACCGGTGTTGTATGGACATCATACCCGCCCTTCGGTAGTTTCATAGGTAGTTTACGCCTGGGAACATGTCTTGGCAGCACCTAGCACAATCTTGGTAAATCCTGTTCGTTGCTCTGTGTGTCACAAATAAAGTGTTATTAATTCTAGAAACTCTTTGATAGCTTAGTGAATACAGTGGGCATAAACTTGGCATAAAGGTTTAACTGAAAGAAGACAAAGCAAACAGCTACGTTACGTTAAAAGAGAATCAGTTGATCAATACACAATGAGGAGCAGGGTGAGACCTTTCATAAATAGATTATTTTTGAGTGCAGAGGACGAGGCCACAATGTAGCAGTTTTGTATTTTATTGTATTTTCCATTTCAAACTACAGGTAAAAAAAATCTGGGGGGGAAATCACAGTAAAATAGGAATAAATAAAAAAACAATTTAATAATGAAAGTTACAATTACAATTTCCATTTCAAAATAAATAAAAATCACAGTAAAATAGGAGTAAAAAAAAAATGTAATGATAAAAGTTACAATTATAAGTGGGCACTTTAATGTATAAAAACACTCTTCTAATTATTACACATGTTTGCATTTAATTTACTGTCCTATTCTTTACTTGTTATATTTTTTTCTCCAGATATGGATTGTTGTAGCCAGTGTTGTTTTTAACTTAGAACTATTCAAAATAATTTCCTTTATTAAAATAAAACCGAAGTAACATATTAATATTAGATCAAATGCACTGAAATAAAATACATTTAAGTTGAAGTGCTAAAGTTAACAAAACCTAAAACTGAAATAAAAACAACGCTAAACAGAATTAACAACGAACAAATGAATGTAAATTACAAAATTAAATTAAACCAAAGTTAAAAGAAAGTGTAAAAAAAAAAATAAATAAATAAACAAACAAAAAAGTGGTGTCCAAGCGTGAAATAATATTCGTTAGTCATGGGAAGCTATCTTCTGTAGTACAAGATAGACATCAGGGTGGGTCATGATGATGAGGGAACGTCAAAATTGAGATTAGTGACCATTGACCATCCGACAAGTGGTTACAGGGCTGACAAAGCTTGCAATACCAGTTTCACATCACTTATACGTAATTGATATATGTTTTTCTAGTCTAGACCTCTTACACAATCTGGTATCTGGAAGCCATCTTTAAGCTTTTGGTATGTGCTCACGTATTATAAGAACTTGAAAAGAACTGGCTATTATGGCCTTTTATTTTCTCATTAGAGAATCTTGGGATTGGATATAGTGGTCCTATGTAACTTGAAGAGTCCTCTTTAAAGGGGTCATATGATGCGATTTAAATTTTTCCTTTCTCTTTGAAGTGTTACAAGCTCTTGGTGCATAAAGAAGATCTGTAAAGTTGCAAAGACTAAAGTCTCAAATCCAAAGAGATATTCTTTATAAAAAATAAGAGTCAACCACGCCTACCTAAAAAGGCTCGTTCTAACACGCCCCCAAATACCTACATCACGATGTGGGAAGATTTGCATAATGGCACCCAAATGTTCACGCAAAGAAAGAAGGCATAACTTTTATTCACTCTATAGTATTGTTGTTGCCGCCGCCATGTCGTGAAGGCGGTGTGTTTCGTTGTGAAAGCGAAAACTACATTGTTTGGACTTTCAAAAGGGACGATATCCTCTTCGTCATGACTGGAGCGGATACGGGCTGGTCGTGAGGAAATGCATCATCTTCGCGGTTGGATCGCTGGATCGGCTTGCATCGGAGACGAAGCGGAGTCCAAGCCGGGGTCGCAAAATGTGGTGCGCAAGGCGTTTACTGTCAATGACTTTTTTCCCCGCCCACTGAGCCGCTAAATAGATGCCTCCATACACTCTAGCCCGCGTGTGTGAGCGTGTCCTTTTGAAGCGAATACTTATTTGGCCTTCCAAAAGAGGACGCGACTAGTAATCAGTGGTTAAGTTGTTTACAACACTGTTCCAGAACAGTTATATTATTCAGATGTGCGCAGCACATTTTAGGAGGACTGTTTCCTGATCCTGGGAGAGGAGACTACAATGCCGGCTGTTCTAACTCACAGTCTGTAAGTACGTTTTTATATTTAAAGGGGTCATATGATGCGATTTAAAAAAATTTCCTTTCTCTTTGAAGTGTTACAAGTCTCAAATCCAAAGAGATATTCTATAAAGTTAAGACTCTGCCATGCCCCCTAAAACGGCTCGTTCGAACACGCCCCCACATGTCTACATTTCACGATGTGGGAAGATTTGCATAATATCCACATTATCTACCTCACTATGTGGAAATATTAACATAATACGCCCAAATGTGCACGCAAAGAAAGAAAGCGTGGTTTCAGTAACCTCAGTTAGTGTTGAAGCAGCATGTCAGGAGACGCTGTGTTTCTAGGCGAAAGCAAAAACACCTTATTTGGCCTTCGTAGATGCATTTAGGAATCTTTAAGAATACTTACAACAGAACAGCAATGCATTATATGGACGACCATTTCGTGAACCTAGGATCGGACAGGATTTATTTTGAAAGATGAAGCTTGTGATTATGGTAAGTGGCGTTACATTTCCGATGTGTGCTTGCGGTGTTCGGCCAATCACAGTGAACTGGGTCAGCTGGCCAATCAGAGGAGACTGGGCTTGTCGGAAGGAGGGACTTTGTAGAAAACGAAGCGTGAGAGAGGCGGGGCATAGAGGACCTACAATAATGTACAGTATTTGGAAAAATAATGTGTTTTTTTGAACATTAAAGCATGTTAACATTCTGTTACACCAAATACACCAAATAATGATCTTTAACAAAGCATCATATGACCCCTTTTTGAAGGATTTGCCACTGACGATTCAAACGAGAGTTTTAAGCAGTGTAGAGTAGCGCATGTTGTTTGCCATTTCTCCGATCACAAATGCAGACATGGTTTTGTTTACGCGGTGCGATGCAACGTGTAAATAGACAGTATAAGTCATTATAATCCATTTATAATAATTATGTCCCCACTGGATGCAAAAAAAATGCCTAGTTTGTAATGGGTTTTAATATTTATGTCTCATAGCTCCGGCCTGACAGGGCATCACGATATGGTAAGGGGCATAACATTTCCGTCACATGCTTGAGGTATTCGGCCAATCACAACGCACTGGATAGCTGGCCAATCAGAGCACACCTCACATTTCAGAACGATGAGCTTTGTAAAAAGTAGGGGCAGTAGTCGTTATAGGTGGTTAGAGGTCGGACTGAACCAAGGTTTCGCGGTTTGAGTCTGTACAGGAAGGGATAAGTAGGTGGGGGGGGTGAATGTACAGCGCTCTCTCCACGACTGAGGTGCCCTTGAGCAAGCAAAAAATGGCTGCCCACTGCTCCGGGTGTGTGTATCCCACGGTGCTGTCTGTGTCCTGCGGGTGTGTGCACTTGGATGGATAAATGCAGAGCAATCTTCCTAGTATGGGTCACCAACTGGCACAGTACTCACTTCTAATCAATCTACGCGTTTCAGAAAGGCGGGGCATAAACAATAATGTGGAAAATAATTTGTTTTTTAAACGCATAAACACATTTCATTACACCAATTTACACAAAATAATGTTCTTTTTAGCAACATCATATGACCCCTTTAAGAGACAGGAATGGAATTCATGTGCTGCAAATCCTATCTTACCTTTGCAAACATGGGTACAAATTTAGCTTTGTGTGTTTGTTCATATGTAGGGGTTATAAATAGGATTCACCTTTTTTCAGGGTATCATCATAAAACGCACCCAAGCAAAATTGTTTATTCATCTTGAGTTCACTGGCTTTCTTGAGTTCAGTACATGGTGCTCTGGTATTCACAGAACAGTCCTATTGGACTGTATTGTCCTGTTGTTTGTGTGTGTCTTCACACTTGAGTGTGTACACTCAATGTGTTTTCGAAGTCACTATTTCTGAGTTTCAAATGAGGTGGACGTCCGACCTGCTCAGTGTGATGTTCCTCAGACGGGTCACTGGACTGTAGTGGAGTCATTCAGGTTCCTGGGCACCACAATCTCTCAGGACCTGAAGTGGGACACTCACATTGACTCCATTGTGAAAAATGCCCAACAGAGATTGTACTTCCTATGCCAGTTGAGGAAGTTCAACCTGCCACAGGAGCTGCTTAAACAGTTCTACTCCGCCATCATTGAATCCATCCTCTGCACTTCAATAACTGTCTGGTTCAGCTCAGCTACCAAATCTGACCTCAGAAGACTACAGAGGGTAGTCCGGACTGCTGAGCGAATCATTGGTACAACCCTCCCTTCTCTCCAAGAACTGTACTCGTCCAGAGTGAGCAAAAGGGCTGGCAGAATCACTCTGGAACCCTCACATCCAGCACACTCCCTCTTTGAACTGTTGCCATCTGGTCGACGCTACAGAGCACTGAGCACCAGAACGACCAGACACAGGAACAGTTTCTTCCCTCAGGCCATCCATCTCATGAACACTTAACAATAACTGTGCAACACACACTATTTATTCACTCACACACTTATTTATCTAACACACACACTAAGTCTACATTTCAATTTGCACATAATATACAGTACCTGCACATACAAAACTGTCTATTGTAATATACCTGCAAATACAACTGTCAATTTATATATTTTTATTCCTTATTTACTTGTTCTATTTTTTAGTATGTGTGTTTTTTGTTCTGTCACTGTCATTCTGTTACACGGTGGAAGCTTCTGTCACGAAAACAAATTCCTCGTATGTGTAAACATACCTGGCAATAAAGCTCATTCTGATTCTGATTCTGATTTGACACTGGGTCTCCGCACAGAAATAGAGCTGTGTGAGCAGAGAATGTAGCCTAATTGGTCTCACCTTACCCACATGTTAACCCATATCCCTTCCTATGGGTCCCGCACTGTTGTGCTGAATAGGCAGCAAAATGCAGCGATAAGAACTGCTTTGTTGCAGAAATTCCTCAACTTTCTCTGTCTGAAGCCTCTTTCCCACTGACAGTAATTTAATTGGATGTTTCTTAGTTGATGCATTGTGGGTTGTAGTATAGGTAACCTCAATGTAGATGTCCTAATAGTATCGGTGCAATGTGTAATTGATCTTTTGAAAATCTGATTGTGTTGGCAGTAAAAAAAAAAAAAAAGTAATTTTTAACAATCAGTCTGTTTCTTTTTAAAGATGAACAATGATTATCAATACAGGAATCAAATACATTTTTTATTATTTTTTCCATGTTTAGAAAAACTTGCAAGGCTGCCTTTATTTGATAAAAAAACAGTGATTTTGTGAAATATTATACAATTTAAAATAAGTGTTTTCTATTTTGAAATGCAAGTTATTCCTGTCATGGCATAGCTACATTTTGAGCAGCCATTCTTCCAGTCTTCAGTGTCACATGATCCTTCAGAAATCAATCTAATGCTGATTTGCTGCTCAAGAAACATTTCATATTATTATCAAAGTTAAAAACAGTTGTTCTGCTTAATATTGTTTTGGAAACGGTAATACATTTTTTTCTGTATTCTTTGAATATAAAGTTCAAATGAACAGATTTTGTGTGAAATATAAATATTTTGTAACAATAGAAATGTCTTCACTCCCACCACTTGATGAATTTAATGCATCATTACTAAAAAATGAATGCCTTTTTAAAAAAATCGAACCGACCTCAATCTTTTGAACATTTTTGATGATTATGCAAATTTGATTAAATACATATTTTATGTGTGCAGAGACAGATGTGCACTACATCATGTCATTTGCATAAAGTTGTTGCATCAGTTGACACGCTAGCATCATATTGCCAACTGTTGCTTATGTCGTCTCAAATCATCTATTCTAACGAAAATATGAATATATGACTTTAAATATGAAATATAACTTTAACATGCTTTATGCTACCGGTCACTGTCAGTGCGAACGCACCCTGATCGTTTGCTTTAATTGTTGCTTTCAGATGACGATTTACTAATTCGAAAATTTACTGAGCTTGATTTTATATTGAAATTGGATTTGGTGTAATTTACACACCATGTTTAGCGTCCACTGTCACCTGCAGGTCTGTGAGGCAGGCGGACATTCCTAAAAGTGTGCCTACAACTTGTAATTACAAACAGGACCTTAAGGAATTTCCCTGAGAATGCATAACAGAGAGTTATGTAGCAGCGTTTCGTGAAACTTCCAGAAATTGTTTGCACTGTAATAAGAACCACCCTGATATACTTGTCATTTAAGCAAAAAAAATCTCGACTCTCTGTTCCAAAATTTCATTGTGGGCTCCAAAGACCCGAGCTAAACCCGAGAACTTCAGTCTTTTACGAGCCCATATCCTCACAGAGGACGAGCCTGCAGATGAAATCAATTAAAAGGTGCTGGAATGTGTGGCCGAGGCCTGGAGCTGATTTGGAGGGGCGGTGCGCTGTGAGGGGGGAAGTAGAGACTGAGGGGCTGAAAGTGGGTCACGCTTCTCACAGCTGGCCTCACTGTCGCCATGATATAGAAAGGTAACATCAGCTAGCTCGGATAAGGAACCCCAGATGAGACTAGCCCAGGAGGTCTTTCTTCCTTTTCCTGTCTGCATCCACTGTGGTTTCGCTCCCTTTGTATCACGCACCACCCACAACTCAATCTTGTCTTCCTCTCATTTCAGCTTAGATCAATGTTAAGCTTAGATGCAAAATGTTTCACAACCAGTTGATGGGTTGCCTGAAAGATTATTTGACTAATTGTCTTAAAGGGATTGTTTACCCAAAAATGATAATAATTTGCTCACTCTCATCACTTTTGTTTGGCTCCCATTGTTCTTTAAAAAATATTCTCTGTTGTTCCACAGGAGAAAGTCTGAATATTTAGGCTAATTGTGGGTTTGTGTGACCTAAATGGATGCATTTCTTTGCTGCGTTTTAATAAGACACATTCTTTCTTTGAAAATTAGGTAAACTAAGAACAATTTAATTTGATATTTACATTATTATTAGTAATGCATTATTACTTGACGTAATGTTTGTGACGGGCCGGTGGGGTTTCAAAAGATAAATTAAATCAAATATTTTATTTATAAAATTAAATTTTGCATAATTTAAGAAAATAAAAAGAAAAGAAATTAGAAAAATCTAGATAAATTATTTAACTAGTTTTTGTTGGCCCATTTTTACTTTAATGTATTACTTTAACTTTTAACTTTTAATTTAGCTTTGTAATATCTGACTTTTTTCTTTTTTTACAGAAAATTTATTGTGCTTTTGTAATCTCCATGTGATCTGTTTTGTGAAAATTACTAAAATTGAGACTAATTTAGGCAATTAACATATCTTTTAATTAAACAGCAATTGTGTATGGTTATACTTTTAGACTTAGTTTTTGTAATAAATCATGGCAGAAATGCATTGCAATTGCTTCTGGTGTCCACTGTCTTAGATTTTGTCCAATGGCACACAAAAAAAACTTGAGGTTTTCAGACAAACCACAATAAGCAAATAAAGTTGATGGGTTAATCATTCTGTCATTCCCTGAGTGTAGGCCCTGATGATCCCAAGGTTGTAGGTGATGAATATTTTCCAATCTGATAATGCTTTCCAACAGACATGCGAAAAAGTCTCACATTCCAGGTATTCAGTAGTCAAATGTTAAATGCAACTATTAAATGCATTTGCACATTTTGGTGTCTTTGGTGTAAATGCCCCAAAATGACCATTTACCAAAATGTACAGAGGCGGCAAAAGTCCAAGTGAAGACAACAGAGATAATAAACAATGAGATGAATGTTGGCTTGAAGTCCTTGAAGTAGGGTGTGCTGAAGTTTCTTGTGAGTATTGTTATGTGATGAACCAGAAGCATGTTCACAATCATAAGTTTGAAATTGTGATTACAGCCCCAAAGCAGCAATACATGTGCACATACAGTGGGGCGAAAAAGTATTTAGTCAGCCACCAATTGTGCAAGTTCTCACACTTAAAAAGATGAGAGAGGCCTGTAATTTTAATCATAGGTATACCTCAACTATGAGAGACAAAATGAGAAAACAAATCCAGAAAATCACATTGTAGGATTTTTAAAGAATTAATTGGTAAATTCCTCGGTAAAATAAGTATTTGGTCACCTACAAACAAGCAAGATTTATGGCCCTCAAAGACCTGTAACTTCTTCTTTAAGAGGATCCTCTGTCCTCCACTCGTTACCTGTAATAATGGAATCTGTTTGAACTCGTTATCAGTATAAAATACTCCTGTCCACAACCTCAAACAGTCACACTTCAAACTCCACTATGGCCAAGACCAAAGAGATGTCAAAGGACATCAGAAACAAAATTGTAGACCTGCAGCAGGCTGTGAAGACTGAATCTGCAATAGGTTAGCAGTTTGGTGTGAAGAAATCAACTGTGGGAGCCATTATTAGAAAATGGAAGACATACAAGTCCACTGATAATCTCCATCTCTCTGGGGCTCCATGCAAGATCTCACCACGTGGGGTCAAAATTATCCCAGAACCTGTGAGCAAAATCCCAGAAACACACGGGGGGACCTAGTGAATGGCCTGCAGAGAGCTGGGACCAAAGTAACAAAGGCTACCATCAGTAACACTGTGCTGCCAGGGACTCAAATCCTGCAGTTCCAGACGTGTCCCCCTGCTTAAGCCATTACATGTCCAGGCCCGTCTGAAGTTTTGCTAGAGAGCATTTGGATGATCCATAAGAGGATTGGGAGAATGTCATATGGTCAGATGTAACCAAAATATAACTTTTTGGTAAAACCTCAACTTGTCGTGTTTGGAGGAGAAAGAATGCTGAGTTGCATCCAAAGAACACCATACCTACTGTGAAGCATGGGGGTGGAAACATCATGCTTTGGGGCTGTTTTTCTGCAAAGGGACCAGGACGATTGATCCGTGTAAAAGAAAGAATGAATGGGGGCATGTATCGTGAGATTTGGAGTGAAAACCTCCTTCCATCATCAAGGGCATTGAAGATGAAACGTGGCTGGGTCTTTCCGCATGACAATGATCCCAAACACACCGCCCGGTCAACGAAGGAGTGGCTTCGTAAGAAGCATTTCAAGGTCCTTGAGTGGCCTAGCCAGTCTCCAGATCTTAACCCCATAGAAAATCTTTGGAGGGAAAATCCGTGTTGCCCAGCGACAGCCCCAAAACATTACTGCTCTAGAGGAGATCTGCATGGAGGAATGGGCCAAAATACCAGCAACAGTGTGTGAAAACCTTGTGAAGACTTACAGAAAACGTTTGACCTCTGTCATTGCCAACAAAGGGTATATAACAAAGTACTGAGATGAAATTTTGTTATTGACCAAATACTTATTTTCCACTATAATTTGCAAATAAATTCTTTAAAAATCCTACAATGTGATTTTCCGGATTTTTTTTTCTCATTTTGTTTCTCATAGTTGAGTTATACCTATGATGAAAATTACAGGCCTCTCTCATCTTTTTAAGTGGGAGAACTTGCACAATTGGTGGCTGACTAAATACTTTTTTTCCCCACTGTACATGTTGCTATTTGATGAAACATGGTGGTTCCTTTTCCACTCGCATTCAGTGTTTTTTCCCCACTATGCTGTCTGTAAAGCAGATACGTTCTTAGTTGTTGTGGAAAATGACAGTCAGCCTGGAGGGTACAATCATTGAAGGACGGTGATGTATGAATGATTGGTTTTTAGCCCGGATTCTTTGGAATTTCACCTCATTAGAAACTGGCCCCATTCTGCATCCTCAAGCTCATCTCAGATTTGCCCTAGAAAATTAACATCAGAGGACAAACTTGTAAATTAGTTAAACTGCCTCGGCCAGAATTCAGATATAAGATCAATGTTTTTAACCTGTAAAGGTGCCTGGATGTAAAACACTCCTGTTGTTTTTTAATGCCCAAGACAAAGCGCAAATGAATGAGACGGAAGTTTCTTCCGCATTGGTCTTCTGGCTGGCTCCCAGCCCTTGTGTGGAAACAGCATTTGTTATAACGGGATTGTGGTATTTTCGAATGACTGCAGGGTGATGTTGGGTTGCTTAGCTTGAGGAGTCCTGGCCGATGCACCTTTTTGGGATGCTCCTGATGTTTGCAGTTGGGTGCAGGCCCAGAGGGACAAATAAAGGCCTTCTTGATTCCCCACCATAGACTGAGATGCTCTGAAATGATTAACGGTCCCCCTTGATTTGCACCTTCAAAAACTTGTCAGTAGTTTGGCTGTGTTTGGGGAAAAAACGGGTCTGAATTAACAATCCACATCTCTGTCTGAAATATTTGTGTGCTTTGAATGAAGGCAAGCTCTGTGGGAAAAGTTGCCTGTGTACTCTGTTCCCCCCAACAACCCCAAAACCTCCAATTAAAGTCACAGGCTCTCCTCCTCGTGGTCGCTCGCTGCCGCTGTGTGATCGTGTGTTAAATTTAGATGCTGAATGTGTTTACTGTCACTTTTTATGTTGTAGCCTGAGTGCTGAGAATGCCCTAGTCTGGTTGAAAGATTTAGAACTCAGGAACGCAGGGTCTATAATAGTGTTCAACAAGTTGTCTTCTAACACTTTTCACTTAATGCTATTGATGGTTATAAACCATCAACCAAGAGTGATTGGACACATTAATAGTAAGATCCCGGTGTTATGAGCATAAGTACTGATAGATGAATATATCTCCCTATATTTTTAGTTCCAGTTTATTTAGCTTTTGCTTTTAAATGGATTTAGTATAGACTGCCAAAGTTAAAGCTGGTATAATTTAAAAATGTTCAATGCTATTAAATTTCTCAGCACAGTCTAGTATTACTGTTATCTATTAGCATTTTTGTTTTTAATACTGGTGAGTTTTAAAGGTTTAAAAAAAAGTCCACAAGTTAATTTAGGTCATATTATAAGTTAGTTTTGAAAATGGAATTGAAAATGTTCCTGTTTTTTTAGTTTTGGACATAATTGTCGGTGATTGGTGAATGTATGTAGCCTATAATCTACAGTCTTTTACATGGCCTCCATCCTAACTAGGGCTGCACGATTAATCGAATGCGATTGTCATGCGCATTTTGTTAGTAAAGCCGGTTCTGTAATCAGCAGTAAATCATCATCACCACGTGCTTTCAGATGGAGCAGCATTTACTACACAGACTGTGTTTCACCGTGGGGGGGACAGGTGACGCAATAAATGGTCTAGACATATGTCTTGCGCGATTCTGAAATCATTCGCGATAATGACAGCTGTTTGCATAGCTTCTCATGAACTACGGGCGGCTGTTTTAGTTACAAGATAAATGCTGCTCCTCTGGAAAGCATGATAGAAAATGAGGCCGGGGACATTCTAACTGTTTTTACTCCAAACCATCCTTCGTGTGAGATGTTGGCTTCTTTAAGCCGGTTGTTTATACTTTCCGCGTGAGCAATCCGAATGCGTACACGGACAGCGCGGATGTGGACTACTTGTATTTATACTACCGAAAGCATCCGCTAATGGTCCGCGCCGGTGTACGTGTTCCATACATGCGCATAGTCGGCTGAACATTCAACAAACATGTGAAGAAAACAATTTTGGCCCACAGTTTTTGCACTCTGGCTGTCTTATATTGTTTTTGTCGATGGATTGTCATTTCGAGTAGCAAGCGGCTTATTCCCGACGCTGCGCATGCGCAGTTGGTGCCTTTTGTAGCCTACTACCCCGCATACTGTCCGCACTGTCACACAAGATTGGAGGCACGCGGATGTCCGCGCGGAGCCTCCGTGCACAATCTCCGATGACTCGATTTTTATGTCACGCATACCATAGCGGACTCTAGCGGACTAGCGCACATGGAAAGTATAACAGAGGCTTTACACAGAATAAGGCACGCAACATATTTCATAGTATTCTAAGCAGTGATAAAGGCATTGCATTATAAATATATTTATTTTAATAAATTATAATAACAATAACTCAGATAAACCATATATTGTCATAATCGTGTGTTTATTAGTCAAGTTGAAGCAATAAAAGCAGTTAAATCTTCTGTTTATTCAGGTACAGCTATAGGCATTTTCTGGGTTTCTTCTGCGAAGCGTATTTGGAGTTTCAGCGCGAGATCGCTCTCTGGCCTTTGGATGGAGATTTACTGCTGATCACAGAACCGTGCTTCACTGACAAGATGCGCATGACTGTCGCAGCTTTTGCCTTATCGCGATTGCGGTTTCATTTCGATTTATCGTGCAGCCCTATCGCCACCTGTTCTCCATATTTTCG
Organism: Sinocyclocheilus anophthalmus; assembly: GCA_018155175.1. Taxonomy (NCBI): domain Eukaryota; kingdom Metazoa; phylum Chordata; class Actinopteri; order Cypriniformes; family Cyprinidae; genus Sinocyclocheilus; species Sinocyclocheilus anophthalmus. The sequence continues at coordinate 84,952 of JADLZN010003237.1, forward strand.
AAGCTCTCTCTCCTGAACGTCTATTTGGGGCTTGTAAAGTTTTATATGCACTTTCCACTTTGTATCCATCATCCTCGTAATACTGCTGACTGGATCTCTGAGAGCTTAACTGGTGCACTGGAACAAAGCCTAGTTCTGCAAGCTTGTTTGGGAAGAGATAAAAATCCTGGATGTCGACATGCATTGTGTTTATTGGATCCTGGGAGCGGTCCTGAAGGAGAACTCACAGCAAGGCTTTAAGTGCTTGTTTTGTGTGTGGTATAGCTAGTTTCATTGGAGATCTGCTTTTTTTGGCCAGATTATAAGCGGTTATTCACAGAGAACTCTTTCTTGTCCATTTGTGCGTTTTTTTAATGTGAGCATTAGCTAGACTGATGTTAAATGTTTCCTTTAGCCGTACTTTGTACTCCATATAGCTGTACTTGAATGCTAGAAAGTGTCTTTTGTGAATGTCCATCCAAGATGGCTGCCGAGTCAAAAGAAATCTGATGTATAGTTATGTGATGTATAGTTTTTTTATGCAGTACTGAAAAGTATTGCATAAAGTAATTTTTTTTAACCTAATATTTATGTTTTTGTGTGTATTAAAGTGTCACTGCTAGCTTAGCAACATGCTAACTTCAAACTCTACTGAAGAGAATAGAATCTACAAAAATTTTGCAAAAATTGCTGCCTATATAGAATGTTCCGAATTGGTTCCTTCCATTTGAATTAGGAAAGCTCAGTATGTTTTGGAACAAAGCTAAAGACAACAATAATAACACACTTTGTCTCTATTATGCTCCGTCATGTCCATGGGGATATCATCTTACATCAAACAACAGTACTTGGAGACAGTTTGGGAAGTGATGGTCTGAGAATGGAGGCAGTTGTCCAGCTTCCTCATCACTTTCAATAATGTACAGAAACATGACTATGCACATCTCCCTTCTCTCTTGTGATTGCAGTCACATCCTCTCCCCCTTGCAGCTTTTCCCCTGGTTCCCTTTCCCAAAACACCTCTCCTCCTGCCAAGTGTGCAGAGAGGTAAGTGTTAGAGAGAGAAAGTCCTGCAGAGAATCACAATCAGTCCTCTTCTGTACTTAACTACTACTTGAGATAAAGTGTACAACCACTACAGTCATTGTACTGTTTTGGCAAAACAATTACTGATTATAATCAAAAAGTATGCCCATAAGCCATGACATCCCTCTTTAGGTCACGTGTGTTGTGTTTGGTCTTTTTGTCTTGTTGATTTAAAGTCACACAACATTGTGAATATAACAGAGAATATCTTAATGTGATTTATATTTGACCATTTGGTTTCCTAAGAAGGTTTCCTCAGATGTGTTTGTGTGGTGTTTTTCATGTGTTAAAATGTTTTAGTAATAAACACATACTCACATATTCAGTATTAGAGATGCTCATATTGACCGTTTAACCGTTAACCAAAAGTAAGAATTTAGACTGATTAATACTATCAGTTAAAAGGTTTAAAAGATTTTTGTATTTTTTTTTAAAGTTGCTGCATGGTGAATGGTGAAAAAAAAAGCTATACATACGTTAACTCATGGGTGCGTGCGACGTGCGACTCACGTGCAATGTGCCTACAGACATATTTCGCTGAGCAAGCACCTGCTTCACCTTCACTTAGTTAACTTATGTAGTATACGCAACACAATGGCAAGTAGCAATATTCAATACATGTTATCAGAGAGTGAATCCGTGAGTGAATATATTTAAATTCTGAATGGATTATACCCTAGAAAGTGCGCAAAGAGCGCTCCCCTTATAATCACTGGAAAGCTGTCACTCATCTTACTGTAGTTCATCACAATCTCACAAAGTTAACTAATCAAAGAAGCTTTACACTACACAATCTCTTATTTACATCATGTCTACACTTTCTTTGTTGTAATGAGAGAATTCGCGAATGTGTAGAACTCAGCAGCACTGAACAGGACACTGGTGTTTTGAGTGGTGAGTGGATTGTAACTTAACCACCTCTGATTGGTCACCTGTTTGCATTGAAATCAACAGGTATGTCTGTGGTTGGCTATATTGCTCAATGCTGCAAAAACATGCTTTGAATAAAAACGTGACCAGCTGGGCGGTATACCGATTCATACCGAATACCGGTGTTTATTTTTGTTATGATATGAATTTTTAAAATACCGCAATACCGGTGTATGTCGCTTAAACAATGTTCGGAACGCGACACTGTTTGAGAGGGGTCCCTTTTCACTGTTGCACTGTGGTGAGGGAACAGCTGTATGTGTTACTAAGCGTGAAAGTTCCGAAACTGAAGCTGTAGAAATCAAGCGTAATGTTAGTTCTAGCAGGTCATGTTGGTCAAGCTCGCATTAGCTGACTCTCAGCTGATCCCCATCAACCTATTGGAATACGACACCTATCTAAGCATTCATATATAAGGTCCCTCAGTATTATCGGCCGTTTTTTTTGCATTGCTCAATAGCTAATTACCTTCCTCCATCCCCAGCTCCTCCTCTGTAAGTCAGGGTTCAGCCTTCTGATTCTCCTTTGAATCAGACTAATTCTAAAATGTGTACATAACATTATTGAACTTTAACGACATCTGCAATACATTTTATGTTGGTTCTGTTCTGTTTACCCTATCGCTGCTCTCTCTGCTCTCATCCATGCTAGACTGCATGGATGCGCAGGGAGTTCTTGCCCAGAACGGAACCATACCGCCAATCCAAACTGTATGCTAAGTGTCAATCATTTTTGACGATAGTGGTCCTGACAGAAGTAATAGAACGTGATGACACAGAAGAACTCGTCCACAATATCCACACTGACCTCCACAAATATCCATCGCCCCCTGCCATCAGCTCACACGCACACGAGCGCGACTTTAACACTAGATTAGCAACTTTCAGACCCTTTTAGCGGCTTTTTTCCATAGAATATTCATACTGACAAACCTAGAGACTTTTTGGGATAAACCTTAGCTATGATTAAGTTGGAAGATTTCGCCAGTGCTGCCACGCAAGCGCGAGGTCTGACTTTCCCGGAGAAATGACACCTCTCTCGGCGTCTGTTCTGTGCAATGACCGGCAGAGAAGCAGCGCATTCAGTTGACCACACCGCAGCCGACTCCTCAATAAATGAATACAAAACAGCGTTTCCTAGCACCTGTCGCTTACTGATTGTTTTGAATTATAAATATGAGCATAGTTCGTCTGTTAATATCACACGCAGTCATTGCGCTGCATTGAGAAACAAAAAATAATATAGCCGCTCTTTATACGATGGCCGCCGGGGCCCGTGATTTATAAATGAGTGACTCCTGGTTAACGTGTATTAAAAGGGGTTGTGTTTAGTCATTATTTAGTGTGGTATTTTTTGAAAATATTCACTCATCATGACAGTAAAATAGGGCTTTCTAAGTCAATATACTGCAGTATTTACTCTCTTAATCAGTAGAAAATATGGTTAACACCGGGTCATGCATGAATAAAAAAATACCGTCATGTACCGTGAAGCCGGTATAATTTTGAAAAATACGGTGATATATATTTTTGGTCATACCGCCCAGCACTACTTTTTAGTGAGCATTTTTTTCCACGGGCATAGCCTCCTCCCTATCAGCAAAATACGCAACTGCCTATGGCCCTTGAAAACCATGGGCCCCTTGCTCTTGCCTCCTTGTTTTTCGTTTTTTAATTTTGGCCAGCTGGTTATGAACATTAATGATATTTCTTTTAAAATATGCCGTGGGGCTGTCCGCCCTTTCCTTGTAAAAAAATCAGGCCAATCATGTTTAATTGTGAATGTCCGTACAGTCTTGCTCGAGACCGAAACACGCTTTGCAAGCAAACCGAGCCGGGAAAGAGGACACGGTTTCTCAAGCGCTTTTCCTCGAGCGCGATTCGAGGAAGAGTGAAACAGACGGACAAATTCATTTCATTCCTTTCTTTCATAACCACTCATACCCCCCGAACCACAGTTTTTCGGTGAGTGCCACCAGAATCTAGAATCGGCACTGTCCACGGGTCTACAGTTTAACAGTCCACTCTCCCGAATCCTCACAGCATTCTACATTTTACTTTACTTTTTTTAAATAAACGTAGACCACGTTGTACACTGCGGTAGGCCTTGATATTATTTTTATTTCTGCGGAAAAAAAACAAGACTATGCCTGTTTGAAGAAGTGTGAATCCAGGTCTTGTTGTTGCTCTGTATGCTGCTGTTTGCGCGTTAAAATTAAACCTGTTTGCAAAATTAAATAAATAATACTATCTAATAATTTATATATATATATATATAGTATTTGTGTGTGGGTGTGTTTGTGTCTGTATACTGTTTTTTGTATATATTATATATATATTATATATATATACTGTATATATACAGTATATATAAATATCTATTTGTATTTTTAATGTATCACAGATACTTGTCCATTCTATTTTTATTTAATAATAATTTATTATTCTAATTTTATCAGTTAACTGTTAATGTTCAGATAACGAGCAGCAGTTGTCGGTCAGGAAAATGAACTGAAATGAACATCCCTATTCAGTATGCTCATATTTTGGTGAATATAATGAAAATGTTGAATGAGATACAGTAATTTTTCATTTAAATGCATCAATTCCTAGCCAAGTTATAGATTTTTTTATTATGTTTTTGGTATAATTATCTATTTTTTAAAATAATTCTTCAGTATTAGCCTATTAGTAATAATTATATGCACACAAACACGTATGTATGTACATGTATATAAATATGTGTGTGTACAAGTAAGTGTGTTGAACATTTTTCGTTTTTTTTGCAACAGTGACAATAGATTTGCTCAAGATGAAGGTTACTTTGACAATAATCAGTTTTTGAGAGCAAATACATAAATGTCTATATATTATAGATATTGAGTAATGTTAAAAGACTGTTCTAAAATCTTTCCATTTAGTCGTTTTTGTCTGCATATTGTATTTTGAAAAGGCTTATGGTCAGTTGTGGGCCGCACACACAGAAGGTATCATAGCTGCAGTGTTTTACTGGGGGACGGACAGACTGAGAATGGTTTAATTACAGCAGCGGTTTTGCTGAGGATCTCTGACTTCTGACTGAGTGGACAGCAGTGGGGCAGGGCCAGATTACCCACAGTCCTGAGGCGGTTCTGCGGTTTACCTCAACAATCTCATCAGACTGACTGAGCAAAAATACTCCTCTGATTGCCGGGCTCTCCCGGAGTTAGACTGAACTGATGAATACTTCGCCCTACCGCCGGAAATGAAAAGACCTCTGTCCACGGGTTGTGAGAAAACATCTCTCAGGTTATGAAGGGCAAAAGAAAACCACTGTTTGTGGGGAGCACTTGGGAAATAAACAAACATAATCGCACCTATGCTGAAATAAGTGGGTTAATATTACAGCAGAATGAGTTGTCTTGGAATATAAAGCACAGTTGTGAACTCGGCATGACCAGATGTGTTTCTGTGTTGAAACCAGCTATCTTTGGAATGAGGAATGGTAATTTCAGCAAAGTCTACGACCACATCCACAAAGTTTTCTTCTAAAATGTTTGTCTTGTCAAAGTTGCCGGTCACTGAGGTATTTGCTTATTTCATAAGTGGTACATCTAGATGTTCCCCTCAACAAAAATTTGATATATTATTGCTGAAGCATTTAGTGGTTGACCAATATGGGTTGTTCAGTGGCTGATATATATACAGGATGCTGGATGATGACAGATTTTTGCTAGTTTTATATATAGTACAGTATAAAGTACAAAAGTCTGAGACCACTTGTGAACATGTTTCTATTTTGCAACTTTCCACACATTTTCATTGTTAATTATGTTTGAGATCATATTTGGGGTATTGCTTATTCATTTTATGTCAAAGCATTTCTTAGTTTTAGAAAATTATAATATAATTGTGAAAATAATAATAGTAATAAACTGTTTTATATTTGTATGATTTTAATGTCTAGGCTTAAAGTGGATTGTGCATTTTGTTTTTGCTAAAAATTGCTAAAATTAAATAAATAATTTTACATAGTATTTACTCAAAAACTTGAGTCAAGTGGTTAGTAAGAACCTCAGACTGACTAAATATTGTTAAATTAGTTGATCTGAGGGATGCATTTCACACTTAGTTTATTTCTCTGTTCCAGCTCCGAAGACATGCAGTCCGAAGCAGTTTGTGTGTAAAGATCAGGTGACCTGCATCTCCAAAGGCTGGCGCTGTGATGGCGAGAAAGACTGTCCCGACGGTTCTGATGAAGCCGCAGATATCTGTGAGTAAACCGTTTTATCCATCTCATCAGATACGTATGACATAAAATGTTTAAATGTTTTGACGCTATAAACTGAAGCCAGATAAAGTCTCAGGTATTTGTTTGTGTGTGTGTACAAGTTAAAAATAGCTTTAAAATGTATCTCAAGATCTGTATGATCTGTTGCATTAACCAAAATGTACACAGTGTTAAGTAGAATAGCACATGGGGGTTAAAGGCAGACAGACTGCAGTACCAAGTGTGTGTTTGAAGGACACTCTGTGTGTCTCTTCTGAGCGATGGCACTAATTAAACTGCTCTGTTTAGTCTGGCTGACTGCACACAGTCCTGTCCAGGCAAGTTATCTGTGTGTGTGAGCTCATCTCAAACGCAAAATACAGGAGCCGGCCTCTTTTTATTTAACACTGACTCCTAAATGTTTCCGTACATGCAGACCTAATGAACCTCACTTCACATCTGTCACACAAGCCAGACACCCTCACAGCAGGCGGCCATGATGGTTCCACCATCAGCATTTGGGTAGTGCTTTACTGTCCAGCAGGAGAACAGACAGAGCTAGTTAAGTGTTTACATATGACCTTCTGTGTTGTAATTGCAGAGCCTTTTCATCCTCTCAAACTGCAAACATCCTTTCTTTGCTAAGTACTCTAGTCTGTGTTTACATCTAATGGCTTTTCTTCATTTACCCTTTCTATATTACACTAATTTATTGGAGGAAATTGTGGACTTCTCTGTCTTGAGGTTTTTTTTTTTTAGCTTTCGTGTTTGACTTTTCATGTCCCCCCACCCCCCCACACTCCTTACAAAAAGTACTGTGGCTGACACACCGTGTTATGTAATGGTAATACTAGCATTGAACTGAAGTTTTACAAAACCAAAAATAAAGCTTTCATTAAGGTAAAAACTGAAAATAAAGTTTCAGTAATTAAATTTGAGTAATTGGGTATTTGGACTCAGTATGCCCTTCATGGTGCTTTTAGTTTTTTTTTTTTCTAGTGGTAAATTAAACCATAGTAAGGTTTTTTGGTAACAAGCAGCCCCTTGATATTTTGATGAATGATTTCGGCCCTCCAAAACTATTTTGGCCAAAATCAAAAAAACAATGTTGTGCTATTTTAACTGAATATTTTCAGTTGCTGAAATATCTGTGCATTGCTAGGGAATACGGTGTTATTTACTGTAGTACTGAAGTCCATATGCCATATTTCAGACATTAAAGGGGTCATATGATGCGATTTCAAGTTTTCCTTTCTCTTTGGAGTGTTACAAACTATTGGTGCATAAAGAAGATCTGTAAATAATCTGCAAAGATGAAAGTCTCAAATCCAAAGAGATATATCAAAGTTAAGACTCTGCTACACCCCCCGCAACGGGCTCGTTCTAAACCCCCCCCCCACATATCTACCTCACTATGTGGAAATATTAGCATAATGCGCCCAAATGTTGCAAAGAAAGAAGGCGTGGTTTCAGGTACAGCAGTAGTGTTGAAGCAGCCATGTCAGGGAGACGCTGTGTTTCTAGGCGAAAGCAAAAGCACTTTATTTGGCCTTCCGATAGTAGATGCATTTAGGAATCTTTAAGATTACTTACAACAGAACAGCAATGCATTTTATGGATGACCGTTTCGTGAAGCTAGGAGAGGAGGTAATTCTGACTTTGCTATGACAATCTGGTGCTTCTGAATCAGCTACTGTTTTGTTATTAGTTTAAGTATTTGCTATTGACTGTACAAATGCGGAGGTTTGCGCATCGTGTGTGTGTGTGCACGAGCGAGAGAGAGAGGGCGCGAGAGAGTGAGAGAGAGAGAGAGAGAGAGGAGAGAGACAGGTCACATCACAGTGGAGGTAGCTGTCTTAACCGTGGCTTGTGTACTGCAAACACATCAGCTTCATCACTGTGTCTGTCACGCGAATTTGTTCCCCTTTCGGGCTCTGTCTTTAAATTTATTTTGAAAGATGAAGCTGCGATTATGGTAAGGGGCGTTACATTTCCGACGAGTGCTTGCGGTGTTCGGCCAATAACAATACACTGGGTCAGCTGGCCAATCAGAGCAGACTGCGCTTGTCGGGAGGAGGGACTTTGTAGAAAACGAAGCGTTTGAGAGAGGCGGGGCATAGAGGACCTACAATAATGTAAAGTATTTGAAAAATAATGTGTTTTTTGAACATTAAAGCATGTCAACATATTCTGTTACACCAAATACACCAAATAATGATCTTTAAAAAAGCATCATATGACCCCTTTAAAGTCTGATGATTTCATCCAGCCTCTGCGAAAATCAATATTACAGAAATGCACAGCTTCTCTGTAATTTTACCATGGCTCAGTCATGGGATCTAATGGTAATACTATGGTACATTTATATATTCTATGGAACTAAATAAATTCCATGCTTAAAAACAATGGGATTCCTGAGTGCGTCAAAAATACTATGGTATTACCATTGCCAATATCCAAGAAACCACACTTACAGTACAGTACTTAAAAGGTATCATATCAACAGAGTATCAACCTTTTGGACATAGAACAATGCACTATGATGGTACTTTGGACATATACCGTAGTAGTACCATGGATTTCTTGGATATACCATGGAGTACCTTGCAGATATCATGGTAAATTTATTTCAGTTTAATTGTATGAGAGTCTGATACTAGTACAGTACCAGGGTACTGCCACCACTACTTGTTTACGGCAGTATAGATCAATTTCTGTGTTTGCAAACAGTGATTACCTTTTTTTTGTGGGCAGAGCCTATCTGGTGGCAGAAAATGACAGATTTAAAGTAGCAGACGGAAGCCATGCAATAAAAGAATAAAGGTAATTTTGATTTCAAAATTCTGACTGTTTTCTCGCAATTCCGAGATTATATCAATTTGATAAGAAAAATCAACTCGTCATTCCCTCTTTTCACCTCGGCTCAGAATCATGAGTTTGTAATTCCACACTTCTGGCTTTTTTTCCCCTCAGAAATGACAAACTTGCAATTGTTGAATTAAATTGAGTTATAAAGGCTGAACTAGGAGACTTGCATTTGTGAGAATTAATTCAGAATGGTGAGGTAAAATAGGTAAATGCTATAGGTTTAAATAGCTGCTATTTCATGCTGTAACTGCAGGGCTAATACAATATGTCCCCTAAGAACTGCATATGTGAATATTATGTAGGCCTATTTTTTAAATCAAATTTATGCTTTAAAAGTAGGGTTATCATAGCAGGTTTCATCCATAGTCTGTCCTTTTAAACGTCTGCGTTTAGCTTCAAATGGCATCTTTGACAGCAGTTTTCTAGAAAAATAATTTGCATTATTCACATCCAAAGGCACAACAATACATTGTTTTGTCTTATTCCATAGATTTTACCCGTTTCCCTCCACTTGTTCCCAGTGTTTTTCTGGGATGAATGATTAACATATTCATATACCATGGTTCCTTTTTGTAAGTTTCATCAAGCCTCTGCCAAAAGAATTATGTGAAATGTCCAGCTGTAGTTTATGGACTATGATGAGAAATTCACACGGGACTCCTCCAAATAAATGGCCCATCGTTTGGGCGTCTTACATAGCTCCTGGGCTTTTGAGAACTTGGTGCTCAAAGCACGTAAACATCAAAGAGTTTTCCGCCCACAGATAAACTCTGCTGCAATCCCACCATCTGTCGCTCAAAAAGCGCCACTAATATAATTTCAATGCCACTAATGCAGTTTGGCTGAACACACAAAGGGGCTTTTCATTAGACGGAAGCTCTGACCTTCTGATTTCTCATGATCTTTTTCTGCCAATTACACACATTACACACTTAGGCCTAATACTCTTTCTTAAAGCCGTTTCCAACACTTTAAATTCAAGAGAAAGGCCTGTACCGGCTGTCAGCATTTCAAATGAGAATGCCCATAAATTGTATAGTTAGTGTCACGTCTAATCCTGGTCTTAACTGTCGTTTTGTTTTTAGAGGCTAGGCGGTGTCTGCCGGATGTAACGCCATTGAAGAGATAAAATGAGATGGGTTGCAGAAACCTGTTTATCAATTCTTCTGGTTTTGAAACACAAACACACTCATTCAGACCCAAGTCTGGTGGCTGTTGCTCAGGGTTCAGTTGAGACTTGTCTTGTTGTGCTACGGAGGTGTGCTGTGTGTTTGAAGGTTGTTATCATGTCCTACTTCATCTCTCTAGTTCAGGTTAATTTCTAACTGAGTTCCCACCAGTGCCATGCTGCCAGAACAAATAAATCTTGCCCTCCTTTTCACTCTCTCTCTCTTTTGTTTCCCTCTCACTTTCTCTCTGGGTGTAAATCAGAGATTTCAACAAACCTGGCGCCCAGCGTAGGGCTTGTTTATATCTTTAAGTAGGTCAGTATATCATTAGAAAAGCACTGAAATAAGAGACGAGCACTGAGAAACTCTGTTTCACTCGTTCTCTCTCTCTTTCAATAAAGAGAGAAGATTGAGAAGGGTTTGGTGACGTTATCTATCACTATTTCTAATGCACCTGTTGTAAAAGTCAATTGTTGCATGCATCTCTAAATGTGAAGGTAACGCTTGTATATGGAATTGATGCATTAGAGATATGTATTGAGGTTGGTCATTTTGCTTGCTCAATTACTTGACACTGTTAAAATATTTTTTTATATTAATAATAAAACATGTAATAGTAGTAGTAATAATAATAATTATTGTTATTATTATTGCTAGTAGTATATAATTAGTGGATTTATTAAATACACTAACGGTCAAAAGTTTGAATAATTTCAGTTTTAAAAATGTCTTTTGCTCTCCCATGCTGCATTTTTTAATTAAAAATACAGTAAAAAGGTAATATTGTGAAATATTACAATTTTCTATTTGAATACATTTTTAAATGTAATTTATTCATGTGATGCAAAGCTGACTTTTCAGAAGCCATTACTCCAGTCTTTATTGTCATATGAAATTATTCTAATATGCTGATTTGGTGCTCAGTTATTATCAGTTGTTAATAATGGTGCTTATTATTACTAGCATTGTTGAAGACAAAAATATCAAGCAGCATTGATAATAAAAGAAATGTTTCTTGAGCAGCAAATCATCATCTTGGAATGATTTCTGAAGGATCATGTAACACTTTTGTGAGATTTGACAATATATTCAAATAGAAGCTAGGTATTTTAAGTTGTAATTTAATTTTTAATTTTTATTTTTTTACAATATTACTGTTTTACTGAATTTTTTATCAAATAAATACAGCCTTGGTGAGAATAAGAGACAATTCTTAAAAAAAAAAAAGAATTATTCCAATCTTTTGATACATATTTAAAGAAATGTATATATTATTTGTTTTAGTCCCCGGCAATCGCAAAAATTAAAAAGAGGCCCCTTTTTGGCATGTATGTGTTAGTTTTTATATTTATATATTTTCTTTATATTTACATTTTTATAACTTGGTCAGCTCAATTATTGCCTTTTTCATGTTTGATAATTGGCACTTCTATATGTGGCTACTGGTGCCCATCCTTAGTATGTGTAAGCACAGAGCCAGCCTTAGAAGTATATCATAGTGAGTCATGCCGCATTTTCATTTAGACTTGTGTCTTAATTGCACAACTGTTCTCAGGTGTCTTATAAGCTGCAATTACCCTCCAGAGGTAAAGACAGACTCTCACAGTCTGGCTGTGTCAGGGCATCACACTGCACGCCCGTGGAGCTCAGCTGACTCATCTTTCCCAGGCGTACTCAAATACGCAAAATGAGATATCAAATTCTCTCTGACATTTTTCCAGTTTTGATCTTTTCTCCACTCTCATTTGCGGCTTCTCTGTGAATTTGTTTGTTTCTTTGCCTTTAATTTTAAATTTCAGCTGTGTTCCAAACCGTTGTGAGCCACCCACCTAGACAGCATGCCTTGGTATCATAGGCGTGTCCCTGGCGCAGAGGCCGTCCTAGTCACTAGACAGTAAATTTGTACTGACTTTTAAAAGGAGAGTTTTTTGTCATATTTACATACATTGTACAAAAATCTGTGAAGTTTATAGTAAAAAATGGCAGCTGTGGTTGTCAGAACTTTACTGTAATATATCAAATTACTAAAATCAGTTTTTTTTCCTCTTTATAATACTGACAACCACCTTGAAAAACAGGTGGTTAAGAGAAACATGAAGTTCATCACAAGAAGCTAACTTTTCCAGGTAAATACTAATATATAGAAGGTGCATGGTGATACAACAAATACAAAACACCATCATGTAGGGGTGGGCGATTATGCGGGTGACACTATTAACCAGTAGAAATTTGTCAACCGAGATTTTGGACTATCGTCTCTATCGTGGTTACACGATCACGTGACATTGCTGTGCTACGCCGTCATGAAAACTTAACGTTTGCATGCGTTTTTTAAGCATTGCTGTTTAAAAACAAGTGATTTTAAGCCATTGAAATGCAATCTGCAGCGAAAGAGAATTCCTTTCGTTATATGAGCGCTGTCTGAGAGCGCGCACACATGAAGACAATGCTCATAGAGCGTGGGACTCTTGAACAGAGATTTTTTTTTGCCGCTTTATAGGCCTTTAATGGTTAAATACACACACTTGTATGTGTCAAATGCCGTCTTTGCAAGTATCCTTGTAAACACAGTAATTTAGGTCTTAAGAGAAAGCAAACAGTTGAGAAAGAAAACATGTGTAACAGTATAATGGATCCAAGCAGCTCTTAAAGTGACAGAAGTCTAATATTCCTGCTGTCTGTCATTCATGTTAATCAAACAACAAAAGAGAGAAAATCTCTCACTGCTTTTGACTAAATCACTTTTTTTACTTTATTAAGAAGAAATATATATTTAATTTACACAGTGAAGAATATGCATGTTTTTACACATTTGATTACTTTATACAATGTATGTAGCATTTCTTATTTATTTGTTCTACTGTAGTTTTTTGTCCTATTGCTTGTAATGAGTTACTTATTCTTATTTAATCTCCGTTTACTTCAGTGAGCCTGAGTTTTTTTTTTATTTAGGTTTTTATTTATTATTTATTTTATTTTTTTAGGTAGTATTTGTTTTGTGTGATCTTGCAACTGGTTAACAAAAAGTATGAAATTCTCGGTTCAGGCAAAGAGATTGATTCTTCAGAAGGTGGAAACTCTGACAGTGTTCAAACATCGAGGTGTTGCGGAGACACTAGCGGGGCATATTCATATTGAGAAGTTACGATTATTAAACAATGATAGCTAGATATATTTAGCAAAATATGACCCTGATTAGATACTTAGGAATGTGAGAACTCTTTACTTATTTCGCTGGTTTTATAATGCATGATACCTTTGTTAACTCGTAAATTTATTTACCTAACATATTATCTGTTATTGTAGTATTTTTGTATCTACTTATTTATTTATTTATTTTTCCTCACACCAGGTGTGTTATCGCTGTTGAATATGTTTGGAAAACTCCATTATTTGTGCATCGGGATATTACTTGTAGCTAGTTACCGTACTTCATTATCTTTTGACCTTGTTCTGAAAAACAAATTCCATATGAAAAAAACTAACTAAAGTAAAAAAAAAATTTATAAAAAAATGTGATATTAAAAACCTTATTTAAAGAAAAAAATCACTCTATTGTAATATATATCGTTACCGTGAAATACAATTACTCGGATTGTGATATAAGATTTTGGTCATATCATCCACCCCTACCATTATAGTAACATGCATGACACTAAAATAATGCAATAAACATTCATTTAACCACATAAGATGTAGCACAAAATTCTAATTTACGTAACTGATAAGACAAAATTAAGAAGAAACATTGTATTTCAGTGAAAAAACATCAAATGTAAACTGTCGCAAACAGAATTCTGGAAATGTCAATTTTACTGTCAATTATAAGATGAATTGGTCTTTTTCACTTCCAAAAACAGTTACATTTAATAGTGAAATGTCCCAGTATTAGAATTATTACAGTTTTTGACCGTATAGATTAAGGGAACTTACTGTAAACCAAATAACAGATTTTTACCATAGCATTTTTACGGTGTTTTACTGTCAAAATTTTGGTAATTTTTGCACAACATACATCACAAAATGTTGTAGGATTGTTACTCAGGCACCGAATAGGTTACCCATTACAAGTTCTTTCAGCTAATCGTTTTGCATTCTGCGGGAAGATATGGTTTTCATTAGGAATGTCTGTTTTTTATTTATTTATTTAATTCCATTTACAAGAAGAATGCTGTTTTTTCTTTCAGTGTGTAGAATATCACAGAATGCTTTTATGGCCAGCATGACTGTGGTCAGGGCAGAAAACAGGACCAGATGTACACAAAAATGCTTTAGTGGAGGAAAAACATTCATCTGTGTGGGGCAGGTTTAGTCCATGGAAGAAATGTTCATGTGTGTGTGTTTGTCTGTGTTTTCTTTTTTAAAATTATTACAAAGGAGACACCAACTGAACCAAATGTATTGGTAAATCAGCGGTTTTGTTCCAGAAAACTCTGGGGAAATGAGAGTGCTCAGCGTGGGGCCACATGCATTTGAGTATGTAAATGCTGTCTTTTTACATTCAGATGCTGTTTTAGACTCCTTGATTGAATGGGTGAGGAGGAGTGATTATTCCGTGTAATTTGCACTTGTGTAAGGCTGTTGCCACCCACAGCTGCCCCTGAGGAGACTGATATCTGTCTGTGTCATTTACAGCGATTGCTAGGATTGAGAGAAGGTCATCAAGACATGTGACCTGCAGAGAAAGGTGAAAGATGGATAACTAGTTTTGTCCCTCACGAGATTTGTCACTGATTGGTAGAGGGAGACACTGGTAATAGATTTTAGTATTTGTAAGACGGGGGGGACTCGGCTTTTTATTCAGTTGACCATTAGTTTGTTTAAATCTGCATATTGAAGTGCTATATAAAATGGTAATCTTTGTTATAATGTTACTATGAACCATGCAATTGCTAATAATTATTAAATCAAATATATATATATATGATGGCATGTCACATTTCCAAATTCTTTTATTCTTACCATTCTTTCCAGAAAACAATACAATGAAGTGTATGTGGACATTTTGTTAATAAATATTTTATGTTTGTATGCTCTTGAACTTCTGGAAAACAAAGAGCGCATTGTAAAGCACAAAAAACATTATTATAATGTATTTTATTGCTAAACTTTAACATTTATCTTGCCTATGAGTCATAAAACGATCAAAGTTTATCTCGTTTTATCATTTATATTATCGTTAAGATGATCTTAATATGCCCACAAGTCTGGTGTCTTAACCAACCAAGGTCTCCTTTCGGTGGAGTCACATAAGCGAAATTGCAGCAAAATTTCTGTAGCAAAAGGTACATTATCTCTTCTCAATAGCATAGAGATGTAAGAAGCACCGCTCACACAGAAGTCACATTCAAACCAAGCAGGTTTTTGTTGCTCAATGTGGCAAATTCGTTTGACCAACTTGAAAATGAGTGACGCTTGTGTGGGGAAGTTTTTTGCCAAAACATGAAGCTCCCAGTCATGCAGATATGTACTAGAATGATTAGATTTCACAAAGCCATGGTAAATATCGGGGGGTTCAAAATGACACACTACTTGGAAATACCTGTCATTGTTTTTAAGAATTCATAAATAGAAATTTTTGTTTTAACTCAACCTCTGGTAATTTAGAGAGGGAAGGTCAGAGAAGAGGGAAGCTGAAATTCATGAATGAAGAAGCAACGGTGAAACAGTATAATATGTGAATGAATGGAAGTGTAGGAATGAACTATTTGAGGTCGGTTGAGGAATGACCTTGGTAGCTAATGGGTATAATGAGTATTCTTGAAAGTAGAAACCGAGATCAGAGGTTCATTTCATCACTTGACCTGATTCATCTGTTATTGGGAATAGAGAACAGAAGGTTTGCAAGGACACTGGGTTAATGGCGTGTCATCGCTGACCCTGGATCAGCTGGTCAAAGACAGCATAAAATTAAAGGGGTCATATGATGCGATTTCAATTTTTCCTTTCTCTTTGGAGTGTTACAAGCTCTTGGTGCATAAAGAAGATCTGTAAAGTTGCAAAGACTAAATTCTCAAATCCAAAGAGATATTCTTTATAAAAGTTCAGAGTCAACCACGCCTACCTAAAACGCCTCGTTCTAACACGCCCCCACATGTCTACGTCACAATGTGGGAAGATTTGCATAACACCGGCCAAATGTTCACACAAAGAAAGCTGTAGTATTCTCTCGCTGTAGTATTGTTGTTGCCGCTGCCGCCATGTCGTGAAGGCACTGTGTGATTCGTTGTGGAAGCGAAACTACTTTGGTTGGCCTTCCAAAAGAGGACATTATCCGCTTCGTCATGCCTGGAGCTGATCCATGCTGGTAGCTGAGGAAATACTACAAACTTTGCGCTGTGGATCGCCGGATTGGCTTTCATCGTGGACTAAGTGGAGTCCAGCCCGGGGTCGTCATGTGGTTGCCGCAAGCCCACCGGCCGCTCCTTCGTCGAATACGCCGGGCGCCGCTCACTCTAGCCGCTGTGTGTTTCGTTGTGAAAGCGAAACTACTTTGTTTGGCCTTCCAAAAGAGGACACGACTAGAAATCAGTGGTTAAGTTGTATTTACAACACTGTTCCAGAACAAAATATTCAGATGTGTGCAGCGCATTTTATGGAGGACTGTTTCCTGATCCCGGTAGAGTAGACTACAATGCCGGCTGTTCTGACTCACAGGACTGTTAGTACGTTTTCATTTAAAGAATTTGCAACTGACGATTCAAACGTGAGTTTTGAGCAGTGTAGAGTAGAGCTTGTTGTTTGTTGTTTCTCCGATCACAAATGCAGACTTGGTTTTATGGTTACGCGGCGCGATGCAACACAATGCATAAAAAAACAGTATAAGTCATTATAATCCGTAATTATGTCCCCACTGGATGCAACAAATGCCTCGTTTATAATGGGTTTTAATGTTTTTGTCTCGTCGCTCCGGGACACGGCATCACAGCATGGTAAGGGGCGTAACATTTCCATCACACGCTTGAGGTATTCGGCCAATCACAATGCACTGGATAGCTGGCCAATCACAGCACACCTCGCTTTTCAGACCGAAACAATATGTACACTACAGTATGGGGAAACAATGGTTTTTTTAACCTTAACCGCATAAATACATTTCATTACACCAAATACACAAAATAATGTTCTTTTTAGCAGCATCATATGACCCCTTTCAGTGCCAAAAAAAAAGAGCTCCACTGTGTCAGTGAAGATAACAGGAGGTCAAGGGCAATTTGTTCTGCTATCAAGCTTTTTGGTGAGCATGCAGAACAAGAAGCAACGGCCATTGCAGGAATATATAATTCAGATTGTTTAATGCGTAGTGAGGTTGTTTTGTAATGCAATTAAGCCTTAGACCATTTTAAAAGAATGCATATACACTTTTCTTGATTCTTGTAGCATGTATTTTACATGTGAAAAATGCTTGTAATATGCGCAGGGCAAAGAAGTGTTGGACGTTACCGCTGGGGCCAGTGCAGGCAGACATTATTATGGGCCTGTCAGTAATAGTATGCGTGTTCATCAGAGCTGAAAGTATAGCATGAATGAGAGACAGAAACAGACCCTTTAAGTGGGGAGAGGAAACGGTGCATCTTACACACACAATTAACAAACGCACAACAGGGAAGCCAAATGGGAGGTCATTATGTAACTAGGGGTAAGCTGAGTTTAGACACATATATACAGACTCCTCACATAGTATTTAGACTCCCTGTGGTTCCACTCAAGTGCTCAAGTACAGCTCATCTTGACAGCATGAACCCAGGTTCACCCAAAGTCATCTCCCCAGCCATGAGAATTGTTGGCAAAAGGGGAGAAAATAAATTTATATATATATAATATATATATATATACACAAAAACGTATTTTCTCCCCTTTTGCCAACAATTCTCATGGCTGGAATATTACCATATTTATATTTATGATATTCTGTGTAGCCTAATTATTAATCTTTAGTTAATTTGAAACATACAGGGACCCATGACGATTTCTTGATTTATGTAAATATTATATTGATTATTCTATTTATTTGTTGTTTGTTTGTTTATTACCTTTTCTTACAAATATAGCTAGTACATTTAAAATATTAGTATAATGATATTTATTATTGTCATTTTAATGTTTATATTGTAGTATTAATTTTTCCTACTTTTTTAAATACGCATCCGATTTTTTTTGCATTTACATTATATTCAGTTAATTAAGAAAAAATGTTAAGTACTTTCTCATTGCTATCATCAGGAATGTGATTTTTATGTATAAATACAGATTTACAGGTTTCCTTCTTTTTTTGTCCATGGCCGATCACATGCCTATATAATTCATCTGGACGTTTTACTTTAAAGATTTTTTTTTTTTTTAATGAACATATTGTATAAAGCAATATAATGTAACTAATTGTATTGTTAATATAAGCATAAATTAAAGATGGTTCAACTTAACAAAGGAACACATTAACAACCAGTGTTAATTTCGTCAACGAAGACAATGACGAAAAATATTCGTTAACGAACATCCAAAGATGAAGGAAAAATTGAAAAATTAGCATCATTGACCCTAAGGGTAAACCTACTGTATCTGAAAAATGAGTTTAATTTGTATCTTTTTCAAAAATTATATATGTATTATGCATGAATAACTATAATTTGCTCCCTTTTCACTACTGTACGGGAGAGTCACCCAAACAAAAATTTAAATTGTCATAATTTATTCAAGTTTTTCTAAATTCAATCCTTGATTCAAATTTCTAATAAGCTTAATTGATTTGGTCTAAATATAGAATAATTAATGACTATTTTTGTTAGAAGACTACATATAAAAGAAATGTTGGTAACTGCAGTTTGATTAAAAGAAATGACTAAAAGTTGACAAAAATGCAATGATTTTTCGTCGACTAAAACTATGAAAGACTCAAATGACTAAAATGTGCCTAAGACTATTAAGCATTTTCGTCTCAAGATAAAGACTAAGACTAAATCAAAAATGCCTGTCAAAATTAACAGTTAACAACTCATACAAAATGAATAATGTCGCAATGTAAAAAAAATGATCCTAAATATCCGGTTCCTTTTCTTTAAGCAAAATATTTGTTTTGGTTTGAAATACTGTATGACTTGGACATGTTCATGAGGTCCATGAGATGGTTAGATTAGTTGTTTAAAGTGTTTGTTTTCTTTAATAATAGCTTTATGTCTGTTTATCTGTGGATGTCCACTGTGTGTTCTCTGTTTCCCCCTCCTCCTCTCTCTTATTTTTTTCCCCCCCTGCTCTCTCTGTTGTGTTTAGTGCATGTGCTTCAGGGTGTCGGTGACAGTCCAGGAAGGAAGCAGTCGTTGCCTGTATGGGAGAGCTGCTGTTAGCAAACGGCCAACGACTTCCCAGTTCTCTCAAAGATCACAGAGATCTGCCCCCAATTCACTCACTCACACTCATTGTGAAACATCCGTCTGTCTGCTCCCTCGTGTGTTCTCATTCGCAAAACTGCTTTTTGCATGGCAGCATCACCCTTTATTGTTCTCTTTTCCATTTCATTACACTTTTTGGGCACATTTGAAAAGATTTAGGAGTTAGTTGTATTTAAGCAGAATTAGGATTAGTTGGTGAGTTTTGTTCAGATGGCCTCTTCTCCACACTAGTCACAGAATCTTTTTGGCTAGTGTTTCAGATGGGTAACAATGGCTAAAGAGACATTTGAACTTGAAGATCTGGATTTAAGCTTTGCTTGAATTGTTACCCTGCCAGCAAACCCTGAGAGGGAATTAAATTTTAAAATAAATAACTTTTAAAAATTTGTTTTATTCCTGTGATGGAAAAGCTGAATTTTCAGCAGCCGTTACTCCAGTCTTTAGTGTCAGAAATCATTCTAATATGCTGATTTGGTGATTATTATCAGTACTTAATATTTAAATGGAAGCCATGATACTTTTTTTTCAGCATTCTTTGATGAATAGAAAATTCAAAAGAATTTGTAAAGTTTTTTTTGTAGCAATGTAAACACGTGTGCATCTGAGTGGCACTGCATTACCCACTGGATACTTGTGTAACAGTAAACTTGTCCAGTGGGTGTTTGGCTTCCATTCACTTCACATAACTCCTTCCATTCACATAACTAAATAAAACAGACTTTGTAACCATGAGGAAGAATTGGAGGAAGTCTGACATGCAGATGGAAGGACTTTGCAACTTTGACTTTTCTGCAGTAAATATACATTTAATGAATACAATTTCAGATTAATTTCTTTCAGTTTCCCAGGTTGCTGTAAAACTCCTTAGGATCTCTGATATTGGTTTCACTCCCATCATAACAGATGATAGATGGATGCTGTCGTGTGATATGAATCAGACACTTTATAAATATGAAGCTGGAGAAAGAGTAAAAGAGGAAGTACACAATGTTCTTTTCTGAATTTAGTGGAACAGCTGAAATTAAACAGCCAGGTTTGGAAAGATGGGGGCTGTTTGGATCGGGTATGTGTTGGTGTTGCTGGAAAGCTTCATTACAGTAATGGAAGTATTCATTGTGATCTTTGGAGTTACATAAGTACAAAATCATTGTACAGTTATGGATAGATATTCCTATATCAAGATTTAACAATGTTCGTTATAATCTTTCTTTAAAATGCGCTAGCCTTTTTTTCCCTTGTTTGTGTGGGTGGAGAAAAGTAGCCTCATTCGCACACTTTTCACAAATCCAGTCAAACCCCAGTGGATCATATCCAGTCCCACTCTACATTCTCTCACAATTAATATGTTTCCATATAAAAATGCTACATTACATGAGTTTATGGTTTGCAAATGCTGTTTAATGTTGTCTTTGATAGTCCAATCTAAATATTTTCGTTCAGCTTTTATGCCATTGCTTGAGAATAGATTTTGAGCTAAAATGGAAGTTAATTTATGGGTCTGTTCCAAAAACTGGTGAGCTGCCCACACAGGCAGTTGCCTTCTATGGCAGTATTCTAGCAGAGATAGAACCTTGGAATTGGTTTTGAACATTTTACATATACATAAACTGCTTCCTACATAGGCAGCTCACTAGATTTTGGAACAAAGCTATAATGTTGCCCTTGGTATAAAATTAAAGCTCTGTTGGGGCCTCCCACAGAAACATTTTTTCCAGTCTGTTTTTGCCAAGCTTTAATGAACCAAATAAGCACGTTGGCCCCTTCATTTCCGTCCCTGAAGATACTCACACATGTGCTATTAAGTGAGCAGAAAAACCTAATTGACCTTCAGAAGCAGCCATGTGGTGCAATGTGAGCGACGTTAACCCGGTTAAAAAACTGCTTCACTTCTGTATGGGGGGTGAATTCCCCCTTCTTTTCTTGTGTTTTTCTAAAATGGGTCAGCAGATGTTATGAATAGAGGTGGAGGGAAATAAAGAAAGAGTAGGTGGAAGAAAAATATCCAAGACAAACAATTTGCTTTGCCGTGTGGGCCGCATGGAGAGAGAATGACTCTGGCCAATAGCGATGCTCTGAATGGTTTACGTTCACTTTTTGTTTTTTTCTGAACCAAGAGAGCAAGTTATAGTCTTACCAATAAGATTTTTAAACAAAAGACAATAGTTTTTTGTTTGGCCTGATGCTGACTTTTGCTCTCCTAACTTCTGGAATATGTTACTGAGACTAGATATGTGCAAGCAGACTAAGACATGTATATTCTACTAATTAAATTCTCAGTGGACATTCAGAATGGTGTTGATATAATGAAGTAAAACTATTGAAATAATTATTGTTAATTGAAATAAAGCTGTAAAGCTGAATAAAATATAATATTAAACCTAAAACTTGAACTTTGCAACCATCTAAAAAAAGTTGAAGTCACAGAAGCATGTAACCAAATTACTAAAACTAAAAGCGAAACTGAAAATATAAAAATAAAAGCTCATTCAAAATATCATAATTTCTAACTAATGCTAACATAGCACTGATACTGAATAAATAATATTATAATACTATTATAATACATAAATAATACTAACATAATTGGAAACCAGTTGCACCAATCGGAAAAATAATTTTACAGCCAGTGAAAACTGTAATAAGGTTGCTATAGACATTTAAATTGAATGGTTTGAAACTCAAATGCACATGCTCTCACACTCTACCACATTATGAGTCTGTTGTCACTGTATTGTGCAAATTATCATGCATTGCATCACTCAGGTGTTAACTTTGTTAACATTCTTAAAGAAATAGACATGACTAGAAGTTGAATGGAGCTGCATCTCTTTGTATCGTTGCAATGTGTTAACTTGTGTTTGTTTGCTGTGCACCTTTGCAGGCCATCACACCCAGGTGTCACAGTGCCCTCCCAACGAGTTTGAGTGTCGAGGAACAGATGTGTGCATTCACCTGAGCAAGCTGTGCGACGGCGTCCCAGACTGCACGGATGGGCGTGACGAGGGGCCGCACTGTCGAGGTAATGTGTGCAGAATGCAGTCTGATCACGAACCGGAGACTAAACTTATTTATTATTTTTCATCAAATCTTTTTTTTTTCTTTGTCAAGTTGAACTTAGGAATGGGATTGATGGGTTCTCTACAAGGAAGTTTCCGCTTAATCAGTGCTAGTTTTAGCTAATATTGTCAACCAGTATGAGAGATTCTTGGTCCAGCTGATGAAATGATCTAGTCCTATTGGACCTGTGTGCATGTTCTTCACTCAAACAGTCTTACAGTTTTTGACAGTGAAAGACTTTTTATGACTTGCAGACTTGGTGATTTACTTTTCTGTGCTGTTCTGCAAATATACATAAATAGTGCTGCCATATATGACATATATTATATATTTGGCACAAATTAGCTTTTGTCAAAATGGTTGTGGCTTGAGTGGCTTAAGGCTGAAATACACTAGAGGACTATGAAAATCTGAACAGATTTTAAAGCACTAGGCATCATACACTTGGTGAGTTTGTATATGGCTACAGAGGAAAAACTGGGCTTCATACATTAATCCTCGTACTGGATGCGATCATAGTCCAATGCTAACCCCATCGTACACTATGCAAATTTCGGTCAACTCCCAACTGGCGAAAATCTGCAGACTAGCTCTGACTTTGGGAAACTAGTGTTGACTCCTCCAGACTATAAATCTGGGCAAAAATCAGCAGTGTATTCCAGCCTTTAATTAATTTTGGAAGAATTATTTACCAATTGGTTTTAAAATTTAAGTAGATAGTAATATCAATATATTTAACATTATATAATTATCGTTATTTGCTTTATATTCCACTATGAAATAGTATGTTCTATTTTAATATATTTCAAAATATAATTTATTCCTGTGAAATTAGCAGGCATTACTCCAGATTTCAGTGTTACATCATTCTAATGATGATTTGCTGCTCAAGAAAAATGTCTTATTATTATCAATGCTTAATTTTTTTTGACCCCAAACTTCTTAACTCTAATGTGTATGCGCTGTATATATAGTTAAAATATAAATGTTCTAAACAGTTGTGCTGCTTAATAGTTTTGTGGAAACGGTGATACATTTTTTTTATTTTTATTTTATTTTATTTTATTTTACTTTCTTTGGTAGGATCAATTATTGTCATTGCAAGTAAAATCTTTTCCAGCAGAATATATCCGTATTGTGAACTCCGACTGTCTTTTAGATAATTATTGGCAGTCATGCCAAGATCTGTGTTTGAAACAAAACCCTGTGTCCACAAAGGTTTGGCTCCTGAGCATGGTTATTATCATCCTCACATGAGTTATCAGGAACTCATCTTGTTTGTGTCCAAAGGCCTGAGATACGCAGTCTCATCCGGCTGACCTATATCTTTAAAGTATTAAACCAGCCCCTTAGCAAGTAATTGAAAGAAGTCAGACTGACAGATAATCTCATTTTGAAAGGAAGGCTTAGATTGTGGGGTCAAATAAATCCCTGTAATGTAAGTCCCAGGTCTATCCACCACAATCACAAACCATACTGCTGGAATGTTAGAATAACAGACTGGGTTTTAAAGGCCGAATAATAAATAATGTACCTTCCTGACCTGGCCTCTGTCCAGCAATTTGAGCCTAGATACACACACACTTCACTTGTCCTCTAGCTCAAATGTAGACTCTTTGAACCCAGAGGTAAACACTTACCCACCCTTCCACACGAACCCCTTGCGCTCAGATGCACAGAATGCACACAAACATATGCTCACATGCCTTTCCTGTTGGATGTTTGCTTGCTCCTGCTTTCACAGAAATGTTTACCGTTTCCCCGGAACAGACATGGAGATTGTGCAAGAAACTCAGCTCCAGTGTTTTCAATGCACACTTTGTCATTCTATATTTTTAAGTAATTATCACAGATTTGTTGACAAGTTGGGCAAGAGGGAGGCAGGCATGAGTTTATTACTGTGTGTGATGCATCTGGCTGCTATGCTAATAATGTAGCGGGTTAGCATCAAGAAATCAGTGGGAACTGCTGACCTCTGATATCAGCCATGCTCGTGCTAGTCTGGTTCATTTTATCCTGGGCATTGTAAATGTAACCCCTCACTGAGCTGGGAAACGGTTTGATTGACTTTTCCCTCCTGGCAGATTTAATTGGCTCCCCGCAGTCTTTATTTAATCATTTTGTACTAAAGCCTCTCTGAGATGTTTCAAGGTCTGTCCAGTTCCTCCCGCTATGAAGACATGGGCCAAAAAATGTCAGCCCTCTCCAAAAGAACTTCCCGATGAGGAACTTGAGATTTATAGTTTTCAAAGTTTAAACCATGCTGAAAAGTTGTACAAACATGTCTCTGGTCAGCTCTTATCTGTCCAGTTCCTCCCGCTATGAAGACATGGGCCAAAAAATGTCAGCCCTCTCCAAAAGAACTTCCCGATGAGGAACTTGAGATTTATAGTTTTCAAAGTTTAAACCATGCTGAAAAGTTGTACAAACATGTCTCTGGTCAGCTCTTATTGCACATTTACTACATTTTTTTTGACTCCTCGAACTGGATTATTTCACAACAGAGTGAAGGAACTTTTTTTATTGCAGAGCGTTTCCCAACTTCTTTACTCATTTTACTGGCAGAGACGTTACAGATAATACAGGGAAATCTGGTGACGTTTTATAGCTTTTGAATGAAGGCAGAGCATTGCATAGTGTTTAATTACTTTGATAGCTTTTGTAGGAGTTTGTGTATGTGCATGCTTACAAATGATCGAATTCATTATGCTAGCAATACGAATAATTTAAGTGAGCTGTTATTTGTGGAAGTACACTACTACCAATGTTTCACTAACTGTGTTATGCCTCTCTTAGCCTCATATTAACCGCCCATTTTTCTGTTTGCTCACATTTAGCTGACCTGTTCACACAAAAGGCTCTGCGCACACACGCAGGCAAATACGCAGCACTTACAAGAACGATTAGCCCTTTAAAAAAGAACTTTGCACTGGTATTGGCAAACTCCACTGTGCCTTTCAACTTTATCTGAGCTTAGCTTTGGCAACAGCATATCATTCTGGGCAATGGCTTATCCATTTGTTTCTATTCCGCTATAGGGCTTCACAATGTTTTCACTGCACTGATGGATGAGTTTGGCTCAGATCTCAGCGTATTATTGTGACAGAACAGGGAGGGCGATCAGGAGTATTGATTGGACAGGGTACTGCTCAGATAAATAGAATAATTAATGTAATTTTTTGTTTTTGTTTTGGCCATTTGAGTTCATCTTGAGGACACTCTCATATCAAACACAACGAGAGTTTTTGTCTGGTTAAGAGTCAGTGAACCTCAACATTGGTTTGCCACTAGGACTAAATGCAATCCAAAATGCATTTTTTGGACAGTCTGCAGTGTTGCTATAAATGTAAATACAATTTAACTATACACTATCATTCAAAAGTTTGGGGTCAGTAAGATTATTTTAGTTTGCTTTTATTCAGCAAGGACACATTAAATTGATTAAAAGTGACAGTAAAGACATTATATAATGTTAGAAATTATTTATATTTCAAATAAATGCTGTTGTACTTTTCAAGGTTCTATTCATCAAAGAATCCTGAAAAAAGAGTCAAACTGACTATAATTATCAGATTAAGTAATTTACTTAAGAGCAGAATTTATCTGAATATACATTAGGTTCACAACTAAAAATAGAACATTTATTTCACCACACAGAAGACTATATAAATAGTGCACAATGAGTTGTATTGGAAAACAAGTGAGTTATCATTCAAATGAATCATATTTAACAAGTACATTTAAGTGATGCAGTCTGAATTAACTGACTCACTGAAATGAATGATTTTGACTTCCCAAAGCTGTTTTAGGAGTGTTTAGGAAAGTGTTTGTTTAGTGCCTCAGTTTACTCTGTTGTAAGGCTGTGAGAGTAAATGTGACAAATACAGTGATGTAGTGTTTTGTAATGCTTTACTTGTTGTATAAACTAGCTTTTACTGGAACAGCTGCGCTCGCTGCTGGCACGTTACTGAAAAAAGTTAACTTCGTAGCATCTCTTCTAATAGTTAGTTATTCTCCAAAACTGGCCTGGTCTCCCACTCACCAACTGAAATATTATTGGAAATCACAAGTGCCTAAATATTGTAGCGTCTGGACCACCCAAACACACAATATATATTTTGTTAGCTAGATTTAACAAATACTCTGTAACACCCCACGAACAGGCCCCTGGTTTCATGGTAACCTGGACACCCGATACATTTACAACCTTGTGGAATGTGAGCTGAGACTCTCAGCTGCATTTCACAGAAGTAAGAGGCACAAAGGCAGAGTAGAAATTGACTTTTCTACTAATCAATTCATAGGAAAACCTTCTTTGAATAAACACCCATTTTCTTCAGGCCATTGTGTATTTATGTTCTTTTATATTGTCTTTTGTATTGTATACTGTTTTATGCGTGCTTATGATAGAACCACTCATTCATTTAACCTTACATATACCGTGTTTAGTATCTATGAATTCGCCTTCTGATGATCTAAACAAGAGTGTATATTATATGTTGGTACATAGGCAATATATTAGTGTCCTGAGAATCTTTAGTATTTTCGATTCAAGTTCCAGATACTAAGTACCATGTTTCCACACAAAGAGTCATAAACTCCCCAGGATCTCAAAACGCCCACTTGGGATTCCGGCCTTTCTCATTGGATAAGCCCATCTTGAGAGGCGGGGATCTTCTCTGACCTTAAAGCTGACACACCATGTGACCCGCCCAGTCGGTGGTTCGGTCAGATGCTAAGATGAAGATGTGAGAAAACGCTTCAGGATACCAAAGCATTGTGCCAGGCCTTTCTTCGGCCTAGTCCTTTCCATTCATCAAGTTACTCTGACTCAAACTGGTTCTTTTCATCGACCCAAATTCAGCAAAGATCAACTGGAAACTTAAGATTGCATCAGGAATCTATTTTCAGATAGATGAGACTTGCAAGTATCAAACTTAGTCGTTTTAATTTATGCATTAAGTATCAGTTACACCTTTTTACAAGGTGTGTTTGAACTAAGGATCTGACGTATCCCTCAGGTTTAGATCTGCTGAAGATGCAAAGTGTTCCATAAAATTCATTCTTTATGCCTCTTTCTGTACTGAGTTAAACTTTAACCCTTTCCTATACCAACTGTATGTTGTGTGTGTGTGTGTGTGTTGTCATGTGTATGTTAGACCAGTTTATGTGTGTATGTTAGACCAGTTTATGTGTTTATGTAGTATGTTGGACTAGTTTAAGTGTTTATGTAGTTAATAAAACCTTACTTGTATCACACTTGACGTGTTCATTGTTTGCTCATAACCCGGAGTCACTAATCATGCAGATTTACGCTACAAGCTCTGTGTAGAGTTGTACAGTAAGAAATTTATTTCCCTTAACCAGGAAATTAACTTTTTTAGAATTGACAAGACAGTTGACCCTGATAGGTCAGCTAAATATCTACAGCGGATCTAAAATATGAATAGTTAATTATAACTAGTTATGGTTAGTTATTCATATTTCACATGAGCTGATTCGTTACAATATGAAGCATGAAATGTTCAGCCATTTCCTGTTATCCTTATGAAGCATGCAGAATGTGTGTCCTGATTCACTGCTTGCGCTTAAGTCAGGCTTGAGAACGAGAGAGCTGGATGTTACACGACACGTTTCTGAAGAGGTTTTCCTGCTCCAGACATAAGGAACAGAGCTGATCCCAGACATGCTGTTAATAGTAGTGTTGTAACAGGTTGAGTGGTTCGCATGTGGTGTGGTTGAACACTGATTTTAGGTCTGGCTGCCAGTGTTTTTGTAGCTGTCGTCTTAGATAGATTCTGTGGTGTGGTATTAAGCCCTCCAGCCTTCTCTGTCTCACTCGTTATTTCTCTCGCTTTCTGTTTTGTTTGTTTTTTTTCAGCACTTCATTGTTAATTATAATGGAATGTTGGCTGCACTCTTACAGTTATTTGAAATTATCCTCGAAAAAATAATTTTTGTTTCCTCAAACCACAAACACTGTGGGTTGCATACCAATCTAAATACCCGCAAGGCAAGGCATGGCTGTGGGAACTGGAGACCGCACTTGCCCATCAGAGGTAAATTCCTGCTTAAAGGAATATTGTTGGAATATAAATCCAGGTGTGGAAAACCTGGAAGTGTCAGAGATTTTAAAATAGTGCTTTGGAAAAATCAACAAAAAATTTGTTTCCAATGCTATTTTGTGCAATATGTTAAAAAAGATGATTATCCAATGATATATTACAAATGATGGGATTTCTTTTGATTTCATTGAATTCATGAGCAACTTTTTAACTTCAAAGCCTCACATTGTCTACATGAATATTCAAAGGCCCCAAGACTTTTTACAAGACAGTGGGGATTCTGGTGGTTCTTCTTTTTTAGTAGTTTTGGCATATTGTAATGGTTGTCTCTATTTTAAATAATTTTGTGTCACCTTGTGGCCCCTTGGAAGTTATGTCCCCTAGTGGACCCCGGTCCCCTGGTTTAGAAACACTGGTCTAAATTTGTGTTCATATTCAAATTAATGTCTTTTGACCACATTTGTGGCATACCTCAGAAACTGTTTCGACTTGTACCTCAATTTGTAAAATAAACAAAAGAAACCCAGTGTTGATAGAAATTGACTTACAATAGACATCAATGGGTGAAGCATTGTACATTGGTCCATACATTTCCAGTTTAAGTTCTTAACTGTCAGCACATTTTCAGTTTGTTTTCACAAACTGTGCTGCTTTGCATGTATTTAACCAGTAACATTCCTTTAATCATATGGCACGACTAGGTCCATGTCAAATCTGTGCCTGCAGAAAGTCCTGCAGATGTTATTTATGTCACACTTTGCATGTAAATAATTCTTTTTTTTTTTTAATTCCTTTACACTTTCAGCTACTTAGAAAAGTGTAGTACACACATTTTACCATACTTAAAGGGATTATACAAAAAAAGAAAATTCTGTTATCATTTACTCACCTTCAAGTTGTTCCAAACCTGAAAACTTAAAGAAATTTGAAGAATATGAGTTACTAGTAAATTACTGGAATTCAATAGTGACCAGAAACTGTTACTAACATTCTTCAAAATATCTTCTTTTGTATTTAGCTGAAGAAAGAATTTCATACAAGTTTTGAACAACTTGAGGGTGATTACAGAATGATAACAGAATTAAAAATTTTTGGTAAACAATCCCTTTAACTTAATTCTGCACAATTTCCCCTCAAAATCAGTGTAGAAGATGCGGAAAAGTCTGCAGACTCTGTCTAGACCTGCTCATGACTGACAGTGTTTTTGGGTAGGCAACATTACGCCCCGAATGCTCTGTTTGGAGTAGTTTGTGGGTGTGAGGTCAGTGAATGAGCTGTGGTTGGATGGTATGGGGGAATTGATTCGATACAGACCGTAGTGTTTTGCCTGCACATCTTCCTCTCTACACATTCCACAAAAGCCCCATTGTACCCCTCAGTGCCACAGGCTTTTGTGTGATGAGGACTCTCATTGTCCCTGTGCGTACATTTGTGTGGTTGAGTCTCTGTAGGAGAAAGAAAGGAGAGAGGAGGAGACAGAGTTGCAGTGCATTGTGGGCCAATTGAACTTGAACATTGTGGGCTCTCCAAATCATAACTGACCGAATGCCTTATGGTGGCATTGTCTCATCTAGTTTTGTCGTTTATGATCTTGTGACACTGAATACTGGAGTAATGAAAATTGAGCTTTGTCATCACAGGAGTAAATTACATTTTATAATTAATTTTTAATTTAATTTTATTTTTTTCAATTGTAACAATATTGCACAATATTTCTTTTGAACAGATTTTCAGTGTCAAATGCATCTCCTGGCAGTGACTGATTATGATCAGATTTTAAGACTTTCTTGTGAACGATCTTGTAAAATGGTTATTTTATTTTGAAGTTTAAAACTTTTTTAGACCTTCTGTAAATTGAGCGGTTGGATCATGGTGCACCTACCAACACTCGTCAGATCACATTTACACGTGTATTTAGCTCTTTCAGCTTATGATCAGATCAACTGAGACGGATGTACCTGGTATAAAAATCCTGTAGGATTATAAAGGAGTTCCTTAAGTAAATATTACCATTGTGATTTTTGTACTTCCCTGAACGTTCCCACATTAACATATCAGACAAAATCACTGTTTTGATGGATGTGGCTTTCCCAGACCTGTGTGTATCCGGTGGGCACGTGGAGACTTGTTTTTTGCCTGAGCAAAGCCACAGTCTGAGTTCACACAGAGGTTGGTGGACAGTGATGCAGTGTTTGGCAGCACAGCAATACCCACAGTATAAAACCAAGTGCACTCATCTGTGTCTAGTCAAACCTTTTAATCATACGCTCTGTGTGTCTGTGTTTTTGGTTGGTTGAGCAGTGAAGCCCCTGTTGTGCTTTTATATTTTGCCAAGATGTCCTAAAGGCGTCTCGAAGAGCATTAAAGGCTTTTCACTGTACACCGCATGCATGGAAATCACGTACGACAAGCCATTTTCACAAATATCAAGTACCAAGTATCACGTTTTGCACATAGACACTCATAACGGACTAAGGCTGATCCTAGGTGGTTTTAGGTGGTTGATTAGCTGGACAACCAGCTGTAGGTTGACTTGTTTGGTGCTGGTATCATGGAAGTCTGGTTTATCTGGTTAACTGTTCATTTTATCTGGTTCAACT
Source organism: Sinocyclocheilus anophthalmus (assembly GCA_018155175.1). NCBI lineage: Eukaryota > Metazoa > Chordata > Actinopteri > Cypriniformes > Cyprinidae > Sinocyclocheilus > Sinocyclocheilus anophthalmus. The sequence continues at coordinate 116,340 of JADLZN010003237.1, forward strand.
GTGTTCACATTGTTGCACAGAAAGTTTAAATACCTAATTGCAAGGGATGCAACGATTAACCGTGAGCCGGTTGAAAATCGATTCAAATATGTGACGATTCAAATTGGCTGAGATGCTAAACAAATCGCGATTCAATTAGGGGCAGGAGTTTATATGAATGTATGTCTGAGGGGAACTTACTGTCTTTAGAAAAGTTTAGATGGTATTTTATTTTTTTCATCTTGCCTCTGTATAATGCATATTAAAGTTCATAAGTGCAGCGCTGCTTTGTTTACAGCAGAAAACAAGGAAACGCTTTAAGCGCCACCTGCTGGCAGAGAGTGCATCTGCGTCTCATTCAGCTCGTCTGCTGTTTCTGTTTCATGCAGATATTTTTTATGTATAGTTTCACAAAACTGAAGTCAAACCATTCTGTTTTTGCTTCAAATTTCGAAATTATACAATTTAATTTAGATTAAAAACTGCTCATGTTGCGTGTATGCAGCATCTTTGTTTGGATCATGATTACAATGCAGTGGTTGCCTCTAATTTTAAATGGAAAGAGCACAGACAAAGCCTTAGTTTGTTTATATGAAGAGATTTCTTTTATTTGTGTTACTTATTTATTTGATTTGGGGCTTGTTTTAAAATTTCTATTTAGTTTTGTTATTTACCTTTACATTATATTTAAATTTTGTTATTTAGCAGATGCTTTTATCCAAAGCAACTTACAATGAGGACAATAGAAGCAATCAAAAAAAAGTGCTATATTAGTATATTAGTATATTATTATAGTGTTATATTTCAATTTCATAAAGAAACGCACAGCATTTTGTCCAAGCAATAATAAAAGGACACATTTAATTTATAATTTGTCTTAAATCTCATTTTGTTAAAAAAAAATAATAATTGTGAATCGAATCGTGAAATCAAAATCGTGAATTGAATAGAATCGTGAGTTGAGTGAATCATTTAGGCCTATATTATTTACTTGATTATTTTAAACAAAAGTTTGACTTTGATTTAATTTTTATTTCAAAATATTTACATGTTATTATATTATATTAATTGAATTGTATTGTATTATATTGTAAAATCCAAAAGCTGACAAATGTTGTTGTTGTTTTTTTAGCCAGTTTGTCCAGTCCTACTTACCAGTTTTATAATCTCTTCTGTATAATATTTTTGGATGTGGATGTTTCTCTGCTAACTGTCTATTCTCTCTGTTTCCTATGCTGTAGAGTATGCTCATAACTGCACCATCATGGGCTGCCAGTACAACTGTTCAGTGACACTGTCGGGTCCAAAGTGCTACTGCAGGAATGGCTATGAGGTGGGAGAAGATGGAAAGCAATGCAAAGGTGAGCTTTGAATGACTTTATGATCTTATTATTAAGTGATGACTGTAGAAGTATTGAACAGGAAACATGTGACTTTTTACCTTGTGGCTTTCTCTGTCAGACTTTAACGAGTGTGCAGTGTATGGGACTTGCAGTCAGACATGCACAAACACAGATGGCTCCTACACCTGCAGCTGTGTGGAGGGCTACTTGTCTCAACCAGACAACCGTTCCTGCAAGGCCAAGAACGGTAGGAAATGAACATAGTTTCTGCTGATCCTTTGTTCTTTTTGTCTTGCTCGCTGTGGTCAAATCCTTGTTTTCCCATTCTATGTTTAAGACCCTGTAGATCGGCATCCATACCTCCTCATAGCCAACTCCCAGAACATCCAAGCCACCTCTCTGAGCGGAGCCAATCCCATCTCCATCAACACCAAGCAGACCACCGCTATGGACTTTATCTACGCCCAGGAGACTGTGTGCTGGATCCACATGGGTGACTCACCTGCTGCCACCCAACTCAAGTGTGCCAAATTCCCCAATGCCAAGAGCTTCACAGAGGAGAAGACCATCAACATCTCCCTCAGCTTGCACCGTCAGTACCATGTTCTTAATTACATGAATGTCAGATGTCCGTTTGGGCAAGACGATCCAAAAAAAGCATGAACTTAAATTTATTTGTTAAGGCCGTCATGATTTACAGCAGGGTTGGGCAAATGGTGTCCGGTGGGCCACATACGGCCCGCACTTTCTTTTAGTGCAGCCCGCTGGATCACATTATACACAAGATTATCAATTTTAAAACATTTGAAAAGTAAGTCAAGGAAAGATTGCTTTTAGTTTATGATATTAATACTATCTCCAACCAGGAGAGGTCGCTAGTTTCCAGCCGCTTCCCGTATTAATCAGTATAGTAGTATGTGCACTCTGTGAACGTTCACTAAAGCTGCGTCCCAAATGATGCACTACTCACTATGCACTTATACACTATGTACTTATGCACTCTGTACTCAACCATGTTGTGTATGACTTATATAAGGTTATTTTGTCATTCATAATCGGAGTCTGATAGCCCCTCCCCCTTCGCTACATAATTATAGCTTCAGTGTGAACGCACTACTTGCACTATTTATATTACAAAATGTCATAGATTAGTGCATAAGTATGCAATTTGGGACGCACCTTAACATTAGCAAAATAAATAAAAAAGTTGACAATGAAAATCGTATTTTCCAGTCAAGATGGCAAACAGATTTAATTTGTTTTACAATTTTAAGGATACCCCTCGTTTGGATTGTTTGGAAACGTAACCTGTAATGAAAGATTTTAATTTAAATCACCATTACTCCACTGCTCACAAAGACGGTAGAGTTGCACTTGCCTCAAATTTTAAAGGTATGCATTTTTTTTTTTCAAAATGCACGATATGTATGCACTGAATTATGTTCTTAGGGTTTCTTAAATCTTAAATTTAATTGTATCCAATTTAAAGGTGCTGTATGTAATTTTTTGACTGTACCAAAGCATAAAAACACCATAATATTTCACAGATATTTAGAGGAAACATGCCAAGTTGTTTCTCTCTTTTTCTTCTCCGAAAAACAACGCTAAAGCCGTTTATTCTAGACTTTGAAATGTGCATTCCGGGTCAGAATGTCTGTGTTTTGGGTTTTTTGTCTGTGTGATCCCACCCACTGCCAGTTTAACCAATAGTATTTCGACACCCCTGGGTTGCCAGAGAGCGGAAAACAGCGTATCGCAGCCATGGAAGCCAGCAAATGAACTGGGTCAGAGATTGCAGATTCTACCCGACCTAAAAAGCCTCGGCATCAATCTAAAAACGCTCTAGACCAAGATTAAATGGGATAAATCAAATCATCACCTCCAGTGTCAAACTCACCCGCCTTCCATTGTCAAATGCGCTCATTCCCGTTGCGTGTCCTCAATCTGACAACTCGCTGGAGCATCGCCTCTGAGGATGAGGGGCGGGAGAAACAATATTTTGAATTTGGACTAGCATGTACCCAGTTTCAACCGCCAGCTGTCAATATTACGTACTGCACCTTTAAGGCCATAAAACTCTTAAATGGTACAAGAAAGTCTTAATTATGATTCCAATAGGTCTTATATTTGGAGACAGAAAGACAAGAATTGTGATCTGGCTTAATGGCTATGATTTCTTTGAATATGAGCGCTGCAGGTTTCAAAGTTAGGTGCTTTGTTTTTCCGCCATTATTGAGGATTTTTTTTTTATTTTTGCGGTTCCGAAAGACTGCTGGCAGAGAATGAATTTGCATTTTCAATAAGCCCGTCTGCTGTTTTTGTTTAGACCAGTGCAAAAATGTACCCATATTTTTACGCAGCAAGTTATTTAATATTATTGTGATTAATAATTTAAATTAATAAAAAAATATATTTTCTTAAAATTTTTCTTTCACTTTTTCTGTCCTCTTAGGCCTCTGTACAATTGAATTGGCATAACTGCACAAGTTTTATACTTAATAATATCTTTAAAAACAAATTACATTAATTATACTTTGATTTCCTTCAATAAAAAGGAAATTGAGTAAGATGGTGTAAAAGGTGTGTCGATGTGGATTGGTAATCTGGCCTCTTGGTATAAAGGAGAAAAAATGCTGGCCTTTGTCACTATCAAAGTTGCCCATCCCTGGTTTACAAGAAATAATTTGAGCTTCCTTGTTTGGGTTGTATCTGTGGTTACAGATTTTTGCTGCCAAATGAATAGTTCATCCATAAACAGAAGTTAATAAAGGTTCTGTCATCATTTACAATTCCTCATTTCAGACCCATATGACTTTCACTACCATTCAGAAGTTTGGGGTGCATGAGATTTTTTAAAAATATTTTTGAAAGAAACACTCGTGCTCACAAGCTGCATTTATTTGATCAAAAATACATAATCATTTTATTAAAGTTATTACAAAACTAAAACTACTAAATATTATTACAATTTAAAATAACTTTTTTCAATTTCCATCTTAAAATGGAATTTATTCCTGTGATGGAAATGCTGAATTTTCAGTAGCCATTACTCCAGTCTTCAGTGTCCCATGATCCTTCAGGAATCATTAGTGCTCAAGAAACTTTTTTTTTTTAGCATTATCAATGCTGAAAACAGTTGTGCTGCTTATTATCTTTGTGGGTTCTTTGATTAATAGAAAGTTCAAAAGAACAGCATTTATTTTACATATTTTAAAATATTTTGTTACATTATAAAAGTCTTTACTGTCACTTTCGATCAATTTAATGTAGGCTAAACGAAAGTATCAACAACAAAAAAACGTACTGACCTTTTAAACGGTAGTATAATTTCTTCAGAAGGAAAAATTTAGAGTGATATGCTGGTTGCTGTTTTCCATGCAGTTACAGTAAATGGAAACCAAAGTGTTCAAACTGCCAAAACAATTTATTAATAGAACCGTGGCATGGAAGTTTCACAAAGCAGTCCATATGACTCTTGTGCTGTATACCAAGTGTTTGTGTGAGGAACAGACCAAGCTGGAGAACCAGACCCAGTCTGATTAATGAATGAATCATTCAAACCGGTTTTGTCACCTGGATTAAGCAATTCATTGACAAGATCTGACTCAAAAGAACAATTTGTTTGTGAATTGGGCATCATTATTTCTCTCATGAACTGTGGGGTGGATGTCAAGATTTGATGACTTTTACAAGTCTTGAAATATAGCACGAATCTACTTTTAGGCTACTTTTATGGTGCTATTTTCTTAATATCCCCCGTTCTCATTCACTAACCTAAAGAGTGCCCACATTATTTTTTAAAAATGTAACTCTTCCATTCCATTGACGAAAGGTCACATTGTTTTGTAACAAAATTATGTTGATGTGCACTTTCTCTTGATGCGTTTTTGGCCCCGGTTTCCCTTCTGCAGTGACAGAGAAAGGACTTTACATATTTATGTCAGTATTTATCACTTTTGAGTCGGCTCAGTCTATGATTAGTCTTAATGTTTGTCTGGAAAACATATAATTAGTGTCTTCACAGTGACATATCGACAGTGGCATGGTTGTTCTAGATAGTATAACACAATAACTGTGATTTAGGATGTCAATGATACGCTGTTTACTGCCCAAACCATTGCAGCAATTGCTACGACACCTTTCATAACGTATAACATCAGCCTTTATACATCAACTGTTGCATCACCTAGACATTCCTGCCCTGTAGGGAGTTTCTGTATTATTAGGTCTGTCTTATTTGCCACCTGGTCTGGTTTTGTTCCTACTGTAGCTGTGTTCAAGCAGGATTAAACAGCCTGCAGGTTTTCTAGTTTAGAATGTGGGAAAATATTTCCCTTGCATGTTTACTGCTAAAAAGGCTTTTCCAAAATTCTGACACCCCAGTCTGCATTGCTTAAATGAGTCCAACCACAAAGTGCGTCATGAACACAAGTGTTGGGGAAAAGAGGGCAGGGATGAACTGTACTTCTCCATAGAACTTACTTGCAACAGAATTGTATGCTGACATGGCACTAAATAATGCTGGCCTGCATTTTGCTTCATGGCATATCGTCAACACCCAGATACAATAATTACTGATCCATGTATGCATGTACTATATGTGTGTGGGTGTGTGTGTGGTGTGTGTTGTATATATATATACATGTGTGTATGTTTATATATAGATAATATAGATATATAAAACGATTAGGAAAATTATATACTATAACGGTAAGTATTCTTTTTAATTTTCACAATTTATAAATTTATTTTTCCATAATTGTAACATGGTCTGCAAGTGTGATAATATATTTTTTTAATGATGTAGTCTTTTTATTTATATTAGGTAGGAATGGTTCATGATGGTTTGAATACCTAGTATGTATTTTTTTATATAATATTTAGCTTTTTAAAAAATATATATTTTTAGTAACTGTTACTCAGTTGTTGTCCTGACAGTCTGTCCTGACTTTACTCTGCTTTGCTTTTTTAAATTCATCCTGTTTAAGTCACTGCTGTTATAGCCATACATGCAAGTGGACATCTTTAGATCTTTAGTGGAAAAATGCTTTACATTTACATTACTTCAGGTCGTTTAAAAATGCACTCCTTAATCATGTTCTTGGCTTCAGAAGTTCAGACACATTTTTTGCAGAGTGCAACATAGGTTTAAAAAAAGCTGATTGAATGCATAATATTTTTTGTTTGTTTGTTTTAAATAAAAGTAGCAGCAATGTTGTTTATAACAGTTCTAGATGGATTATATTAGTTCACACTGCAGGACATCTTCACAGAAGGATTTAATGTCACACATCTTATTCGTTTGTACAAAACTTTATTCTGTTAATGGTATGACCTTTAGACAATGACCCTAATGATTCACAGGATACTAAATACTGTGCTGATGTGCATGTTGTTGATAAGTGGTGGACGTTTCCTGGGATCGATGTGTCTTGAAAGCCAGCTCAGACTAAATATTGGCTGCTCTCTGATGAAGACGTTGCCAAGTGTGGCTGTGTGTTCCAGCACGGAGGGATAATGGATACAGAGAGACAGAGGTCTGAGATGCAACACTTTCTTCTCTTTGTGTATGTATGTGTGTGTGTGTGTGTGTGTGTGTTGGAGTGCAAGGGAGATGTTGGAGTGCCAAGGAAAGCCACTCACCAGCACACCAAGGAAGCAGTTTCACAGGAAGGGTGTGCAGGGTGGGACGACGAGTTAGCGCACAGTAGTTTATTGTTGCTAGAAATAATCACGCCCTGTTTACTCTTTAGGACTGATTTAGCTCCCAGTGTCACAAATTAAACTGTGGCGTGTTTCAAACTTCACGTTCAGAGCGCTGTTTGCATGATTCAAGTTTTTGCCCATCTTGAGAATTCCAGATTTCTCACTTATGAGGTTTCATGATGATAATAATAATAGTCATGATCATAATATATTAATAAGTGATAACATCATCATAGTTATTATTATTAGTATTATTATTATATTTTATGCCACTTGACATTAAATGTGTAAAGATTAGAATGTAAATGTTTAACTAAAAACTAAGAAATGTATTATAAATTATAAAATATTGTTAGTTAATATTAATAATAAATTAATAATCATCTGTCAATTGCCAATTTGACTATTATTGTTGTCATTATATAATAAATAATCCTTATATATTTATATTATAATATAAACTATATATTATCTTAATTATAGTGTTTTAGTAACTGACAGGTCGTAAATGTTAATGACATTTGAAAGTATATCAAATATTGAACAATATTTAAAAGTATTGTTCCTTATTTATAATAACAAAATAGTCAAAGTATGAATTTGTCTGATGATTATGTTGATTAATTATTATTAACAGTGATGGAACCTCATAATTTAGCTGCCTATGTAGACAGTAAGGAAGATCACTAGAACAGAGCTTCAGTGTCTCAGAATAGTTTTATAGGAAGTCTGGACCCTGTGCATCACTGTCCCTCTGATTTCAGACTCGGCTACATGCAAGACAAGGGGAAAAACAATGAGTAACAATCTCTTTCCGTAAATTTGAGTTTGCCTTGCAGAACTGTGTTATAGATACTGGGCTACAGCTGGAGCGTCAGAGTGACTCCGAAACCTTGCCTACATGTCCTCTCTTGGCTTAGTTGGGAAATATCCGGACTGTGTTGTGATTAGAGAACTGATCCGGTCCGTTTGTGTAATCTAGCAGCCTGGACTCTGGCTCCATCTCCCATCCAGCCCAAGCTTCAGCTGTCTACCAGAGCACAGAATAAAGTCTCCCAGGAGCAGCAAGTTAGGTAGTTACACAATATTTAAAGGGATATCATAAAATTATCTGGTAACACTTTACAATAAGGTTATTAGTTAGCATTAGTTAACTAGTTTAGTTAACATGAGCATGAACAATACTTCTACAGCATTTATTAATCTTTGTTAATGTTAATTTCATTCATTATTAAAATCAAAAGTTGTGCTTGTTAACATTAGTGCACTGCTAACTAACAATGAACAACTGTATTTTCATTAACTAACATTAACAAAGATTAATAAATACTGTTATAAATGTATTGTTCATTGTTTGTTCATGTTAGTTAATACATTAACTAATGGAACCTTATTGTAAAGTGTTACCAATTATCTTATCATTGTAAATCATTATTTATTTTCCCCATATTGAATCAAGCTTGTATGGTTTTTTTCAGTGGAACATAAAACATTGGTCGCTCATTTCCATGCAGTAGCAATGAATGGGGCTTTCAAGCTTCAAAAATATGAAAAAGTGTCATAAAAGTGGTCCTTATGAATTGCAGAAGTTGTCTGAAGTCATGTGATACAGTAGCTTTGTGTGATGAACGGACTGAAATCAAGGACATTATTTACTGAAAATCTTACCAATGTACTTACTTAAATGAACCATTACCAATCATTACCTATGACCATTTCATGAACGAATCATTCTTTTCAGTCTTCGATGAATTGGTTGATCTGTTTCGCAAAACTGGTCTAAATGATTTGTTCACAAACTCATTGATTCAGTGATCCAGTTGCAGCAGTTAGCAGCTCACTGGAGGGAAACATTAGCAGAACATAACTAAAATAGCTTTTTCTCACACAAATCAGTTGTATGGCTTCAGAAAAACGATGCTAAACAGTGGTCATTTGCTTACAGAATCTTAAAGGCATGGATAGGGCTGGACGATAAAACAATAATGATAATTATCGTGATATAATTGTCCTCAGTAAAACAATAATAAGAGTTCAATTAATGTTCGATATAATGTTTATACACCAAAAGCGGAGTGAATTATTTAAACTAGTTTAAAGTCAGATAAAACAGCGCTGACAAACAGCAGAAACACTATGCGCAACAATACAGTCAGAAAGCTTTTCAGTCTACAAATTGCCATAGTTTACTATAGATTTACCTTATAACACTAACTGCACCATGGTATTGTGGCTAGGATAAATGTGGAAGTGTTCCTAATCGTAGTTGTTCCATATATAATTATCCATAAGTGTGATGCTGTAATGATAACTTAAAGGAGTAATGGAATACAATTACAGTATTTTTCTGAAATTTAAGCTCAGTTTGGCATTTTACTAATCTTTTTAGGATATGTTTTCATACAAATAGGCTACCTAAAAACATATAGTTACATTTTTACCATGGTATTGAGGTGCTATATGTGTGGTTTTAACTGAGGTTATCAGGATTTAAATGTATGCTACTATGGACGACCAATGGTTAATCTGCATCCTAACTCAAGGTACTACTACTGTCAACTCAAGCTTCTGTCAAATGTGCATTTCTAAGTGACAAAAAATTTAACATTATTAATATTGCAGCCTGCACTGCAAACTGTGCTGAAGATAAGCGTCATCAAAGTCAGGCAACACTAACCTGTTTCATGATTTGAAACAATATCACTCATTAGAACATGCAAAAATTCATAATTCAAAAATATTTATTTTAAGGAAAAATTGTAAAGAATTCAAAAACATGAAGTGTTTGTCAAGCTTTAAAACCACAATTAACAGTCTGGTTTCTACATCTTTCTACAACAAGAAATAAAGATTTTATCAGAATAATTATCGATATAATTTTTATTGTGATAATTAATTTTTTGGGCCATATCGCCCAGCTATAGGTACGGTAGCAAAAGCAACAATTCCAATATTCCAATAAAACAATTGCCCAATATGGCCCCATTGAACAGACATTAACTATAAAAGTCTTTTGACATTGCTCTTTGATGTTCTCAAAGACAGCAGATGTCCTCTGTTTTGCTTCACTGTAAGTTTTAATGCTGTGAGCACCTATGCCACCAATTATGTAGCTTCCCAGGCCTTTTACAAAAGCAGTCGCAAAACTTCCTCAAAGAGGTTGTAAATCAGAGCATGCTCATTCAATTACACAGTGTTCAGAGGCCCTACGCCACCAGGGCTGGGATAATTATGTGTTATCAATGTTCTGTTCTCCCTCTAACTGGACCTATAAATCAACAGCCTCTGCTCTTTGGTGTGTATAGGACAACTGTTACTATAGCCACATCCCTAATGACTCTGTGTGGCCATTGTGCTTGAAAGGTGGGAGGAATGGAAGGACAGTAGATGGATGAGTCTTTTTAATGAGTGTATATGCTGCAGATATTCTGTGATGCAGAAGGTTTATTTGATGCTGGAGGTGCTGTGCAGTAATGGGGCTGCATTGACTTATATGGCCCAATTTCTCACAAGGGAGAGTGATTTATAACTGTTGCATGCTGGGCAGATGAGCACTCCAGATGTGCCCCATGACCGCTCTCCCCCGTAAAAAGCCTGAAAACAGAGCAGGATGCACACACAAACTCATCACAGTCCGCACTGTGGCTGATGAACCTGGGTAGAGCATATCATACTAGCTCTCTCTTAGTCATGCTTGAGGGTGTCACGACGATTCATTGGCTCAGGACGTCCTTGCCGCTGGTTGTGTAATAGCTTTCCTGCCATTTTAAGAATGGCCCACTTCTAGTCCAGATGTATCTGAGCTCTAGAGTCTGCTGGTGTCTTCATTCATGAAGTGTGACTGATGCATCTTCCCTTACATATTTCTGGTGTTTTCACTTGCTTTCACTGAGACCTGCTGCACTTTAGAAATTGTGTGCATTTGATTTTTTCACTAAAACGGTTTAGTGGAGGATTGTTCAAAAGGAGGCTAATCGTGTAGCAAAATGAGTGTAATATTGGTTGCAGTGATATTTTAGTCAAGTGCTACTCTGGTGTCAGGTGCAAATCAGCTGTTTGTTCATTTTGTGTGTTTGTGTGCTTTCATTTGTATGTTTGTTTTTAACAAACATTTGTTTGTTTGTGCATCCATCCATTTGTTTGTTCAGTCATTGCTTGTCATACAAGTATTAACTGAGTGTGTGTGTGTGTGTTTTTGTTTGCACATACATTTGTTTGTCCATCTACTTGTTTGTTTGTCAGTCATTGCTATACATACATGTTTGTTTAGCTTGTACATTTCTAAATGTATTTGTAGCTTGTAAATTTTCTAAATGCATGTTTTTTAGTTTGTTTTATTTGTTCACTCATTGTTTGTCTTATATATTTTAGTTTAATTTGTATGTGTGTTTGCTTCTTTGTAGATACATTTGATACTGTGTGTTTTCTCTCTAACACACATTCATTCACTCCATACTTTATCGAGCAATTCAATTTATTATTATATGCATGATTTTAGCTACCACAATAACAGGGTCATTTATTTTCCTGTTATTTGATGCATCAGTGTTGTATGTTCCATATGTCTGAGACCTACCCTAACTCTGGCCTTGTTGAAAGAGTTGTCCATTCATAGGATTCCCACCAGTGTGTCCCAGGCCTCAAAGACACTCAGCACTTTGTTCTTCTCACTCTTCTTAAATCTCTTGTGTTTCTTTCACTGATATAGTTAAGCTTCACTTTACTGGTAGCTGTAACTTTGTCTTATCTATCATAGTTACACTTGATATATTGGTAGTCACTTGCCTATATCAGTTTCCACTTACAGAAATTTAGATCTTGAGTATTTTGAAATCTAAGCAATCTTTCCCTTCCCTTTTTCATTGAATTACTCCTTTCAAAATCATCTGCAGTTCCTGCCATATTTTCACAACAAATCCCAGTTCATAACCATATGTGGTACCTTTTGCCTGTACTGAGATGTAGTTACAGATGTTCTTACCACGTATTGTTGCATACTTCCTTCTGAATAAATGAAGGGGGTGAAGAAAGATGAGTAATTTAGCAGATTTGTACAGTACGAGAGTGTCCGGATGAAATACCCTCTGGAATAACATGTCTTTTACAGTTTTGCGCAACAGGTACTGTGGGTGTTTGTTTTGCAGGCTGAGGGACGAGGGTTTAGTGTGGCCTGGAGGTAGTTTTGCATTTCCCGGCTGGGCTTCTGTTTACCAGACTTTGTAGAAATGTGTGAGAACTGTTTGTGTCTGGTTTGCACAAGCTCGCTGCACAGGGTTGCACAACAAGGATATATTCCTATGTCAGAGGATCGTTAGAGGATGCCTGCAGAAACCCTCCCCCAAATCAGTAACAGGAAGTACGGTGGCAGCTGTTGCAACACCAAGCATCATGGGAGGCACCGCGGACCGGCCTGCACAGCTGGAGCTCAGCACAGCCCGCACAGAAAGAGTCTTATTGTCAGAGAAGAGAAAGAGAAACTTAGTATTCACTGAATTACCATTTCAAACTCTTTTCCCAGAATGGAGGATATCTGTATGGCCAAGTCCAGCCTCCCTGTGCAGGGAAAAGGTGCAGTAATGGAGAACGAGTGTCTCTGTGTCAGGTTTTTTAAATGTGTGGAGACGGTTGAGACACTTTAGCATAGAGTCTCTCACCTTGCGTGAGATTTTTTTTTTTACCATAGTGTTTGTAGTTTCTGCAGTCAGGTTTTTTGCTTTGCTGTCTTTTTGATTGCGTTGATGCGTAAAAGTGGGAACAACACTCTGAGTGTCTTGTGACAGTGAGTCAGAGAGTTGGGCTGATATGCGCACACACACATATGCATACATATGCAGAGACAGGCATAAAAGCCATCGGGCCTTATTCATAAAAAACAAGCAGAACGAGTTTCTGCGTAAATCATTCGTATAGCAGTTCTTATGTAATGGTTGCATTTAATTCAATCTGACATTTGATGTCAGAATGGATTTAATGATTGATTAGATACATTTCTTCTGCTTGAGTTTCGTGTGGGCACATTATGATTTTTTTTAATAAAACACAGCTTTATGTACTGTTAGATCATTGTCAGATCAAACTTTGTATTATTTCTGGCTTTTATTTGGTTGATCCAAATATACACTACCATCCAAATGTTTTTAGATTTTTTTAAGAAATTAACATTTTTATTCAGCAAGGATGCATTAAATTGATCAAAAGTGACAGTAAATATATATGTATTTATGATGTTACAAAAGATTTATATTTCAAATAAATGCTGTTCTTTTGAATGCTCTATTCATCAAATCATCCTGAAAAAAATGGTGCTGTACAGTTTCCACAAAAATATTAAGTAGCACAATTGTTTTCCACATTGATAATATTAAGAAATGTTTCTTGAGCATCAAACCAGCATATTGAAATGATTTTTGAAGGATCATGTGAAACTGAAGATTGGAATAATGACATAATTATTCACAAAATTTTTGCATTATTCCAACTTTTAAATTAAATTTGCAACTTGGATGGAAGCGTAGCTAACAATGAGTCATTTGTCTGTCTACACTGAAAGTGAAAAAAGGTGCACAGACATTTTTTTTGTTTGTTGATTATTAATGCTAAATTATGAATAGCAGAATTTTGCACAAATTAGATTTCAAAGCACAGTAATGACTGCAGTGTGGTTTGGTCTTGGTTAATTGGTTCTCCTCTGATAGTAGCCTGATAATTGGGCTAGGTTTAAGTACACTGATTCACTGATACAAACATCTTGTAGCTCTTACAAACTTACATAGCTTCTTGTTTTCAGTTTCCTCTTTTCCAGTCCTCCAAGTTTTGCATTCCAACACGGTGCAGCATCTTTCTGCTGAGTCAGACAGAAGCTGCAGTTATGACTGACTAAAAATAAAGCAAACACTGAAAACATCTCTTCCTCTCTTTTCCCCCCTGTATTCCTCTTCACTCTCTTCCTGTCTTGCTTCTCTCTCACAAACTCAGATGTGGAGCAGATTGCTATTGACTGGCTGACAGGAAACTTCTACTTTGTGGATGATGTGGACGACCGCATTTTTGTGTGCAGTAAAGATGGCTTGACTTGTGTCATCCTGCTGGACCTGGAGCTCTATAACCCTAAAGGAATTGCACTGGACCCAGCCATGGGGTGAGACCCCAAGAACATTATTCCTTAATCTTTGTCTGAACCAACAAAGTCCAACGTCACTCATGCCACTTGGTGTTCTCTGCAGATAAAAATAGCAATAGAAAATAAATGGAAAAAGAAAAAAGCATATATATGTAACATTTTTTATAACATTAATTTCATGGCAATTAAGTGCATTTATCCCCCAATATTCAATACTATAATATGGAAAAAATCTTATTCATTTTATTGCAAAGAAAGCATAAAAAAATAAATATTATTTAATTGTAAAATAATTATATGTCTGGGTAGTATTTGTTGTACATCCCATAATTTAATATTTTTTTTTATGATTTTAATGAGATATTAAATAAATAACTGAATCTGGACAGAATAAATATAAATCGAATCATCTAGAATAAAGAACATTATTGGGCTGTCATTAACAATTATTTTGGTAATCAAGTAATCAGTAGATTATTCTAATGATTAATTGAGTAATTTGATCATTTTTGGTGGTAATAAAAACAATAGCCGAAGCGAATAGCCTTTAAAATGACTTAAAATGCATATATAATAGCAATGAGGCAATAATAATTGGTTTAAATAAAATATCAAAAGCAAATATGGTATTATTGAACAAAACAATTAAATAATTTAATAAAACAATATACTTATAAATCTGATATAGAATGGTGCACATTGTTCCCAGATGAACGTTAAAAACGACTCAGACTCACAGCATATGCAAAGATGGATTTTGAGACGGTCCACGCATATAAATAAAATATATAAATGAGTACTGTTTGTGTGGAGCAGCATTTACTGTGAATGGAGCCGATCTGAGATGCACGTAACCTACCCGCATATAAATAAAGCGCATATTATACCCGCAGCGCTTATATTTATTTAATTGAATCACAGCCTTTGTGAACTCACAATAACACTTTTTTTTATTTTTAAAAACATGCTTTTATGATTTTTAAATGGTTTTAATATTTCATACAGCCTTAGAAAACGGTCTAATAATGCTTTTCATGGATTCTCATCCATGGAATGCGCCATTTCCAGTGTTTTGCTGGTTAATTGTCACAAGCAAGATGCAATCGAGGATTTTTTATAATTGAGTACTCAAATTTAATTGAGGAATCATGACAGCCCTAATATTGTGAAGATCTCCTTTTTTTCTTTTCCAGGAAAGTGTTCTTCACAGACTATGGCCAAATCCCAAAGGTTGAACGCTGTGATATGGACGGCCAGAACCGCACCAAACTGGTAGACAGTAAAATCGTCTTCCCTCATGGCATCACTCTGGACCTGGTCAGCAAGTTGGTGTACTGGGCTGACGCTTACTTAGATTACATTGAGGTGGTGGACTACGAAGGCAAGAACCGGCACACCATCATTCAGGGATTACTGGTACGTGTGAAGTGTCACATGCACTTTTGTGGATGCCAAACACGTACATGCTGTTAGAGATTTGTTTGTTTGGAGCCATGAACTTGATCTCAGGATGTCACTTGCATTGATGTCATCACTCGTGAGTTTCTGGAACTGAGAACATCACATGATCAGCAGGATTGAAAGATCAGCATTAGCTCATCTAAAACCTGCGGCAGCAGTGAAATGAGCCTGTGCAAGTCCCACAGTGTGCACCTTTTTTTTTTTTTTTTTTTGAGGTTTTATTAAAACATTTCAGTCCTTTAGTTTACATTCAGCATATTGCAAAAAATAAACTTGCACTGTAAATGTTAACATGGTCCTACTAGAAATTAATATGTGATGTTTCAAGACTTTTGCATAGGGATGCACATTATATAACAGTAGCATCAGTTAATCTTTAAAAATAATTATAATGGCACTCAAAATGAATGTCCATTCTCAAACTGTACATTTAAATTGTTGTGATGCCTAAATTAATTTGCAGCATTTAAAATAATTGATTTTTAATGTGTTTTTTTTCTGTTTGTTTTTATTGATTTATTTACAGAAAATAGTATAAGTCATTGGTTCTCAACCAGCAAACTTCCAAGGGGATCTTAAAATGACTTAAAAGTCACATCTGTATTTTCAGTTATCGCTGGGATCATGCCAGAGTCCAGTATCTCTTAAACATTTTATTAAATTGTGCTGGTTTAAGTTCTCTTTGGAAATTATTACTCCACAACCACTCAAAGAAATTTTGAACGGTCAACCCTGAATCCATTTTACAGTTTTAATCTAAAGCAATTGTTAAAAATTGGATATAGAGTTTTAAATCACTCTTATATACTGGGATATATGAGGAAGCCTCATTTGTGTGATTTTTAGAACTGTAAAAGTCATGATAAATTAAAAAAACCATAAAATACAAGGGCATTGTTTTTTCTTATAATGAGTATTTATATATATATATATATAGATATATACACACACACACCCACACACACACATATATACAACTAATATATATTAAATATATAGAAAAACACATCTAGAAACCACAGGTGTCCGTATGCACCAACTCTTCTAAATGTAAAAGTTCAGCAAGACTCAAGCATTTTATTGTAAGGCCCCAACAGACAGAACGCTTTTTTTTTTTTGCAGGCGAGGTTGCCTTTTAAAAAACAATTCTATTGGCAGTAAGCGTTTGCTCAGTTATGCGCCCGCGGGCGCCGGTTTAGCGCCTCTGCGCATTGCATTTTTGGGGAGAGCTCAGAAGTTGAAAAAATTCAACTCTGAGCAGAAAAGCACCTGTCATAAGTTCGTTGTTTTTTTTTTTCCATTGTCCAAATTAAATGAATAGAGAGGCGGGCGCTTTCGTTGTGGTGCGTTTACGGGTTCTTGAAACGTTGGGAGACGACCAATGATGAACTTTGGGGTTTCATATAAGTTATATATATATAGTGTAATATATATAGATATATATATATTTATACAATACACACAGGCTAATCAAGAAACAACTGTCAGGAAAAAGTCAGGGGGTTGGCCTTTGAATATTGTTGTGGAGAATGGAGGTGAGGCTTTTGAGTCAAAAAGGTTGAGAACCACTTGTATAGGTGATCATTCTGGCCAATATATTGATCTATCATTTACCACTGTGCATCAGATGGCAAAAAGTGTACACTCTGTCACACACTTTATTCACAGTTGCTCTATTTTTTATGCTTTTTTGTTTGTTTTGGCAGATTGAACATCTCTATGGTCTAACAGTGTTTGAAAACTATCTGTATGCCACCAACTCTGACAACGGCAACATGCAGCCCAAAACCAGTGTGATCAGAGTCAACCGATTCAACAGCTCTGACTTCCAGGTGGTGACACGCGTGGATAAGGGCGGTGCCCTTCACGTTTACCACCAGAGACGTCAGCCTGCAGGTACAACTGTGGGATTTTATTGTTTCTAAATGTAAAGTTCAGCAAGTGTTCAAGCATTTTAATTGTAAGGCCCCAATCAGACAGAACGCTTTTTTTGCAGTGAGAGGTGCCTTTTTTAAATTGTTTTCTATTGGCAGTAAGCGTTTTGCGCACTGTTTATGCGCCCGGGCGCCTCACGTTTTAGCCGCCTGCTGCGCCTTGCATTTTTGTAGGAGAGCTCTGAATGCCTGAAGTTGAAAAAATCAACTCTGAGCAGAAAAGCACCTGACATCATTCATGGTTTTTTTCCCCATTGTCCAATCAAATGAATAGAGAGGCGGGCCTTTTGTTGTGGTGGTTTACGGGTTCTTGAAACGTCTGGAGACTGCAATGATGGAGGAGAAACTTGTGGTGGCTGTCGCAGGTTACCTGGAGCTGTATTTTTTTAAGTTTTTGCTAATATGACAGTTTACTTAACAGCAAACCAAAGATTTTAGAGCACTAGCGCTATAATTCTTGATTAGACTGACAGGACAGCTGATGCAGTGGTTGCCTAGCAACATAAAAAAAAAAACAGCGCGGTGCGCCACACATTTTCAAACCTGAAAAATGCGTTCTCTCTGATTGGGGCCTAAGGCAGCATAATTCACTCTCTTTTGGGAGAGGTACATTTTTACCTGTCTGACTCAGTACTATTCATTGTGGTTTCCCCACTGGTCCCTAATATTAAAATTAGGCTTTTGTGTTCGTCCTCTCAGTCCGTAGTCACGCATGTGCTCCTGATCAGTTTGGGAAGCCAGGCGGCTGCTCCGATATCTGCCTACTGGGTAATAGTCACAAGAGCCGAACCTGCCGCTGCCGTTCAGGTTTCAGCCTGGGCAGTGACGGAAAGTCCTGCAAGAGTGAGTAAAGTCTCAATTCAGCCTGCTCAAACCACTCTAAACCAGTTTCAAACAGTGATACATAATTCCCCATTATAGGGCTTTCTTGCATATAATAAATTCTGTTTTTTTCTCCTCAGAACCAGAGCATGAGCTCTTCCTGGTGTACAGTAAAGGCCGGCCTGGTGTTATTCGTGGTATGGACATGCATGCCAGGGTGTATGATGAGCACATCATCCCCATTGAGAACCTGAATAATCCAAGAGCACTGGACTTCCACGCTGAGACCGAATTCATCTATTTCGCTGATGCCACCAGCTACATCATCGGCCGCCAGAAGATTGATGGCACTGAGAGAGACATCATAGTGAAGGATGGTGAGTGCAGAATGATGCTGGGATGGTTTTTGTTAGAGTGATATTGAAGGTGGATGAATTAGACGGACAACTCCTCCATATCTCTCTCTCTTCTCCATCCCATTAATTTTGTCTCTATTCCACAGGTATTCACACAGTAGAAGGTATCGCTGTGGACTGGATGGGGCAAAACTTGTATTGGACTGATGATGGACCCAAAAAGACCATCAGTGTGGCCAAACTCGAGAAAGCCTCTCAGACCCGCAAAACTCTTATTGAGGGCAAAATGACCCATCCTAGAGCCATAGTAGTAGACCCTTCTCATGGGTAAATCAATTATTTTTGCTTGATTCCACAAATTTAGAAGCCTGCCAAAAAATAAATAAATAAATCATACACCGGCAAAATATCTACTTTATTGTCATGAAATGTTAACAATTTTATGTATGTTATTTAGTCACAATACACTAATAATTCTCATTGGCTTTTAGTGACCACGTTAACCTACCAAACCAGATTACATGCTCCCTACATACAGATAAACTAGTTAGAGTTGCACTAGAGTTGTTTACTTGAATCTACAGATTTGACTGAATGTGTAAATCCATGCTGTTTGCAGAATGATGTACTGGAGTGACTGGGAGGAGGAGCCTAAAGAGACCAATCGTGGCAGTATAAAGAAGGCCTGGATGGACGGTTCAAATGCTGATATCCTGCTTACTTCTAAAACTGTGCTGTGGCCCAATGGCCTCAGCCTGGACAGCCAGCAGGGCATCTTGTACTGGGTGGATGCATACTACGACCGCATCGAGATGGTGCTTCTCAACACCACAGAACGCAGGGTGAGGAAACACAAGCATTTAAGGCAAACAAGGAAGCTGAAGTTAGCGTCTTGCATAAATTGAATTAACACATAAAGCAAAAACATCCTATGACCATTCTTTTTGCAAAAATTATCAAATTGTTAAAAAAAAAAAAGTTTTGTATATAAGGCACATTACTATCTTGCTCTGACAAAAGTGATTGAATGCAACTGACATCATAATTACGACTTTCCAACTTCAATTTGTATTAAAAAACACTTTTCTGTTCATCCAGACAGTATATGAAGGACAGGAGCTGAACCATCCCTTTGGCCTGTGCCACTATAAGGACTTCCTGTTCTGGAATGAGTACCGCAGTGGAGGAATCTACAAACTGGACCGGAACACCAAGAAGGCCACGTTGCTACGCAGTGAACGACCTCCAATCTATGAGATTCGCACCTATGACGCACAACAACAGCAAAGTACTGAACACCCTGAGCATTTCTGTTTGAAAATTAGTCTTTTATGAGTCATATGTAAAACATGAGCTGACAGATCAAACAAAGGCTTAATTGTGTTGTTTTGTATGTTAACATTATTTATACAATGTTAGAGGTAACAAACTAATGAGATCCGAGTTTCAGTGGTTTTGTTGTGAGTTTTATTGGGATCTGCTAAGGATGTTTTTGTTGTGTGTAGTCACAGGCTCCAACGTGTGCCGTGCCAACAATGGTGGCTGTAGCAGTCTGTGTCTGCTGACGCCCACTGGACGCTCCTGCGCCTGTGCCGACGATCAGATACTAGATACTGACAACAAGACATGTAAAGGTGGGTATGTTGTGCTTTAAGTGGCCTGAAGTATAAATGTTACTGTGAATAACCTCAAGGAATTTTGAAAGGTCCTGTTTGGGATTTTGAGTTTGAAAATATTGTTGTTGTTTTTTTTTCTTGACAGCAAACCCTTCCTACGTACCTCCTCCTCAGTGCCAGCCTGGAGAATTTGCCTGTAAGAATAATCACTGTATTCAAGACCGCTGGAAGTGTGACGGGGACAATGACTGTCTGGACAACAGCGATGAGGCCCCTGAGTTATGCCGTTAGTGCCCTTTTGTCTCATATTTTCAGATATGCAAATAACAAAACCAGCATTCAAAAGCTTCTTTTTTTTAAATGTTTTTTTGAAAGAAGTCTCTTATGTTCACAAAGTATGCATTTATTTGATCAAAGGTACAGTCAAAAAAGCAGTAATAATATGAAATATTATTATCATTTTAAATAACTTTTTTCTATTTTAATATATTCAATGTGATCAAAATACTGATGAATATGATAAAAATTTTATTATTATCAATGTTGAAAACAGTCCTGATCCTTAATATTTTTTTTTTCTTTGGAAACCATGATATACAGTGGTGTGAAAAGGTGTTGGCCCCCTTCCTGATTTCTTATTTTTTTTGCATGTTTGTCACACTTTAATGTTTCAGATCATCAAACAAATTTAAATATTAGTCAGTAAACACAACATGCAGTTTTTAAATGAAGGATTTTATTATTATTAAGGGAAAACAAAATCCAAAACTACATGGCCCTGTGTGAAGAAGTGTTTGCCCCCCTGTTAAAACTGTGGTTTATCACACCTGAGTTCAATTTCTCTAGCCACACCCATGCCTGATTACTCCCACACCTGTTTGCAATCAAGAAATCTCTTAAATAGGACTTGCCTGACAAAGTGAAGTAGACCAAAAAAAATCCTCAAAAGCTAGACATCATGCCGAGAAATTCAGAAACAAATGAGAAAGAAAGTAATTGAGATCTATCAGTCTGGAAAAGGTTATAAAGCCATTTCTAAAGCTTTGGGACTCCAGCGAACCACAGTGAGAGACATTATTCACAAATGGCAAAAACATGGAACAGTGGAGAACCTTCCCAGGAGTGGCCGGCCGACCAAAATTACCCCAAGAGCACAGCAACGACTCATCCAAGAGGTCACAAAAAGACCCCACAACAACATCCAAAGAACTGCAGGCCTCACTTGCCTCAGTTAAGGTCAGTGTTCATGACTCCACCATAAGAAAGAGACTGGGCAAAAATGGTCTGCATGGCAGAGTTCCAAGACGAAAACCGCTGCTGAGCAAAAAGAACATAAAGGCTCGTCTCAGTTTTGCCAGAAAACATCTTGATGATCCCCAAGACTTTTAGGAAAATACTCTGTGGACTGACGAGACAAAAGTTGAACTTTTTGGAAGGTGTGTGTCCCATTACGTCTTGCATTTCAGAAAAAGAACATCATACCAACAGTAAAATATGGTGGTGGTAGTGTGATGGTCTGGGGCTGTTTTGCTGCTTCAGGACCTGGAAGACTTGCTGTGATAAATGGAACCATGAATTCTGCTGTTTACCAAAAAATCCTGAAGGAGAATGTCAGGCCATCTGTTCGTGACCTCAAGCTGAAGCGAACTTGGGTTCTGCAGCAGGACAATGATCGAAAACACACCAGCAAGTCCACCTCTGAATGGCTGAAGAAAAACAAAATGAAGACTTTGGAGTGGCCTAGTCAAAGTCCTGACCTGAATCCTATTGAGATGCTGTGGCATGACCTTAAAAAGGCTGTTCATGCTCGAAAACCCTCCAATGTGGCTGAATTACAACAATTCTGCATAGATGAGTGGACCAAAATTCCTCCACAGCGCTGTAACAGACTCATTGCTCAAGTTATCGCAAACGCTTGATTGCAGTTTTTGCTGCTAAGGGTGGCCCAACCAGTTATTAGGTTTGAGGGGCAAACACTTTTTCACACAGGGCCATGTAGTTTTGGATTTTGTTTTCCCTTAATAATAAAAACCTTCATTTAAAAACTGCATGTTGTGTTCACTTGTGTTATCTTTGACTAATATTTAAATTTGTTTGATGATCTGTAACATTAAAGTGTGACAAACACGCAAAAAAATAAGAAATCAGGAAGGGGGCCAACACTTTTTCACACCACTGTATATTTTTTAAGATTCTTTGACAAGTTCAAAAGAACCGCATTTATTTAAAATAGAAATCTTATGTAACATTATGAATGACTTTATAATTTTTTATCGGATTCTTTCACTCACAGAATAACATAATCAGGTCTTAATCGTGGCATTAGTTACTGTTAATTTTTGCTTTTGTGATTCATACATCCATACCACTTGGTGTCCGTATAAATCAGGCTGTTATATCAGCCATCGAAGAAACCAAACATTACGGAGTGCACATTTAAATGGGCCTATTTGTCCTGTTTCAGACCAGCACACCTGTCCCGCAGACCGCTTTAAGTGCCAGAATAACCGCTGTATCCCCCTGCGTTGGCTTTGTGATGGAGACAATGACTGTGGGAATGATGAAGACGAATCTAACAGCACTTGCTTGGGTATTGTAAATGATTCATTTGAATGTTAATAGGATTTTAAGCATTTTTCAGATAAATGTTCAAGTACTTTGTGGTGTACACCAGCTTTTTTGTGCTTTGTTAATTGATCAGGTTTTATCTTCTCTCCCAGCCCGCACATGTCCTTCTAATCAGTACCCATGCGCCAGTGGCCGTTGTATTCCTGTCTCCTGGACATGTGACCTGGATGATGATTGTGGCGAGCCCCGGCGGCCCCCCCCTTCTACCGCCTTTGCGTTTTTTTTTTGGTCGCATCCGATGAACCACCATCTTGTGGTACCTAAATTTGAGCCTCTTTTCCTTTTGTCATCATGCCATGCTGACACTTCAAGAATGTTAATATTTTTCCTCTCTCTTGTCTCTCTCTCCAGCATATCCCACCTGTTTCCCTCTCACTCAGTTCACCTGTGCCAATGGACGCTGCATCAATGTCAACTGGCGTTGCGATAATGGTGAGTTTCTAATGCTGTCTACAAAAAAAAAAAAATGCGTTTGTCACATCCTGACTTACAATGTCCAATAACCGCCATTGTGTGTGTGTCCTCAGATAATGACTGCGGGGATAACAGTGATGAAGCTGGCTGCAGTCACTCGTGCTCTAGTGTACAGTTTAAATGCAGCAGCGGCCGCTGTATTCCAGAGTACTGGACCTGTGATGGAGACAACGACTGTGGAGATTACAGCGATGAGACTCATGCCAACTGTACCAATCAGGGTGAGTTTGGAAAAGTATAATTTTTAATAAACGAAAAGAGTTCTCATTCCAAACAGTTTTCTTAAGTTTTTGGCCAGTACGACTGCAGTCACAAAACCAACATCTGATCCCAAACTAACTCACATCTACTGAATTCTTACTATTTATGTATTTTGTTTGTTTGTTTGTTTGTTTATGATTTGACTAATGCAATGACTAATGCAACTGTGCTCTTCATTAACTGGAGTAAATCATGATTTCACAAACTGGGCTGTCATCTTTTTCTTTTTTTTGTGGCCTGTGGTGAAACACGTAAACCACAAAATCTTGAAGAATGTCTGTGAGGAGTGCAGGCAGTTAGAGTCCCTGTGGAGAGCAGTGTTAATGACTGCTCTGGGAACTGCTGTCTAGAGGGATTACACAAGCACTGATGTGCCAGGACGCTTGACGCATGAGCCGCTGGAGTATGCACACACGTGCATTTTTGTACATATCTCTCTCCTCATCTGTCCCTCTCCACATGTCCCATTCATGTGGCTTCATAGCTGTTAATTGGTCAGTGGTTGGCTGGGCCCTGTGTGGATCAGGAATAGAGGGTTCTGGGCTCTGTCCTTCTCTTCTCTTCTCTTCTCCCTATGGCATGCTGGTGCTTAATAGACTCACAGAATCAATGCAGCAGAACCAAGCCAGAGGCCTAATGAGAGTGCTGGGCCTTATGGGAGCCTGGCAGTGTGTTTGTGCCTGTGTAAAGATGTAGAACTGAATGAGGTCATGCTAACACGAGTTGTGAAGGAGAGATGTTTCATAAAGTCATTGAGTATGAGTTTGGAGTCAATTTAAAAGTAAAACATGTAATGATACCAGTTTTTCTACAAAATTGAAAAGCTATAAGTTCTAATAAAGCTGTAAGTTAATATTTGTATTAACATTTAAAAAAATCAGAGGACTTTGCAGCATATTAATTTGCTTTTTATATTAATTATAATTTTTCTGCATTTATTACATAATTGCTCTATTTAACTGTTTGAGTATATTTGAGTACTTTTATATATCTTATTTTTACATTTAGAAATTAGACATATTTGAAGGCTACAAGCCAATTTATCTAAATTTGTCAATATTTATATTAACATTAACAAATGTGTTGAGCAGTATATAAATTTTTGCTACATTTACAAGATAGTAATTTATTCATTTTGTGCCTCTACTATGTTAATTGTTTATTATTAGCACTATGTAACTGTTTAAGTATATTTTGTCATTTATTTGGATTTGAAAATTTTATATCTCAGAGATTTAATTTAAATATTTGCAATATTTTTAATCAGCCTTTAAAAAAAAATAGAGGAGTGTGTTAAAGTAGCATATTAATTTTTGCTAAAGTATTTAAATAAATATTGGGATTTATTTATTATTTCTGCCTTTACTTCATAAATGGTTTATTAGTACTATGTAACTGCTAGCTTTTATATATTTTATTTTTGAATTCGTAAAATTAAAGGAAACAAAAAAAAAACATGTCAGAAATGTTTTTAAAATAGAGAAGTGTGTCAAGTAGCATATACATTTTTGCTAAAATATTGAAATTGACAGAAATGCAATATTACAGTCAGATTTCAGTACTGATATCGACTACTTTGAGTGTGCGTGTGTATGTGGTGTGTGTGTGTGTGTCTGAGAGAGAGAGAAAGAGAGAAACAGTGAATTCATGCAGCTCAAGCAGTATGATGTCATTCGGATCAGTTCACCCCAGTAGTTCCCTGTTCTAGGACACACTTCTCTCTGTTTACGGACGAGATCTGGTTTTCCGCTTTCCCCTCTTTAAACTCTGCCAGACACTAACCTTTGCCATGAGGGAAAGCCTTTATGTCCAATACCTAATGATGGCCGTCACAGTGCCAGCCCTGGACCGCTGTTCATGAGAAAGTTTGATTTGGATCAGTTCATTGTGGTTGTGCCTCACACTGGTCATGATCACCATCCCTGGGGACTGATTTTTGACGTCAGGAAGCCAAGCTCTAATTACCATCAAATAATAAGATATGTGGCTGTGCCTTTGTATTAGTGTTTACACGGCTGCATTTTAATTGTGTGTCCCATTTCTGCCTTTGTCTGCAGCCACACGGCCTCCCGGCGGTTGCCACACGGATGAGTTCCAGTGCCGAATGGACGGCTTGTGTATTCCTATGCGATGGCGCTGCGACGGAGATACAGACTGCATGGACCTGAGCGACGAGAAGAATTGTGAGGGTGTCACACATATGTGCGACCCTGCCGTCAAGTTTGCCTGCAAAGACTCGGGTTAGTACACGCTTGGCTATCCTGAATGTTCTCACTCTTGTTTCAGGCAACCATGATAAATCAATGTCATGATAAATCAAAATATCACTACTTAAAAGCCCAAAATCAAAAGTTTTGTCAGTTTTAGTCTATGTTAGCTTTAACATCATCTATATGCTAGTGTACTCCTTAAAAAAATAGCAGATTACACATTTACAAATTACGGTCTTCTAAAAATATTGATACTGTTGCATCTATCTTGCATATACCCATTTTCGTTCAGTAATATAATTCTGCCCTCCCCCGTTCTGTTATACAATGTTATACACCTGATGTGTAATATTGCTGTGCTGAAAATACAGTTTTTATTAATAAATTAAAAATGATAAATTGCAGCATGTTTGTAAGTGAATTCTGAATTTTGGGCCTAATTTTTTTTTGTTTCTTTGTGTGTTTTAGCTCGCTGTATCAGTAAGGCCTGGGTGTGTGACAGGGACAGTGATTGTGAGGATAATTCGGATGAAGAAAACTGCGAGGCTCTCGAGTGCAAGCTCTCTCACCATGTTTGTGCCAGCAACGACTCCATCTGTCTACCTCCTGAGAAACTGTGCGACGGCAAGGACGACTGCCCCGATGGCTCGGACGAGAAGCTTTGCAGTAATGCAAACACATTCAAAAACAAATACACTCAAGTTAAAGGAATATTTCACGCAAACTTTGTCATGTTTTACTCAACTTCATTTCATTTAGACATTTTTAATTGTTTCTGTGGATCACAAAAAACGAATGTTTGAATAATCACATAGGCTGCCATTCAAAAGTTTTAGGTCAGTAATTAAAAAAAAAATTTTTTTTGAAAAATTAATTCAGCTAGGATGCATTAAATTGATCAAAAGTGACAGTAAAGACATTATGTAAAAATAATTATATTTTAAATGCTTTTTATTTGAACGTTATGTTCATCAAAGAATACTGAAGAAATGTCACATTTTACACAAAAATATTTAGCAGTCAGCCTTCATAATTAAACTGTTTCTTGACCACAGAGTCTGCATATCAGAATGTCTTTTGAAGGATCATGTGACACTGAACACTGGAGTAATAAATCACATTTTAAAAAATATTTAAGTAAAAATTTTTAAATTGTAATAATCACATGGACTACTTTTTTTTAAATTTGTTTATTTATTTGGTCTTATGTGGAACTTGACAGCCAGTAGATCCAGTAAAGATTTTTTTAAACATATTTTTTGTGTTCCATGGATGAATACCTTGAGGGTGAGTGAATATCAGAATTTTCACTATTGCGTGAACTATTCCTTTAAATCTTTCACGGTTGAACAGAGCATGCCAACTCAACTTGTGTTTCCCATTAGCATGACACAGAAATTTCAGGCTTGAATTCAGTTGAAATAAGCACATTCTCTCCAACACATTCTTTTTGTTTTGACAGACTTGCAGCAAATAAATCACAAACACCCTTTCAATCCCACCTGCTTCTTACTTATCTGTTTTCGTTCTAGGTCTTTGCACGGTGGATAATGGAGGCTGCAGCCATAACTGTACCATCGCTCCTGGTGAGGGCATCCTGTGCTCCTGCCCAGCTGGCATGGAGCTGGGTACCGACAACAAGACCTGCCAGATTCAGAGCTTCTGTGCCAAGCATCTCAAGTGCAGCCAGCGCTGCGTGCAGGAGAAGGCCACTGTTAAGTGCGCCTGCTATGAAGGCTGGGCACTCGGGCCAGACGGCGAGAGCTGCAAGAGCACTGGTGAGGGAAAGACAGGGCGAATAAAGATACCTAGAATATTTACGTTTTACTTGATCTCTTGATGAAATGTATGGTACACTGGTGTATATAAAAGGGTGTCACTATGAAATAAATTGGCATTAAGAAGGCACAGTACAGTAATTTTATATCTAGGTAACAATATATGACAAAGTAGTTGTTTTTGCTGGAACTTTTGCAGATTGTGATTAAGCTATAGCATTTGTGCATTTATACTAAATGTTTTGCAACTACTGTTTTTCATACAAATACCTAGAAACCAGAAACCATATAGTTACATTTTTACCATGGTATTGAAGTGCTGTATGTGTGGTTTTAACTGAAGTTATCATGATCTAAATGTAGGCTATTATGGAAAACTGATGGTTAATTAAAAAAAAACTCGGAACTGTTTTCGATAATGAACATGAATTTACATAATAGTCAACTCAAGCTACTTAAAAGAAATAAAGATTTGAAATTTATCAGGATAATTATTAATATTGACTGATATGAAATTTTTTTTATTGTGATAATTTTTTGGGCCATATCAGCCAGCCCTTATGTTATGTCATGTCATGTGACTTTCTGTACTTTATGGAGTGAAACCAATATAAAGGATTAGCAGTGTGATGTCCTAATGTGCCATGTCCATGTTCTTTAGATCCATTCAAGCCCTTCATCATTTTCTCCAACCGGCATGAGATCCGTCGGATTGACTTGTACAAGGGCGAGTTCAGCGTGCTGGTGCCTGGCCTGCGTAACACCATTGCCCTGGATTTCCACCTCAACCAGAGTTCCCTCTACTGGACTGATGTGGTAGAAGACAAGATCTATCGGGGAAAGCTGTCGGAAAACGGAGGTAAATGAATGTGTTAGTCCTATGGGAGTGGTTGTTCCTAAGTCAAATGATTAGTTGTGAAGAATCTATTCTTGGTTAAATACAGCTCACACTTGCATGCTGTGATTACAAGAGAAAACATTATAAGAGGCCTGCCATGCTATCGACAGAGTTTAAACTGTATTTAACCTAGAATATTTGAAGGACATGCCAGTTGTCTCAATTATAGTTTTATATTCTGTAAATAATTTATATATAAATATTATAATTTATATCTATATTAATTTATATGAAACACTTTTTTAAAATGACTCATATACACACGCACATTCACACAGTAAAATATATATATATGTAAAATGTGTGTGTGTGTGTGTGTGTGTGTCTTGGGTTAGGATTATAGTCACAAACATTATTTTTAGTTGGAAAACTTTGTTAGCGTTAGTTAATAATGGCTTTGGGAAAGCTTCAATACATTCCGGTTTTAAATACTTGTTAAAGTTCAGTTGACTTTGTTGTTTCTAACATGTTTTCCCACATTGTTCTGTTCTTTTCAGCATTTCAGAAGTTAGTCCGTAATTATTACAACTATTTTCAGTTCACAAAACCACAGCGTGCGTCTAAGTGAGTCTGTGTGTGATCGTAGCACAGGAATTTGCAGGAACTCTGTTCTTTACCATTGAATAGCCCTAGTTTGCGTGACTACAGCCAGAGTAAAAGTAAAGTGTCGGAAGCACCATGTTGCTTTGAAACATGTGGACACACCTCCCTCCTTCTCTAAACAGCTCTTTCCAGAGAATACGATACACTGTCCAAGTTTTGGATCCCTGCTGTCGTCTTTGACAGTGTAAAAATATGACTGATGTTGCTGCCAACACGGAAACAAGTAACAAGTGTTGATTTATCAACCCACAACATTTTTTTTTTTTTTTTTTCTCTTTTTTTTTGAGAGGCGGCGCTGTCGCCAGCCAACAGTAGAGAGCCATTCTGGACCTTTAATTACTGCTCTGTATGAGAGTCTCTCTCACAGATGAGAGAGCAGCTTGCCTTGATTGAGAATTATTTTTTTCTCTTCCACATGGCGGTAGCTCAGAGTGGGGGAATATTTATTGCAGCATTGACTTATATGGCTTTCAGGTTGGAAGCCATCAAATGATTTCTTGGCCAATATATACAGTCTGAGACCATTGGTAAAAATGCTTCCACTTTGCATTTTTTATTTTAATACACCTTTTTCATTATAAAATGTATTATTTGTATGACAATTTGATGAAAAGTTGAACTGAGAAATTTAAATGAATTTCAGATTGTCAGGTTTTTCCTCCTTTTGCAGCACTTGAGCTGCATGAACTCCACAAGTTTGTGTGAAACGTGATGATCATGTTCTCCAGTTTGATTTGAAATGATACAAAGAACATTTTGAGCTTCAATGGAAGCAAGAACATCTGACCGTCTCTACAAAAAGTCACATGATCAGTCATACATTTTCTTATTTGATTAGTGACCTAGAAATAGTGCAGAGTCTTACAGAGTCTTACAGGCCAATATTAAAGATTCTTTTATTTATTTCTTGGTATCGGTTGATATTCAATATGTAATTGTGCATTTTTATTTCACACAATTTATTTTTTAATTTAAATTGCCTTTAAATCATCTAGGTGTCGCTTACATTTTTAAAAACACTAATAATTTAATAATTACAAAATACATATTTTAATAACACTGTTAAATATAGTCTTTAGCAAATCTCAAAATAAATGCCAATATTGATACTAGCATTATAGTGTTATGTAAAATTGATTTGTAGTGTTTAAAATGATTAATTTAAATGTTTTAGTGTTTTATATTTTAATATAATTAGACAAAAAAGTATAGCTGTTATCACATTATTAAAATGTTTAATAACTTATCAGTTTTGGCCAGAATTATAATATTGGATCCATAATTTCTTTGGTTAAATTTTCTTGGTACATTTTTCAACCTCCTAAACCTTTTATTTCTAGGTTTAACTTGGATTCCCATTAATTGTCCTGGTCTTGGTGTTTCAGCTCTCACCAGTTTTGAGGTGGTGATTCAGTATGGTTTGGCCACTCCAGAGGGTCTAGCTGTGGACTGGATTGCAGGAAACATCTACTGGGTGGAAAGTAACCTGGATCAGATCGAGGTGGCCAAGCTGGATGGTACCATGCGTACAACGCTACTAGCTGGAGAGGTGGAGCATCCGCGCGCCATTGCACTTGACCCAAGAGATGGGTAAAACATGTTATACTTTGACAGTTCTTTTATTTTTCAGTGATATTAATGATATTAACTTAAGTTGTTACAAGCAATGTCTCTTTCTTTTTCACCCCCCCTTTTCAGACCTTCCTATGTTATTCTGTGTGGACAGACTGGGATGCCGCTCCCAGGCCCCCACCCCTAGACTCTTGGCACCCCTTGTTCAACTAGCATGACGCTGGCGCGAAGGGCCGTCCTTGCGTTACGCACCATCTCAAGTAAAGCCCAGACTGGGTAATTCCCCGTGCTGGTCACTTTGGCGCCCCCCTATCCTACCACGTGTTCTTCTCTTTTTTTCCTGTCTTCATCCCTGTGTGCACCTACCCCTTTTATGAGCGCCGCTTATCACTGTGGATCGACTTGCACCACCCCTTTTTTCCTCCACTTTTCTATTTTCCTCCCCCCCCCCCCCCCCTCTTCTTCTTTTTCCCCCCCCCCTCTCTCTTTCTCTCTCTCTCTCCCCCCCCCCCTCCCTCCCTCCCCCCTCCTATCTTTCCCCTTCCTTTTCCCCTTTTTCCTATTCCTCTTTTTCTCCTTTTTTTCGTACGTGGGTACCCTACCCTGAACCATAGTGAGCTCATTACCCCCCACGTGCGCAACTTACCTATACGTGTCTATTAAAGTGTCCACAGTACCATAGGTAACCTTGATGTCTCTTAGACTTTATGATGACATTCTACATCTGGTTTTCCTTTCCTTCCGGTTTACTTTCTCGCCACACGGTTCATTTCCCGTGCCTTCCTGATCGAGGTTGTCCAGGTGGCCCCCTTTTTTCCCCCCTCCACTGACACCCACCCTTCCATACATCTCCTTTGCTGTTTAACCTACAGGGTATGCTTGGGAGTATTTTTTCGGTTATACCATGCGACAATGGGACCCCCCTGGCGGACACCACCCCACCTCTGGCTAACGCCATTACCGAATAGTGGCATTTCGTTGATTGACATCACTTTAATGTGCCACGGTGGTCCACCCACCCCCCGCAGAACAAACAATCACGTTCCGTCTTGATTTCATTAAAGTGTTCTTCACATCAATCTATGACCAACTCATCAGGCGCCCTGAGATAGAACCAGCTGGCTTGATATGGTATCCGGATGTGCAATTAATACGCGTCCAAGTGTTATCACATTTTTATTATGTTCGGGTGTGTGTCCTCAAAAAGTCCTGTGAAATCACACAGGTTGTTATTGACCTACTACTTCAATACCTACTTACTTCAAAATATTCTTTGTGCTTTAACTGACAATAATTATTGCCCGGCCAACATGTACCAATATATTAATACTGTACGTACTTACCAATACTGTGTCACACTTACTGCAGCCCTATACCACTACCGGCCACATGTATTCAATTTTGCTTCTAATGATACGATATTAAAATGAAATTAAATTATATACACACATTTTTTTGTGCACCCTAACATGTGACTCCAACATCCCCATCCATCATACTAAAAGGTGTCTGTAAAATTTTTAAATTAGTTCCATATACCTGTACTACTAGAGAAATACAATTACTATTATGATTTCATTTTTTTTTCCCCCCCCATTCATATGATTTTTACCACACACTATCTTCACTCTCCCCCTTTCACCCAACACCCCCCCTAACCACCCCTGTGAGATTCATCATATTTTTTCGGTGTCTCTCCTTGGTCCACTTCGCTTCTCCACACCCACGTACTTCGCTCTTTGCGGCACCGCATGCCACCCGGCGCCCCCAAGGCCCGCGACCCCCCCGCCCTGTTTTACTTGGTTTTCTCGACATCTTCCGTTTCGCTTGTCTTATTCCCCGCATTACTTGTACACTTTCCCTTTAGACCTTTTAGCCCTGTGCCCTGTACTCTATCTCCTCTACTTCCCTTACCTTCCGCATTACTTCACTTAATTTCAGCCCAGTTCATCCCAAGCACACCTCGCTATTTTTTCACGGTATGGCTCCTCCTCCTTCCCTCATCTCCTAACGTATTACCCACTCATCCATATTGGAAGCTCGTAGTTGCTTGTAGATTGATCCCATGTTTCCTTCTCGCACCATCTGGTTAATCATCCATTTCCTACTAATTACATGACCAACCTGTCCACAAGTTCCTATATTGACCAGTTTTCCTTCCTCCACCATGTATCCCTGGTAATGTGCATTATTCCAGATCATATCCCTTTACTTCCTGTTGCCGGTCCAGCCCCCCCACATCAGCGAAATCCTATATTATTACCCGGCTTGCGTACCTTATAAAAACTAGGTTCCAATACCTTCGTTTTCCCACTTTAGTACGGTACACATGAATTACACGTGCCATGTGTCCCCCCCTATTATATATCATGTCCATTACTTTCACACCATTTTGCCCGTATGCTGATATTATTTTCCATTTTATTATCCTACCATAGTGCTCTTCACCCAACTGGCTCCCGCTTCTGGTTCCTTGTGCAGGTCAATTTTTTGCGCATTGCTACCTGTGTTATGCAGAAGTTACGTTCTTCTGTCCATCTGTCCTGTATCATCGTCTGTGTTTGGGCTTGCCTACTGTGTATGTGATTATGTATGATCTACCCAGTGTTGTATATTTTTAGTGTACCATACTGCATCTGAGTAATAGTAAATTATTTGGAACATAACCTAAAGCTGGACTTGCAGTTTAAGTGAGTGTTACATGTAAAAATCGTCATAGCACAACACCTTCCTGTGTGGTTGTTCTATTGTGGGTTAGTATATGACCTGCTTTCGTCTCTCCTCTTTGTCCTTAATTTCATGTAATTATTATTACTTCTATATCCTTTTATCTGTCGCTTTCTGTCTTTTACAGAATTTGGTAATTCAATATACTTTTCATATTTTGTCTGTTCTCGGCACGTTCTTGTGAATAGTTGTGTGTGTATAATAAAAATCTTTCAAGCATTTTTCTTCATTTGAAGAGCATTAGCGAGAATTAGCTTCTAATGCATTCATGTGGTTGTACAATTAGAAAGTCCACAGAAAAAAAAAAATCATATTTTGGTTGACAATTTTTCAGTTTACTATTATTTAAATGCAGCAATTCTTATCTCACACAATTCAGTACAGATAGTATATGAATTACGGCACAGCATTAGGCTTTTTCTTTTAGATTCCTTTTGCGTTGGCGGTAGATCCTCAGTGTTAGATTTTTCAGGTCGGGCTGAATGTTAGTAGTCTTGTGTGGGCTGTAAACCTCATTTAACCGCCAAGAAAACAACAGTGCACCCTGCCGCCCAGATGCACGATCAGTGTTTAGTATTCAGCAGCACAGCCTCCAGTATGGCTGTATGGAGAGCAGAGTGATTGGAGTAGAGGACCTGTAGTTTCAGTGATGAATTAACACTGACATTAGATAGTGGCAAACACAGGAGTAAGAACCACTCTTCTGTTCAGGCTAATCGATATGGAGACTGTAGTCTTTTCTACTACTCTTTGATCTTTACTGTATATTGTATTTATATATAAAAACTAATGACTATAACTTAACAATAGCATATATTATATTTAGATATATATACATATATATATATATATATATGCTTTATTTTTGCACATTACATGCATTTACTTTATTTTACATGCATATATATCTAGTGACATTGTCTGTTTTTCTTGTCCAGAGTGCCGTCAGTTCCTGCTGTATGCTCGTCAGATTGAAATCAGAGGGGTGGACATTGATAATCCCTATTACAACTACATCATCTCTTTCACTGTGCCTGACATTGACAATGTTACAGTGGTGGATTATGATGCTCTGGAGCACCGCATCTACTGGTCTGATGTTCGCACTCAGACGATCAAAAGAGCCTTCATCAATGGGACTGGTGTGGAGACTGTGGTATCAGCTGGTGAGATAATAGTTTGAGCTTCAAAAGTATAGACTCTTAAGTATACACGGGCCCCAAAACGTAAATGAACACTTAAAAATTGAACTTCATTGCTTTAGATAGCAACTGACAGGCTTCTTCAATCTTTTCTTTTCCCATTTTGTCCCCCAATTACTTTTAGCCATCTGATCTTCTGATCATTTTTAGTGGATGAGTGAAGTCAGTTTCCAGTTAACTATGGTCATGGTCCATTATGCTTGATGATCAGAAATTTAAAAAACTACTTTTTGGCTTCATTTTAAAAGTGCCATAGAATGGAAAACTTTATTTACCGTTGACATAGTTGAATAATAACAGTTCTGTACATGGAAATGACATACCGTGAGCCTCAAACAATATTGTTTCCTCCTTCTTCTGTAAACCTCGTGCATGTAAAAGACCACTGAAAAACAGGCAAATCAGAACATAACACCGACTGTGACGTTACAATCGGATCACTAATAGGTACGCCCCCCACATTTGCATATACTCGCCCACTGTTCAGGCAGTCCGAGCCTCTGGACCTGCACAGGCGAATCATCAGAAGTTCTGCAGGTATTGTGAGGAAACAAGCGAGAATATTAGCGAAAATGGCAGATCATGGAAATAAATGTTATGTTCTAGGCTGTGCAGGGGATGTGATGTGCAGGGATGGGTTGGTGTCTGTATTCAGAAAGGCACGGAAAGCAAATAACGCACGTTCTAATAAAATAACACGAGCCCATAGGGACATGGTTAGCTGTTTGCTAGCGGTAGCCTGTTACATTACAGTACATAAGATTTCACTTACCAGATAAACAGAGTAAGGAGAGATGACTGGGGATGATGGTGAATGATTTACAGATCCTCAGCACTAATGACAAGCATCTGATCTTGTAAAATGTGTGGTAAGTACTGCCGCTGTAGTTTACAAAGATCACGTGCGATCGCAAAGGTGAAAGGTAAACAAAGAGATCGTGTATTCGGAACGCAATGTTCAATGCCCGACTATAATGACGGCTCCCTGATCCCGAATTGTATATACAGTATAAATTTAACCAAAGATATAATTCTGCCGAGAGAGAACCCCCCCCCTAGTATTGCAAGTTTCCTTCTGATGTGTGACGTACTACTGATATGAGCGCCCACCTGTGAAACCAGCCAATCACCGAGCACGAGCTTACAGTGAGCCGCACTACGGAAAAAAGCCAATCAGAGCAGAGCCGAACATTATTATTCATGACCCTTCCTAATAAGGTAAAAACAGACCATTTCATTATAGGGACAAATCCTAGGGTTGTAATGGATGTAGGGATGTAAAACCGTTTCTGTAGATTTTTTTGCCCTTACCTAAGCCACATACCTTCTATGTAGATATTGTATCAATGCATTCTATGGCAATCTTTAAACCAAATATCTATTTATCTTTTAAAAAACCCAATTAAAAATATAACTAATATATATAGATTATATTATGTGTATGATGTCTGTAGGTATGTGTGTGTGTGTATATTATATATATAGACTTATATGCCTATATTTATAGGCTATATATATACACTTTATTTTAAGTAATTTTTATCTCAGCAAGGATGCATTAAATTGCATCAAAATTGACAGGTAATAAATGGATGACTTAATCTAATATTCCTGTTTCAAGTATAATGCCTTCTTGTAACATTTCT
The DNA here is from genome assembly GCA_018155175.1 of Sinocyclocheilus anophthalmus. Taxonomy (NCBI): domain Eukaryota; kingdom Metazoa; phylum Chordata; class Actinopteri; order Cypriniformes; family Cyprinidae; genus Sinocyclocheilus; species Sinocyclocheilus anophthalmus. The sequence continues at coordinate 152,676 of JADLZN010003237.1, forward strand.
ATATCAAAGAATTACTCGAAAAATGGAACTGGAGTAAGGCATGGTGTTAAATTCACATTGCCATCACACAGGAATAAATTATATACAGTGGGGAAAAAAAGTAGTTAGTCAGCCACCAATTGTGCAAGTTATCACACTTAAAAAGATGAGAGAGGCCTGAAATTTTCATCATAGGTTACCTCAATTATGAGAGACAAAATGAGAAAAAAATCCAGAAAAACACATTGTAGGATTTTTTAAGAATTGATTTGCAAATTATGGTGGAAAATAAATATTTAGTCAATAACAAAATTTCATCTCAATAATTTGTTAATACCCATTTGTTGGCAATTGACAGAGGTTCAAAAAGTTTTCTGAATGTTTCACACACTGTTGACTGGTATGTTTGGGCCCATTCCTCCAGCAGGATCTCCTCTAGAGCAGTAAGTTTTGGTTGGATGCTGTGGGCAACACGGTAGTTTCATACATCCTCTCCACAATATGATTGTTCTACCCGCGGTTGCTTGGATTACGCGAGACTGGCTAGGCAACTCCAAGGACCTTGAATGCTTCTTACGAAGCGTGCACTCTTCGTTGCCTTCTCCCTCCACGGGCGGTGTGGTTGGGATCACTGTCATGTGAAACGAACCCCAGCCATTCGTTTCTATCTTCAATGCCCCTTGCTGATGGAAGGAGTTTTAACTCCAATCTCACGATCTACATGGTCCCCCATTTCTTCTTCAGTTACACGGATTTTCACAGTCTGTCCTGTGTCCAATTTGCCAGAGAAAAAACAGCACCAAAGCATGATGTTCCACCCACATGCTCATTTTCAGAGGTATGGTGTTCTGGGATGCTACACCCTCAGCATTCTTACCTCCCAACACGAAAGTTGAGTTTCTCTTTTTTGTCCATCAACAAGTTCATCTTGGGTTAATGACCTGGACCTCCCATGACATGCTCAGCCACTCTCCTTTTTTCTTTGATCATTGTTCCCATAATGCTCTCTATCGGCATCTACACTTCAGACGGGCCTGGACATGTACTAACTTAAGCAGGGGGACACGTCTGGCACAGCAGGATTTGAGTCCCTGGCGGCACAGTATGTTACTGATGGTAGCCTTTGTTACTTTGGTCCCAGCTCTCTGCAGGTCATTCACTAGGTTCCCCCCGTGTGGTTCTGGGATTTTTTTCTTGTGATCATTTTGACCCCACGGGGGGTGAGATCTTGCGTGGAGCCCCCAGATCGAGGGAGATTATTTCTAGTTATGGTGTTCGTGTCCCCCCCTTGTCCTTCCATTTTCTCAATTAATTGCTTTCCCCTCCTACAGCTTTGTGCTTTACACCAAGCTGCTTACCTATTGCAGATTCAGTCTTCCCAGCCTTGTGCAGGTCTACAATTTTGTTTCTGGGGTCCTTTGACAGCTCTTTGGTCTTGGCCATGGTGTAGTTTGGAATGTGACTGTTTGAGGTTGTGAACAGGTGTCTTTTATACTGACAACGAGATCAAACAGATGCCATTAATACAGGTAAAAAGTGGAGGACAGAGGAGCCTCTTAAAAAAAGAAGTTACAGGTCTGTGAGAGCCAGAAATCTTGCTTGTTTGTAGGTGTCCAAATACTTATTTTACCGAGGAATTTACCAAGTAATTCTTTAAAAATCCTACAATGTGAATTTCTTTTCAGGATTTTTTTTTCATTTTGTATATAATAGTGCAGGATTCCCTATAATCGAAAATTTACAGGCCTCTCTCCATCTTTTTATTGAAGTGGGAGAGACTTGTCAACACAATTGGGGCCCCTGACGAATACTTTGTACCCCTCACTGTATCATAGATATTAATATATATACAGTGGGTACGGAAAGCATTAAGACCCCCTTAAATTTTTCACTCTTTTTGTTATATTGCAGCCATTTGCTAAAATCATTTAAGTATTTTTTTTTTCCTCATTAATGTACACATATCACCCCATATTGACAGAAAAACACAAGAATTGTTGACATTTTTGCAGATTTAATTAAAAAGAAAAACTGAAATATCACATAATCCTAAGTATTCAGACCCTTTGCTCACTATTTAGTAGAAGCACCCTTTTGATCTATACAGCCATGAGTCTTTTTGGGAAAGATGCAACAAGTTTTACACACCTGGATTTGGGGATCCTCTGCAATTCCTCCTTGCAGATCCTCTCCAGTACTGTCAGGTTGGATGGTAAACGTTGGTGACAGCCATTTTTAGGTCTCTCCAGAGATGATCAATTGGGTTTAAGTCAGGGCTCTGGTGGGCCATTCAAGAACAGTCACAGAGTTGGTGTGAAGCCACTCCTTCGTTATTTTAAATGTGTGCTTATGGTCATTGTCTTGTTGAAAGGTAAACCTTCAGCCCAGTCTGAGTTCCTGAGCACTCTGGAGAAGGTTTTCATACAGGATATCCCTGTACTTGGACGCATTCATCTTTCCCTCAATTGCAACCAGTCGTCTGTCCGCAATGTAAACATATCCACCACCCCCACAGCATTTATGCTGCCACCACCATGCTTCACTGTGTGGACTGTATTGGACAGGTGATGAGC